>BJBW01001255.1:0-50868 GCA_004320125.1 Scolopax mira | reverse complement strand
CTGCCCAGGGCAGGGGGTGGCACTGGATGATCTTTAAGGAATCTTTCACCCAGCCCAGTTATTTTATGTATAATATTTACTCAGCTGAAGCTGGTGTCAAAAGTTCCTGAGGTTTTAGTGGAGCAGAGCCCTTCCTGGTGTCCTTCTTTCACCAGGTATTTTGATTTTGAGATTTCACAGTTTGAAACTCCCACTTGGGCTGAATGGCCCAGTTTAAAACTCTTGATGAAGGAACTTTGTAGGAAAAACATTTTTGATTTTCAATTATTTTGTTTAAAATTTTAAAGTAAACAAAATGCATTTAAGAAAAAATAAAAAATGTTTTGTCTTGGAAATGTGAAAATAGGAAGTTTTCAAGCCCTTGAAAACAGGGAAAAGGCTGTAATAATAATGAAGCTGCTGTGAAATTGACCCAATTTTTTGATGTATTCTTTTAGAATGAAGATGTGGGTCTGTCAAAATATTTCTTACCAGCTCTAGATGTTATTCTATGAATAGAATAGGTTTGTTTTGTTGGTTTTTTTTTTTTCCAAAAACCCCTACACTGTTTTAGTGTGCTCATTTTTGATTTCAGGTTTGGGCTTTTTTTATTTATTTTATTATTACATATTTCTCTTGTGAGGGGAGAGGAAGCAGCCCCAGTTCGCAGCAGGGAAGTAAGTATAAAACAAATGAGCTTGGATGACTTTTACTAGAAAGTCATTTTTTCACAGGTCTTTTACCCAGAATGACAGTCTGTGTTCCCTATTACCCCTTTACACAATATTCAGCTGTTATGATATTGTATATATGCATTAACAAATAAAGGAATGCATCCACAACAATTATGTTCCTCTTCTGCTTGATTTAGTTGTCAGCACGCATTCACTGCTCTGTAAAGTATCTCCCTCACAGCCCTGTCAGAAATACCTTTTTCTCCCCATAATGTCAGCCCCGGAGAGCAGGCAGGCCAGGTGAGCTTGGCTCACTTTCAGGTTTTGTCTGTCTCTTTATCTGAAATTTTTAAAAGGGGGACGTCAGAAGAGGTAATTGCCATAAATTACACACTGTCTGTTGTAAATTGTGATGAGAGCATAATTGAAAATTGAGCTGAGAGGCACTTCCTGGAGTGGAGCCGCGCGAGAGCCGGGGGGACAGCCTGGGCAATTTGCAATGGGCCCCCAAAGTCGTTTTTCCCACCCCTCTCTCCAAAAGCGTAATTGATTCCGGTGCTGTACCATTACGCTCCCGTGTCAAGGGTTGGCCTGAGGGTCCTGGGGAGGGTTATGGAGATGATTCTGTGGGGCTTACACAAATAATTGACTTGTTTCATGTGAGTGCTCTGTGAGGGGAATATCAGCTTTTTTTTTTCTTTTTTTTCCAACAGGAGAAGTGGAGCCTGACTGCTTGTGCGGGGATGTCATGGTCAGAAAGGGACATTGTTCAAGGCTCCCGGGCAGAGTGTGTCTGTGTGTGTCTGTGTGTGTGTGTCTGTGTGTGAGCCCCAGTGTATCTGCGCCTCTCTCAGGCGTTGCTGGGGGTGGAGATAAGCATTAGGGCCAGGGAAGGGGAAGGAATTAGTTTTACTCTCTCTCTTCTACCCACTTTTTCCTCCTCGTTGCCTCTCGGCTAAATAAAAATGTGAAATGCTAATGAACAAATCAACTTAAGTAGGTATTATTATTCATAACAGAGACTCGTACCTAGAAGAGTGAGGTGCCTGAATGGTGGGTACAGGAATCCCTCCCAGGAGAGGACTAAGAGTCAGAATTTCCTTTTGGCCACTGACCGCTGGTGGTGCTGGCCCAGTTCAGCCCCGTTGCGTGCAGCCCCGAGTCCCCCCAGCTGGCCAGGGGGGAGCCTGGGGGTCCGAAGGCTGCACTAAGAGGGATCCAGTGCAGATCCCATCCAGAATTCACTAGGGAACACAACCGCTTTGTTCACAATTTTCTGAACAAATCCCAGCCCAGATCCAAGCGGTGGATCCGTAAATTTGGACCGTTTCATGGCAACGCTTCCATGTATAGACTTTAAAAGTATAGACTTTTAAGTTAATTTGCATTCTTTCAGATACCTGCATCTATACAGTATTACCCCAGGACAATTGAATTTGTGAAAAACAAACCCCTCTCCTGTGAGGGAACGTTAATTGTCATGTTGCATGAAAGACCTGTGGTAAAATGGATTTACTCCAGTCTCTCAGCAGCTGGAATTGTGCAAAGCTGAGGGTTCTTCTTTCATACTCACGTGAAAATAAAGGTGTGTGGATGTGTGTGCACATACACATGCATATTTGCTTATTGCCAGTGGCTTTCAGCCTCTAGCTCTAAGGAGATTTAAATAAACATTTTTATTGCCGTGGGGAAATAGTCTTTAAGCCTCTGAATCCAATTCATGTTTTGAGTACTTCTCACCCCATTGTAATGTTTATACTGCTCCCCCAGCCTTTTGTAAGTATAATTCTTTGATGGTATTTCCCAAGAGGGATGAACTTTTTGCAAAAGCCTCTGTAACTCCTGGATAGAGAATAAGGGGTAGCGAAGCGGGCAGTGACCTGCATCTGGCATCCTTGGCCCCGTACCCTTGGGATGGTCTTTACCTTATGGGTTCTCATGGAATTCTCCTGGAAGCTGACTTGGGAAAAGCCTGAAGCGTGAGGACAAATGCTTTTGGACCTGTACTTTTCTACTCCTTTTTCCCTTTTCCTGCAGAACTAGAATTTGAGAGGCAGTGTTGTTTTACAGGCGATCAGGAACACCAGGAAATTTGTGCATTAGGCCTTCATGTAAATCATGTAATGAGCTACTTTGCATATTTAGAAACAGATAGTTTATTTGAAAGATTCCATTCAACTGCAAAGTTCAGTTTCTGATGGAAAAGGGCCAGCCCTACTCAGGGTCCCTCCTCAAATGAAGAGGCATCAGGGCTCTGCTGGGCCAGCGTGGGGATGCTGGGCCATCCTGACCTGATGAAGGGATTTTAGGTGGTTCCAAGCTCTGTGTTGGCTACTGTGAGGATGCAAGAAGTGGTGCTGGTGGGTCACGTTACAGGCCTGATCAAATGATTGTCTTGGCTGAAAAGTGCTAGGGGTGTATTTATGGAAAGCTGGGGAGCTGAACGGGAGGGAAAAAAAAGAAGTTAATTTTCCTGACAAATCTATTCCTTTTTTTTTTTTTAAAGCTGGTAAAATTTTCAATTCTGATATGTCTATTTCTAAAATTAGCAATTAGCTTTGTGTGGGCTGCAGCAAAAAGGGCATGGCCTTGGGCAGCAATGGTATGAGCGGAGCTCACGCTTGTCAGACCTGAGGATACCAGGGTTTGTTCATTCTCTCCATTTGTCGGTTGCTTGCAGTTGTTGGGTTTTGTCAGGAATTAAAATACAGCCCTCCAGGACACGTACTGACGTGTTGGCACAGGACTGGGTCCTTGGAGAAATGTTGAGGGGCCAGCGAGGCGAGTCTTTGGGTCCTTGGGTTGCATGTTCCTTTTCTTTGGGCATTTTGATGAAGGACACCAATTTTTTTGCTGTGATTTTGAGACGTGGGCCATAGTACCAGTGTTTCAAGTTTTGTTGAAACACTTAATACAAATATGGCACATCCTCAATTCTGGATCGGAGACTGGTAAGAGCAGGTGAATAATTACGATACCGAATACTAACAGGAAAGCAGCACTGTGTGTGTTACACTCAGAATGTGAAATTCTTGGGGAAAGAGATGTGTTAATGGGTGAACGATGACCTAATTTTGGGTCAAAGCCTTAACAAAGGGGATTTTCTGGTTAAGGTTCTGGTCAGCATGGTATCTTTTCTACTAAGTGTCTCTGGGGCTGAGCACTGGTGACATAAATGACTTGTTCTATATTTTATATCACAGCAGGTCTGACTAGTTGTTTCATTTAATTTGATTGGACTCGTATAGCTTAACAGACAAAGGAGGAGTTAAACTGCCGTACTGGAAAATGTGGAAATTACAGTCTTTTGTTTCAGTAACCCAATTGGTTTTCTGAACAGACAATCCCAGTCATCATGTCTTGAAAGCAATACAAAGCAGACTGGGTTGTGAAGGAACCTTCATGTCAAATAACCTGCAAAGCAAAAAAAAAATATCTTCCAAGGGCAACTAGAAAATACTCAGGATGTTTCTTTTACGCTAAACAAGAGTCACCAAAAAGGTGTGGAGAAAAAAAAAGTTGTTTTAAATTTGTTTTTGAATACGCATTCATTGATCTCAGGGATATATGAACAAAAATGTTGTAAGAAGCTGAGGTTGATGACAGGGGATGCAGAAAGTGTCTCTTTATTCACAAATGAAAAGAACTTTTGCTGATGTTGGAATGCCAAATAACTTAATCTTTTCAACAGGGAGGTTTCAAAATGAGCAAAAGATATAAAGCTCAAAAAAAAAAAAAAGTGGAACTAAATGAGAATGTGTTGTTCCTCCTAATCAGTTATTCATAAGGTGATAAAATTGTTATGCAGAGACAGGCTCAGGAAGTAATATTGGAAACCACGATATGGAAGGTGAATCACCAGAATGGCTGAGAAATAGATTCCAGTAAGTGGTGTTGGGGAGATACTGTGATGGGGAGACACTGGTTTAGTATCTGCGTTCTTGAAAATTAAGGAGAGAGCAGAAAAAAAAGCTACTGAAATGTCCCAGGCCTCAGGATACTGTCTATTTAGTTTATTTGGAAATGGATTTGAAGTGAAGCAGTTCATGAGACTTGAGAAGGTGCAGATCACATGAGAAGTGCCCCGAGACAGGTACGGGCAGCAGAGAGGGGGCTGTGCTCCAGGGGTAGTGGTTAATGCTCGGGGGATGCTTTGGGTTTGGACCATTTAGCAAGGACAGTCATTACAAGATGCAGCACAGAAAAGTGTTGGTGAGAAAAAAATATATATCAGAAACAAGGTTTTTGATTTGAGTAACACGGAGAGTCAACCATGGGCATCAGCTCCCAAGAGGAAATCTGCATTTTCCATCTGGGGAAGATGTGGGATCTGGATAATATTTGTTGGCCTCAGTATAGGACTAACTGTATAAAATTCTATACTGTGTATTACACACACTTTATCCCACAAAATGGCATGTTTTGGCCTTCAGAGATTTGATCCTTCTCCAAACTGAACTTAAAACCCAAGGTAGTGTGCTACACCCTGTATTGCCATCCATTGTCCTCTCTGTAACAGCACAGTCCATGATAAAACCAGCCGTAGGAAGCACTGGTCTGTCCAGTCCTTCTCTCCACAGGTTGGTTTCACTGGTGACTTTGGTGTTGTTTTGTCTTTCAGATGACAGGTAACTGGGATGGACGGTGCTGACTAACAAAATTATCACCAGACTATATTGTATATAGGTCTTCTTTTTTTGGCACCATATTTTCAGAGCAATTTTTAGTTCCTTTTGCTCCAAAAGCCAGAGCCTTTGCCTTTTGAGCCAGAACAGAAACGCTAGTACCTATTAATAGCCCTGGGTGCTGGTTTTTGGCAGAGGCCAGTGGTTGTGTGTCACTAGGACCAGTCTGTGCTGCCGTTCTCCAGGATCACTGCGTTTTCCTATAACACTCTTTTAAAACCTTTTGAGTATTTGGCTGCTCTTGTGGTGCACGGCGTTCACCTCATTGTCTTTTCTAATTCAGGGCATGGAAATTGTTCTCATTTATTCAGGGAGTTTTCCTCTTTAATGAAGGGAAAAGTAGTAATGGGTTACAGGTGAAAACAAGCACACAATTAACACAGTCAGCCTCGTGGGGTTTGTTGGTGCTTACTACTCCTTAATCAGTTGCAATTAACACTAGATGAGTGTTTACTCTCAATTCTCTTAATACTCGTGTAATTGACCACAATAACAAATTTACATCGATGCATGTGCTGAGGTTTTTGCTATCCAGGAGCGCACTGAGACGTAGAAAACCTTTGGTGTGTGCTGTGCAGACATTTCAAATTAGAAAGCATGAAATGAAACGCAGTAACTTCAGCACAGGAAGAAAATAGCATTTAAAAATCAGTGGATTTGGTGTGTAAACAGCCCGAGAGTTAAATATCTGAGGGCTGTGGCAGAAATTAAGCCTGAAAACGATGAATTACATAGAATAGAATGGTTGTTAATTGCAGATATTTGGACTGAATTCCTGCTTTGTCACCAAATGTCGTATGAACTTTGGTCGGGTGAATTCGTCTTTGTTTCCTTTCTGTAAAAAAAAAAAAAAAAAGAAAAAAGAAGTAGGGGGGAATAATGTACTATCCTGTTTCACATCAAAAGAGATTTATCCCAAATATAGCAGAAAGTTGAGACCCTGCAGTGCTGGGGCACAGGAGTAATGAAGATGTGTAGTGAAGATGGGAAGTATGACATGAAAAGCTGGATTAAGGATACAGATGTGGCATCCAGGCTCCCCTCTACCCCAGTGTAAAGCAGTGATTACTTGCAAAGTTCCTGTTTGAGTTAACTGATTGCAAAAAAAAAAAAAAGCTTACGTTTTGTAGGTCTGATTGTAAAGAGAGAATTTGCAAAGAAGATTTTAAGGAGTTAAAAATTCATGGTTGCTTCGTAACCATGAACAAACCTTCAGCTTGTTTGCTGCCTTTCCTCCCTCTGTGGTAAGGGGCAATAGTAGCTTCTTATTTTTTTGAGGATTCACTAAAACTGTGAAATCTAGATGCTGTAGGTTAGATCTACAAGGCGAGGGTGGTTGGTGCTGGGGACCTGACAACCACACAGTGTATTTTGGGGGCAATTGATTCAAAACTGCCTGCCCCTGGGGACCTAAGGGGTCTGCCTGTGAAGAGTGGGATAAATTAACATTAGAAATTGGAAGTGGAATTAGCTGTAATCATGGACCACCTCTTCCAGTTTGGTTCCACATGAGAGAAATCCACTTTGTGTGCTCTAAGATCAACCTGTTGGGAACAAACCCATGAGGACATAGGGAGTTCTGCTTCAAAGACACACTCTTGACTTTAAGTGCTGGTGTAGGTCCTGCCACAGAGGTGTTTCAGCTGGAAAGAAGTGATAATACACTCACAAACAAAGTACTCTTCCAGCTTTTTTTTTTTTTTTTCAATATAAACACCGAGAAGAGTATATTGAATTTATGTTACAACAGCACCAAGAAGTGCCTGCAAAATATCAGTACTGAACCCTAAGAAAAGTAGCTGGAGAGTTCCTGCCCCACAGCCTTTCCAGCTGAAGTTGGAGAGATTTAATGGAACAACTTAAGGATTTACAATTCTGAGCCTTGAAGAGATTACCTTCCCCGCAGCTTCGGTACCCTGAGCTCAGGTCGGTGCTGGGGAGTTGAAATGAAACATGAATAAAAGTTGAGCAGCAGAGCTCCCCCCTCCAGTCTCTGAGCTTCTGCTCTCGTGAACCAGCGCTGGGATGAGCAGATTTACCCGTGGGTCCCTCTTTATGCTCCGTGCTGTCTTATGTCCTGGCTTTTTATTTTGTACCGGTAAATATAGGCTTAAAAAAAAATAATAGTCACGTGCACCAATGCTTTTAACTCTTGGCGTGATCACGAGCAAGTAAGGGATGTATTTTGAATTTTGTCACTTTGTATGTGTGTGTGAACACCTACACCCCCCCAAAAAAAAACCCCCAAAGGGTTTCAGCAAAGCAAGCAGCAGTGATTTGGAGGGGAAGCAGCATCCTAGGGGTATAGCATTAGTTATGCTGCCCCTAGGAATTGAAGTGTGATGCTGGGGGTCTGGGGGTCAGAAGCCACCCCCTTCTTGTGCCCAGCACTGGCAGAGGTGACCAGTGACTGCCGAGGTTCAAGTGGAACTTGCAGATTTTGTTATCTGAAGAGGAAGCTGCCAGGTTTTCTTGATCCTCCTGTGCCCAAATTCGGCTTGATAATTTAAAAGGGGACCTTTTCTCAATTCTCCAAACATGGTTCGTGTCCTTAAAATATAGGCGAGGACCTGGAAGGTCACTCCAGCAGAACATCAGACCTTGTGTCCTCCAGGAGCAGCTGGTTTAAAAGGGCTGGAGCCTCTGTGGGAAAGGGGATGGTCACAGTGGCCTTGGAGGGGGAAAATGGCTCTTTAAATGGTGGTGAGGCTGCAGGATTTATACCAGGTTTTTTAAATGGTGGTGAGGCTGCAGGTTTCATACCAGGTGTTTCTCCTGAGCACACTGAAGGACTCCAACCCCCATAATCTGCTGGTGCTGCTCAGAGGCTGCTGGATTATTGGGTATTTTGGCTGTTTGCTGTTGGGTGGGGATTGGTGGGCAGAGTCCTCCAGAACAGCTGGAGCACGGGGCTGTTCTTCTCCTTCTAGATAACGTACCAGACTTTCATGTTTACTTTTAAAATTATTTTTTATTTTTTTTTGTAGCTTATATAGCAGGTTCACGACATTCCCTAATTACCCCTCTCTTTACAGCCAAGACCCTTCTCTTTACAGCAGAACCCTCCCTACCAAAGCATTTGAAAAAATGGATCCATATTTTTGGTTTTTAAGTTAAATGCTCAGTTTTAATAGGCCCTTTGGTGCCTCTTCCTGGGAGGCGCTTGCTCTGCGCAGCCCCGAGTGTGTTCTGTGCCGCTCTATAATTTGTGAAAGTAGACATTAGTGGAAAATAATAGCGAAAGGCTGCCAGAAGAGCTTTTGTCTGTACATATTGCCTTGTTTCCCATAAGAAGGGTTCCCCCCTCCACTTATTTTTTTTGAATGCACCCTTTGTGTTTTTAATAGGAATGCGCTCTTGTTTTGTTTGGTTTAAGAAATTAAATACCACTAATTGTTTCTGGTTATGTGCGTTTGCTTGACTTAGAAAGTGCTTCAGGACCTACTGCAAACTGGTTTGTAGTAGATCCTGAAGCTGGAGAAAGAGGGCGTTTGGGCTCCCAGGTAACTCATGTGATTGATTTTTTGAATTTATGTGTTCTTTGTTATCCCTGTAAAGGCTTTCTTGTAAGGAAATTTTGATTTGGGGTTGAGCTATAATGGGGAAATTTTGATTTGGGGTTGAGCTATAACAGGAAATTTTGATTTGGGGTTGAGCTATGATGGGAAAATATAATGATAAACGAGATACAATGTCCAATGGTACAAGCACGTGGGTTTCTTCTCTCCTGTGTGGAGCAGTTCTCGTTCCCCCAGTGGCAGCGGCGTCCTGCAGGCTATAAAATATTGAGAGATTGGATCTGTGAACAGCAAAGTCAGCTCGTGGGTGCGTCAGAATGGCCACGCTGTATCCCACAAAGATCCATCTTATTTGTCACCTCACAACACTGAGAGACCAGATCTGAGATATCAGATCGTGTGGAGGATCCTTCCCTGGAGCAATGTCCCACTGCGTGTGGATCGGCAGCTTGAGGGGTTTCCTCAGACACAGAAGATGTCCTAGAACTAGGAAATAAAACAAATTGTCGCTATTAGTGTGTGCTTGGGAGAGGGGGTGCCCCTGGAGTGATGAGCAGAGGGATGCAGGTTCCTCAGGGGTCTGGTCCTTCAGGAGGGGCAGGGGCCATCAGCACCGTGTCCTCTTGGCTTCCCCAGGTCTCAATCCAAACCCAGTAGCTCCGTGCAGGGACGTTTGTCGCAGGGGAAGCAAATCCACTTGAAAATGTCTGGACATACTTGAAAAAGCAGATAACGAGAAGAGATTCTCCAGGACTTTTCTTAGCAGGAATAGGGTTTATGTTTCAAAATGCACTTAAGTTATTTATGAAAATGAAAAAAAAAAAATTACATTTTAGAAATGTATCTTTCAAACTATTATTAAAAAAATAATCAATGAAACAATGAACAAATAATTTTTCCCATATTTCTGTCACTTAAGGTACCATTAAAAAGTAATTAATTAAAAATAGTTGTAAATATTCCTGTAATAGAAATTTTTTTATATATAGGTGTTTCTTTGCACTTGAACTGTGTTGACTGAATTTTTTTTCTTTTTTCTTTGTTTTTCCTTGTTTCTTTTTTTTTCCTTTTTCCTTTTTTCCTCCTTTTTTTTTTACTTTTTCTTTTTTTTTCTTTTCCGTTTTCCACTGTCCCCTTCAGCAGAAAGACAACTCTTCTCCGAAGAGACCTCTCATGTCACCTGCTTCCCAATTTATTCATTCTTGGATGCAACTTCCACTGCAGGAAAAAGGTAGGAAATATTTTTATTATTTTTTTTTAAACAACAGGTTGCTGTTGCAAAATGTCACAAAAATAAACTGGGAGGTTGATGTGATATTTGAATAAGGTTTGATGTGATATGTGATATTTGATATTTGAATCCCAAAGCTATGCTGTTAAGAAGTTTGAATATTTTACTTCTTTTTTTTTTTTTTTTTTCCTTTAAATGGGGAGGAGTTATCATGAATGATACCCTTAAAATAATCTGTTTCTGCTATGGAGAAATTATACTATGTCAGAGGCTTATTTTGATATTGAGTAAGGGAAAGGTGGTCAAATTAGGAAAATCTTAGGTATTTTTCACCTTGGATCATTTCAATAGAAGTTATATAGTTCTTACACCGCTTTCTGGCTGTGGCAGCAACGGCAGTAATTCAGGGTTTGCACAACGCTGGAAAGGATTCAAGTGCACGAGTATCTGTTAAAAATCACCTGCATGATTCCCAGAGAGTGATGGTTTTTTGTAAGGGGATGGGGACAGGAGCATTTTTGCTGGGATGTGTTTATTCAAGCCACCCTGACCATAACGCTGTGGAGATGGCAGTGACCTCTTAACCTTGATAAAATCAATGATGGTCCTTCTTCTTCTCAGCCTCAAATCATCTTTTGTTGTTTAGTTTATACGTGTTGGAATGAAATGTGCACAAGTCGCCTACAAAACTTCTGTAGATTTTTTTATCAAAATGTATTTTGAGTGTTGGTTAATACCTGTATGTTTGCAATCGAAGAACGGAGCGTATTACGCTGAAAAGATGGAGGCCTGGGCTTTGCAGTGAGTTTCTTCTTTGAAATCTTAAAACAGCTCCCTCTGATGGAGGTGTTTGAATTTCTAAAAGGTTCATAGTTCTCTGAGCTGCATTTTCTTCCATTTCCATTTATCTTACTTTTGTTTTCACAATGTTGTCTTGTGTGTAGAGTCGTCGCAGATAAACCCAGCATCGGTACAGGCACTCAAAATCAGTTTTGCCCTGGGAAATACTTCTTTTTCTTTAAAGAAAAATATACTTTTGATCACTTAAATCGTAACTGCTTCTTTTTGTCTAACCTTGCAAAGACTTGTGTGAGTGAATGCTTAATTTCATTCCTGCATTCAGGCCACGGGAGCCCTTTCAGCTGCTGGCACACAGGGATTGGGGTGCTGGCTGCCGGGAGAGAGGTGCTGTGATTTTGGATTGGGGTGGGGATGCCGGGGTTTGATGCCAGAGCTGGTTTTCTCTGTCACGTTGGCAGCTGCATCTGTGTGGCACTTGTGCAGCTGAGCAGTGATGAAAGTCTGGGAATGAATAAGAAAGAGCTGAGATTTAATTTATATATTGGGACTTGTGAACATTCCTCCCTGGCTCACTTTTATAATCCGAGTTCACAGCTGAACAGAATGACATAATAGGGGACACTCAGATATTTTGTTTAAAGGGGGGAAAAAAAAAAGGAAAAACAGCAATAAAGCACTGAGAGGAGAGAAAATGTCTCTACGAATGCAACAGACATAAAAGAAAGTGAAGGAAAGTTAAAAATTACCATAGGGCAGGCAGGACACCTGCTAAAGAACCTTCTGCTGCCTCTCACAGCTGGAAAGAAAAATGAAAGAGATGCAAACAACTGTTCTGGAAGCATGAAATCAGCCTTTTGTCTTTTCACCCCTCCCTTGCTGAACAGTTACAGTATGCAAAATTTAGGGGAATCTCAAAGTATGCCGAGGGAAAAAAAAAATTCAGCAGGCTCTGCATATAAAAAGCTGAGGCATGGAAGTGTGTCTCTTTGAAAACAGGAGCATGTTTGGGAGCTTCCCGGTGCATTGAAGAAAGTGGTAATTAATGCATCGTGAATGACTCCGAATGAAGGTTGAATAGGGGCATAACAATGGGAAGGTTTTTTTTTTTTTTAGGTTAAAGTGTTGAAAAAGGAAAGCTGTTAAAAGATGGCTACTGTGAAGCTACAACTTCAATCCTTGTCTTCTCTGACTTCCCTTTATAGACTGCGGTGGGTTTTGTTTTGTGTGGGGCTCCAAATACAATGAAGTTAATTTGCACCAATTTCATTTTGTGTATGCTTTGGGATTTTTTTTTAGTGGGTTTTTTATTTTTTTTCTTTTTTGGCAGGGCTTGGTTCTTTGATGGTGCTTTTGAGCAAATGGTTTGCCCAAAGTTCATATGATGTTAGCTCCATCCTCTTTTTCATTTACAACATCAAGGGGATTACAGAGAATAACTTTGTTGCCCAACATCAAGGCTGTATCTTCAGGCTACTAGAAAGGTAGTTCTCAGAAAGTGTGTCTTCTAATATTTTAGAACCTCCACAGGCTTCAGATAAAACAAGTATTAAATACAAAAAGCTCACAAGGATCCCAAGGAAGGTTAAACTCACACAACCTCCTTCATGTTGAACACCTGAAATGTATTTTTTAGACTGTTGGAGTGTTATCAGAGTGAAGACAGCAGTGAAGTCTTATATAACTGAAGACAGAAAGAATAAAAAACAGCACCTTGTTTAAAGACAGGCGATTTTTAATGGAGCATGAGCTAAATATAATCTACTCTTGCCATCGGAAAGGAAATTTGGAGAGTGAGCAAGTTATTTTGGAGGGGTCTTGGGGGTTGTTCTATTGGATCATAAGGTAGTAGATCTGCAGTTCTGTTGTGCTTGATCCTGGGCTGGAATTTATGAGGCTTGAGGCTCAAAATTATGAATTTATGAGAAGAATTGAGATGTTTTGGAGAAAATAAATAGGGAAGCTACCGTGCTCAAAATCTTTTCAAACATGTTTCTGTTTTTGGTAGTTCTTAACAGGAGTCCTGTCGTGAAAAATATTAAACTGAGCACCTCAATCCTTTATCACACAAATTTTAATTGTTTCTGAGGAAGATATGAAATTAAAAACACCCTACACAGTTCCCAAACTGTGTTTTGTTTTCCATTTTTCAGAGGTGGGCAGAGGAAAAGTAGTGTTCCCTGCATGTAGTCTGGCAGACTGCATGCCCTTTCTCCCCAGAACATCCCACTAGTGCTGTTCTGAAAGGAAGGTGGGTTGTGCTGCTCAGAGTAGGAGAATTTGATTGAAATTCTACCTGCTTTACTGCTTCTGTAGAGCTGTGACTGTCCTGGTCAAGATGTGTCCCCTCTCCTGGTACTTATCTCCAGCAGGTGGGTTACTACCCTCCACTCCTCAATATTTGGTAATGGGTTGGGAATCCTCAGGCTCTGGAGCAGTGCTCTGAAATGACTGTTGTCAATATTATGATAGGAATGATGTTGATTTGGGTGCAATTTTATACTGTTTTCCTTATGTATACCTGTAAAGCAGAGTTTCTGACACCCAATAGGTACTTACCCCTCCTATCGCTTGTGCTGGTTTGAAAATGCTTAAGGTTGAGGTAATTACCTATAGGAAAATAGGTGCATCTTCTGAACTGGGTGGACTCAATGTCTGTATTTCAATGTCCCTTTTGCTCTGTTAAAATATATGAATATGTGATACGGATAACTTTCTTGGGGGGAAAAAAATAATAAATCTCCAACTTAAATGCATCCTTTTTTTTTTTTTACAGCAGATGCATTTAAGATTCATCAGGGACAAAGTTGCCAAGTAAAACTAGAGCCTTTTACTTGTCTGTGAAATTCTGTTCTTGAGCAGACTTTAGCGAGGGGATTCTGTACCAAATTTGTTGTTCCTCTCCCTTACTGGGTGCTCATGAGAGATGCAGAAAGAGCAACATGAGTCATGAACAGGCACCTGTAAACTTGGTACTTTCTAAGCTGAAAAGTAAATAATGTTGGCCTGGTTTTGTATGTGTGTGTGTGTGTGTGAGTGCTACTCTTCTATAGGGGGAAAAAAAAATCAGTGTGAGAAAATGTCAGGAAAAGATGTAATGTAAGCACTCCCTCTGCTGCAAAAACTCCCAGCACAGAAAATGTGCTGTAGCTCTAGCCATTGTGACCCAGAAATAAAATGTTTCCTGTGAATTAGAAAGCTACAGAGTTGGATTAACTGGATGACATTTCCCCATCTTGTTTTTTATTTATTGTTGCCCTTTTCCATTCACTGTAATTAGTGCATAGAAGCGACAATAGGCATATACTGCACTCTGAGCTACAAGGATGTACCAACATTTTGAGCACTTTCCATTATTTTTTTTTTTCAGTGACACTTCTAAAACTCCCAGCATCTTAACTCTGCTGAAACCTATTATTTCTGTGAACTGAAGAGGCAATTTAAGGCACCTTTTCTGTTTGCAAACAATTTTCAAATATAACCTCACACTTTCTGAACTTTTCCCAAGGGCCTCATAAAATCGATAATTGTCCATTTTCCTCTAAGTGACTTGAAAAATTGAAGGTCTTGGGATTGGAATCTCAGATCTGGATTTCAGGGTGCTCCCCATCAATGCTGCTGCTCAAAGGTGCTCAAAACTAGAATCTCTTCTCTCAGGGAGAGGAGCTCTTTGGAGATATAACCCATCCTGAGCTCCAGAGAACCCAGTTTTCCTTCAGACTTTCCTCTAGGTTGAATTTGGAGCCACTGGATATCTTATAAATGCTCAGTGTGAAGACAGGGTCTGCTCTTTATTGATGATTCAAGGTTGGGCATTAGCATAGTTTTATTTTAAAGGTGGGTCATTGGCAGGATATTGCCACATATAAATGTGCTTACAGTCCGTCCTACATTAGCCTGATTTTAGGCAATTAGTGGGGTTTTGTGGCAGCTTGGCAGTAAATCAGGTAGTTTCGATGGTGGAAGGGTGAAGCAGACACCCAGCGGGTGGCCCTGCTGGTTAGTGGTACCAGTCAGGTTATTCTGAGGGCATAAAAAAATATCTCCTGAGCAGCAACTCTGAGCCTGAAGCTATTTATCCATCAGAAAGAATTCTGTAAGGAAAACCACTAAAACCTGGGGCAAACTTTATATATACAGCAAAAAGGGGAAGAATGTGATATCTCCACAAAGACATAAGAGCATGAGAAGTGTGGCTGAAAATTGAGGGTTCTTATAAAGTAAAGGTACCTTAGATAGTCCAAAATCCATGACTCTACAACCATGAAAAAAAAAAAGCCTAAAAGCCTTTTCTGGCTCAGCGTTGAAGTGAAAGCAGAGATTAGAAATAAAAAAGCAATTTATAATGAATAGGAAATGGGACACTAACAGCAATTGATATAGTTCAGAAGTTATGAAGTGTAGAAAGTTGATAACAGCCATGAAAGCATCCAGGATAAAGCCATGTGAAAGGACAATAAGAAAGTTTAAAATTTATTTATTTTTTTATTTTTATGAAGAGCAACACAGTGGCACAGTTCTCTTACTTGACAGAAATGAGGAAAACATCTGTTGTTTGGTACACACAAAAGCAATGAACTTGTGTTTTTTGTTCAGCTGAAAATAGACACCCCCCCCCCAGATGGAATGTGCTTATATCCTGGAATACTGATGGAGTTCCAGAAACTGGGAAGAGTGTTAATGTTTTGCTGGTGCTCAGGATTACAGCGGTAAAAACAAGTCGATTGATCCATTATCCATTCTGGACAAAATAATGGCAGAAGGGTAATATAACTAATAGGTTGTG
Organism: Scolopax mira; assembly: GCA_004320125.1. Lineage (NCBI taxonomy): Eukaryota > Metazoa > Chordata > Aves > Charadriiformes > Scolopacidae > Scolopax > Scolopax mira. Next base: position 35,197 of record BJBW01001255.1, on the reverse strand, counting down.
TTGCTCTGTTTCCCTCTGAACTCAGAGCAAAAATTATTTGGTATCACTTTGGATGTTTCTTCAGCATTAAAAGTCTTCTGTTCCCTCCTAGCTGTGGGTCCTACACTGCCATCAGAGAGCGTGAGCAGTTAAATATGTGTTCTAATGCAAGGCGGGATGAATTTATAATTTATGAAAAGGCATATAATAAATAGAAGTTGATTTTTTTGCTTGAGGTACTGAGTATTGGTTGGGCTGATGACAGACAGTTCAGCGTTCTGCATCCCCAAAAGATGTTGAAAACTGAATAAAGAATCCATAGTGTTTAAGGCTGAATAAAATACCATGCTGTGACTACCTTAAAGATCTCAATCAATAAAGCAAAAGCAGAACCAATTAGATTTCAAAAATATTTTTAAATTCTGTTTTATTTCTGGTTGATATGTCCAGTTCTATGGTAACTGTATGAAATGTAATGGCACATGGTAATTGGGAAGCTATTTTTTGCAGGCTATTCTCATGCTATTATTTGAGTTTGGTATGAGATCTTCTGTACTGAATTAAAATAACTTGTCTCTGGCTTCTGACAAATAACACTTGTCCAACTGGTTCCCAGTCACAGCTCTGGAGGTGGGAACTGTTTCCAATAACCAGTTTGGACATGGCCCTCCTGTTTCAGAGGGTAAGATAATGAATAGAGTAGATGTGGGCTGCTCTTTCTCAGTCGGCCTCAGTGTTAAAGAATTTACTACCTCAGACGTAGCCAGTGGTCTAAGGTTCCCTTTAAGCCTTGAGCTTTAGGAAATAGAAGTGATCAAATGACATGTGCTGGTTGGAGTGCTCTGATCCTACCAGCTGTGCTCCTCCGAAAAAAGGGGATGAAATGATTAAGATCTGATTTATGTTCTGTCATAGTACTGCTCTAGCTGTCAGACTAACTGTGCCAAGGCAGTAGGGTCTGTCCGCAAGCGAACTGGAGTTCTACGTGTTCTACAGCTCAAGGTGTGTTTCTCTGATTTCTTTACTGTCTCTCCAGGTTAGCACTGGTTTACGTTTTGGGTTTTTCTTTATCTTTACACCGGAGACAAAACACATTGAATGGATTGCCACGAGGCCAATCCATCAGGCAAGCAGATGTACCTAGAACACACAAATTAGACAAAGGTTACACAAAGACATAGAGTTGTGATGTGGCCAAAGACAGATAAACGCTTCTCCATAGGCTCTGGTGCCTACTCTCCATGTCAGAGCAGTCTTATACTGCTTTACAGTGATGAAGATGCTGCAGGTCTTGTGAAGACTCCACAAGAATCTTGGAAACAGCTTTCAAGTATTTTTTTTTACACAATCTATACCCGATGAGCACCGTATACCTTTAGACCTTGTTTTCCAATAGAAGGAAGACGATGCCTAGATAAAGACTGAGGACTTCTGGATGTTTTAAGATGAGTATAATTCTTTGACTTCAATCACCTCTCCAACTGAGGGATGTTGCATCAGCAGGGACCTGTAAGAGTAGTCTGGACAAATCAACATAATCCTGCCTCCGTAAAACACATTGTGGGGAGCAGTCCCCGAATGACCAGTATATACATCTAAGAACAATAGTTCTTCCCCGTCTTTATTTTTCATAACATTACTGTGGATGTTCAAAAGCTTATGAGAAAACTTGGAGTTTCAGGGAGACAGAGGAAAGACAGTGCAAGGAAATTTCCACAACCAGCCCAAGGCTTCTCTTCAGTTCTACAAGTAGGTCTTTCCAAAAGTGGGATGTTTGAAGTAGGTTTTGGTGGGGAGTTGGGATATTTTTCTCAGCTGGTTTGGAGCTTATACTCAGGGAGGCTTGTCCAAGTTCCTTTAGCACGAAGTTATTGAACTGTGAATCTCAGAAAACAGGATTTCTGCTTTTGTGAGATTTCAAGCAGTATCATTTCAGATCCCACCCACAACTGACCATGAGACCAAGCTGGGGTCTGGCGTTTCCAGGCCTGAATGTAAATTCAAGTGGAATGAAAGGAACTAGTCAAGTCCAAATATTTAACGTAAGGAGGATGGATATGCTGTTTGTTCTAGGAACATGTGAAAGTGAGAGAACATCCCTACAGTAAATAAACCATACTTTGCCCATTCCTTTTGGCAACGGGATGAAATGCAGACTGATTGTCAGCAGGAATGCCTTTCGGGACATACAATAGGTCATTGGATACCCACTGAGAACTTTAACAAGTGTCAACTGGCATCAAGTGGTCAAGGGTAAGACCATGTCCTGGGATGCAGTGATTTGTTTGGTGTGGTGCTGATGCTATAGAGGTTAGAATTTGTAATAGAAATAAGCAACCCCCCAAAGTATCTTTCCTATATTTGCCAAGAAATTAACCATCCAAACACACTGAGTGGCACCTGGGACAAATTAGGGAAATAACCCACCTAGAAGTGATGTTTTATCCGAGGGCAGCTGTGAGGGGACCCACAGCCAGGGCAGCCAACTGGTTTAATAATTCTTTTTTTTCTCGTTTAACTGATTTTTTTGAGAGTTTGTCCTTCAGTCTCTACTCACACACATAGTTCTTTTGAGCTATTGCCTTATTATACTACTTGTTCTTTGCCATAGGGTTAAAATTAGCATTTTGACTAATTAAACAACAACTTTGGAACATCCAGGGGGGAAAAAAACCACCAAGCTTTTATCAGTTATTCTTGTTCCGTCATAGTGACCTTGTGTTGTCCTTGTTTTTCAGTCTCTTTTGCTACCTTTGAAAGTCTTAGCCAAAGATTTGGAGCTAAATTCAGCCCTGATGTAAAACAGCACAGTTTTTATAAAGCTTTTACTAGGTTCTGCTTTGATCCTGGAAGACTCACTTTTAAAAGGTGGGAATGACACAGTTTCTCCTCTGTAAGGAGCTGATTTTTTTTTCTCCCTTGATGCTTATCGTAGCAGCAAGGCAAGCACAAAATTGCCCTGGGAAGACATTTCAATAATCAAAAATCTTTCTTTTGTAAAATTATAACAACTAATATTTTACTTGACTTTAGCTTCCAGAAAAGTCAGTGGGAGGAAACTTGCTTTGTGGTTTGGACCACAATAGAGGAATTCTAGTACTAAACATGCTGGGCTGATAATGAACTCATGTAAGATGTCTGTGTAATGTCCTCAGCTCTTCTCAAGAGACAAAGTAGTAACATTTGGAAAAATGGCAGAAGTTTGCCCAAACTGGTATTTCAAAAGTGATTACCCCAACAAAAAGAAAAAAAAAAAAAATCAGTTCCTTTGACTTAAGCCGGTCCTTCCTTGTTATTTTAACTTATTAAACTGGTGCTCCATCCTAAGGCAGATGAGGTGGTATCTCTATTTTCCATACGACTAAGCTTTAAGCTGAGTGAAGGTGCAAAAATCCTGTTGAGTTCCCAGAGGGACTCCATGAGAAACAGAGACTGGCTCAGAGTTGGTCGTGGAATAGAAGTGTAAGAATTATAAATATATCCTTTAGATCTCGTGTCACTGGAAAACGTTTAACCCTGTGTCTCACAAAGTTAGCATGAAGATAGTTTGTGATATTAATTGCTCCACTTGTTAATTGGATTACCTTAAAATCTGCATGTCCTTCAGCGAAGACAGCCAGAATTGGAATGACAAACCAATTTATGAGCAGAAAGGTATTTGGCAGGACTGCTCTCCGGCAAAATATCCCTTTAATGAAATGCCACGGGGAGTAGTTGGTTAAGAGAACAAAGTCAGGTTTGTGGCAGGGCTGTCAGTAATTTGAGAGGCTGCGCATCTCTGGAGCAGAATCTCGTGGAAAGGGTAATTGCAGCAAGTGTCAATCTTAAATATCAAAAAAAGACATTGTGACCAAATGCCAGTATCATGTTCTGGGCGGTATCACAGTTCAAGAAATAGCCCCGGAGCATTCTGGTGTGTCAGTTATCTGGGGCCTTTGATTGGGAAGTGCTAAAACTCCCAAGAGATCCAAAAGATGTTGCCAAGAGTTCAACTTGCTGTAATTCTACTTGATAAAGATCTAGTGAAGACGGGGACCTTGCCAAACTCCTGGCATTTCTGCTTTATGGATTATATTGCTGGTAGGGAAATGAGGAGGTTGTAAAAGAGTGCGACAAAAATCTTAGTGCTTGAATTAGTCAGGTTTTTTCCTGTCTAATGTCCCGAAATGCCACGTTACTAAATAACGTGGGGTACATCGCATAAATTAATGGTGTGTTATGGGAATTGGCTTTGGCTCCTGACAGTGATTAATGGAAACTTTTAACTTGGCTTGTGTGAAGCATTTTCGGGTGTATAGAGTGAGCGATACAACTCTCACACTCGGGGGCTTTGGCGTATTCCTTGCACCCTACAGTGGCTCTTCTTTATCACAGTGATCTTTCAGCATTTCCGCGATCACCTGGTTTAGCAGTAACAAATGTAGGTTCCTTTATCCTTTATGGTCTTTTCCATCCAGTTATGGATGGAAAAAATATGGGGAAAGAACTAGATGGCTGGAAAATATCTGTAATACCCATTTTAATAGATAAATTTTAAATTTTTAAAATAGATAAATTTTATTTTCTATTTTAAAGCAAGAAATGTACCACAAATAATTTCATTAGCATACAGAAAATACCGATAGTGTATTTATGGAATAAGTATAAATAGGTATAAATTCTTAACCTCTGCATAATGACAAATCTGCCCAGAGTTCAAGATGAAGCTGCATTACATATTCAAGTACTCAGTGTACTTTTTTGCCTGTTGACATATCTCCAGAGTAGGAAGAAAGTAAAGTGCTGAAAATAGAAAGCATTAATATTGTTGACAAGTAAACAAAAAGGAAGATTATATCCGCACAGCTCAGCGAAGGGTGGTGAATGCAGCCCCAGAGTTACAGCGTGGATACAGTAGAAATGTGTGTTTTCTGCATGAAAAGCTTAGAAAATGAACGTGACCTTTTAATGCGCAGTCACTGCGCTTTTAATAGTGGCACAGTATTAAGGGCCACTACTACATTTGTTATAGAGGCTGAAGGTTCACCACACGTCGGAATTTCTCTTGTCTGATACAGTAAGTGTTGAAATAAGCATTTCTGTCAAAGGAACTTAATCAGTCACAGAGAGCATTTTAAGGAGGAAGTGTAGCAGAGGTAATATAATGTTGAATATTTCTCTAAACATTCTCTCAGTATTTGTTCTGAGAGAAAATGTTTTTATACACTGTTTAATTTCTTTTTTATCCCATTTTTTTTAATGGACTGTGGGGAAGAGAAAGGATTATTTTGGGGTTTGTTTCTTAGGTTTCTGGGGTTTTTATAGATTATCACATCTGTAACCTGGTTACAGAGAGGTAATTATTCAGTGGATTTTTAGAGAAAACTGCATTGTACTGAAGAAGAATAATCCCAGTCCCCTCCAACTATGTTTTATTTTGCAAAAGGACAGTTGAAGTATTTATTCCTCCTCTTAGATAATGTTAATTCTCAGTCCAGACAACAGGCACTGTCTCTAGGGGGATCAAAGGAGTGTTCACTTGGATGAGAAATTAATTTTAATTTTAAAAGGGAATGATTTTAATAATAGATGGATATTAAAAGAAATATTTTATTTATCAGAATTCTGTTGGCCTGTGAATTATTCTAGCTCCATTTTGATGTGAAGGGGAAGACAGTGCTGTCCTGTGTCTTTGACATTAATAAGATAGACAATTCTAGAATACATAGATCTTCAAAAATTGGTTCTTCTGTAGCCAAAATCTCATCAATTCTACCACATAACAAGGATATTAAATATCTGTTTTTTCTTAGAGAATAAATATCTGCATAAAAAAAATTAGCACCCACCTATTAATTCAATTTTTAACTACAAATTGGATAAACCAAGGCACCTCTCCAGTAGCACATTTACATGTGCCATCATCTCCAGCTCATTGTTGGAGAAGAAAAATTCCTTGGAAATTCATTTGGAAGTAGAACAATTATGGTTTATAGTTACTTTTGGGAGGGGTCGAGTTGGTAAAGAGGAATCTTGTTCCCAGATGCCAAATGGTGTTTTTCTGCTGGAAAAAAAAGCCAAAATAAAAGGCTCCCAGCCAAAACCTTCTATTAAAAATCAATTCCCCACCCAGTCTCTCTCTGCAAAAACAAAACCCCACAACCTGTTCTCTCTGTGATGCCACTGAAGGAGCAGCATGATTGCTAAATTCTGTAACCAACAAGTGAACTTTAAAAAATCTTTGTGGATACACAAGGGAACTGACAGAACTGGGGAATATGCCAAAATTTTGAATAGACTCTAAAGGCTTCAGGAGAATTTTTTGGATTTTACCATTGTGAGATTAGGATTTTCCTGGTGAACATGTTTCATTTTGTCATATTTTAGTATTAAAAATTCCCAAGTGAGAGGATGAGGGGCAATGGGCACAAGTTGGAACTAGTTGGAGGTTCCACTCAAATACGAGAAAAAACTGCTTCCCAGTGAGGGTGACAGAGCCCTGTCAGAGGCTGCCCAGGGAGGTCGTGGAGTCCCCTTCTCTGGTGATCTTCAAGCCCCACCTGGATGCCGTCCTGAGTGCCATGCTCTAGCTCTGGGCAATCCTGCTTCAGCAGGGGAGGTGGACTAGATGATCTCTGTGGTCCCTTCCAAATTCAGTGAAATCAGTGAAATTGAAAATGAAGATATGGGGTGTTTCGGCCATGTGGGTAATGTTGGATTGTCACGTCCAGAGGGTAGTGGTCAATGGCTTAATGTCCAAATGGAGGTCAATGACAAGTGGTGTCCCCCAGGGGTCCATACTGGGACCAGTGCTGTCCAATATCTTCATCAATGATATTGACAACGGAATTGAGTGCACCCTCAGCAAGTTTACAGGTGACACCAAACTGAGTTGTGTGGTGACATGCTTGAGGGACAGGATGCCGCCCAGAGGGACTTAGACAAGCCCAAGAAGCGGGCCTGTGTGAACCTTATGAGGTTCAACAATGCCAAGTGCAGGGTTCTGTATCAGCACAGGCTGGGGGATGAAGAGATTGAGAGCAGCCCTGAGGGTAAGGACTGGTGGATGGAAAGCTGGATGTGTGCTCTCACAAACCAGAAGGTCAACACTACCCTGAGCTGCATCCCCAGAGCATGGCCAGCAGCACAAGGGAGGGGATTCTGCCCCTCTGCTCTGCTCCAGTGAGATCCCACCTGGAGTATTCCCTGACCTGGGAGGATACTTGTACATAGGCATTTTCCAGACTTTCATACTTTTGATGCCACTTTAGACTTTTGCCCTATTTGTTTTTTCCTTCCCTTCTTCTTTTCCGACTACATTTTCATCCTGTGCGTGACCCCATTTGTAAGTTCTGTGGCCTGTTTTGGGGTGTGATGCCTGATTTCAGAATTACTGTCCTAGATGTTTGAATTGATTTTTTTTTTTTTTTTTAATGTTGGCACACCTGAGCAAACTGCATGTGTTTAAAAGGCAGATTTGAGTAATTAAAGAGAAACTTATTGGATGTTTAGAAAATTGTTATCACTTGTACATAGTACCGGGTGAGGGGGGAAAAAAAAGGCAAATTATTGGGCAAGAAATGGCTTGTCAGGGAGAGTAATGAGTTTAGGAGATGGATAAACACAAGGTGAGTGATGAAAACAGTGACTTGGTGAAATTCTTGGCAAGAAACAAGCAATAGAGGGCAGAAAATGTTTCACACAATGGGATGGACCTGATCACTCAAGTTTCTATGACTATGCAACCTGTCACCCTGGCTGTCCTCCAAACCCAGGAAGGCCACAGAGAAATAAAGAGAGTAAAACATTTTATTTTGTTTGTTTCATATGCATTTTAAAAGGAAGAGCTTTTTTTTTTTTTAGATACAGTTTAAATATTAAGTTATTTGATAATCATCTGTCACTTCATCTGAAGAATTAAAAATGCTTCATGCTTGAGCTGTTGGTGTGTCATCACTTTTTCAGATGATATCAAGTATAAATAAATTATATTACTTACAAGAAGATGCAGGTTTTGTTTTGCTGCAAAAGATTAAGATTAAAATGATGTTGTCTGAAGACTAAAAATGTGGGTGCATCTTATTCTAGAGCTGGGACTAGAGACTTCACCACAGAAAGGGATGGTGGATGTCAATGGTCCCCTATGTCTGTCTGAGGGAGCTCTGACATAACAGCACTTCTTTTTTTTTAATACAAAAGTTTGTCATTTAAATATCCCATAATAAGCACCAGCGTTGCCATAGCCCTCATTCTAATTAAAATCTGTCTGTAAGAGTCATAGTAATAAGTCTGGAAACCTGAGCCTGATTGTAGAGGCAGCAGGTAAAGAAATGCGATATTTATTTACCTGCTATAAAAATATATGCTATATTTTTTTCCTTCTTTCGAGGGCAATATTGGTTAATTCAGGACACATTCTTAACTTTGGGGTCATATTTTCCTGGTATTTCTATACTTTAGCTCATTATTTTACCTTATTAGAGCTGGAGCAGTGGTTGTCGTGAGGAAGAATAACTTCTTTGAAGCTTGACTTTATTTTTTCATTGGTCTCCACCTCGGCTTTCTGAACTGGGATTATTTGTGCTGTCAGTTTTGTGCCTCTAAAACATTTTCAATCAGGTGGAAGCTGACTCTGAATCTTACCATCTTCTTGTTGATTTAGGAGAAATTACATCATCTATTGTCTGGGCAATGATTGAGCTGCCATTGTTCTCAGGGAGGCAAAATAATCCAAGGGATGGATTGCTGTATAGAAATCACAGTCACAGCATTTTGGCAAGCATCTTTTTCCTGAAATAAGTTATTTTAACAAGTATCTTGCTAACATCAAAACAATTAAAAGTTTTGTGTCTCGCTTTCCTTGTCTGTGGTTGCAATAGGTTAAATTTCTCCAGGTTAGTGGTGGTTTTGTGTGAGCCTGGGAGTCGTGGGTACGAGACTAAATAAGAGAAGTTCATGGGAAATTAAGAAGTTCTTGGGAAAGCAGTGAGGGAATGGAAAGGAAACTGGAAGGTGAATATATGATGTGATGACTTTGTGCAGTAGCCTTTGTGGCTCTGAAATCAAAAATCATTGCCTTCTTGTGCTCGTGCACTGAGTTTCAGGGCTAAGGAACATCACACACTCATTTTTGCTTTCTTGTCCAGGGTGATGCAGTCTCCTGGAATGTTGTTTTTGGAAACCACAGCTACTGCAGAGCTGTGTAATAAAGCTTGAGTGACAGGTGATCTGTGGGGAGAAGCAGTGGAAGAATGTCCTAGTGGTTGTGTTGCTGAGAAAATCCCCTTTCACGCGCGGGCAGCTGCAGTCTCTTCCCTCCTGCCTTTCGGTTTGTCAGCAGCAGGACAATGCGAGTCTGTCAGTGGCTGCAAGCACAGTAGCTCAGGTACTCTGAGAAGCAGATATCTGCCTGGGCTGAGTAACATTAGCATTATAATCCCAGTGACATCAACAGGAGGTGGCTTCGGTGGCAGCAGAGTGGAGGGATGAGGCTCCTGCTGCTCCTGGTGTGTTGTAGCTGTGATGGGACACACCAGCTCAGCTCTCTGCAGGCACAGGGCGGTGAGCAGCTTTCAGGTCCACTTCTGCCTGTATGAAACTAGTTAATAAATATGTTTTGGGTAATAGCTTTCCTCTATCTCAGACTCTTTCACCCAAGCCAGGCACGGAGAACTGCAAGAGAGCAGCAGAGTGTGGGTTCCCAGGTCCCACAGCCCCAAACCAGCTCCTTGGAAGGTGCTGATCTCACCCACTGAAGTGGAGAGCAAAGCCCAGTCCCAGTGCTCTTTTACTGGTTGTTATTATAGTAATGTGAGGGCAAAACTCTTTCCTGTAGGTTTAAAAAAACCAACCCTTCTCCCTACTATGCCTCTCTCCTATTTAATTTCTTTCTGTAAAACCCTCTGCAGTAAGAGGAATATGGCAGATGTCTGTCCTTCTGCAAGGAGACTATCTTAGGAGCCATGCAGTAGCCTCACTCTCCACGCATTAATGATGGGGACTGAACTTTGGGAATTGTGTTTAAAAAATACTCCAAATAGAAGAGGGCTATTCAACACCCATATTTTTAATAGAGAACGTGTGTATGTGCACGCATAAAGAGAGGTATTTTTCGTCGTCTTTTTCCTGGGGGGTGGTTTCTTTTTTTCTTTTAATTCTTTCCCCAGTTTGAAATAACCAGACCAAAGCTTTCTCTTTTGATACATGCAAGTCCTTTCCAGTGGTGCACTTCTCTGGATGCTCACTGTGGAAATGCCTGGATTTTGGTGGGAGCTGAGCCGGGGGCCGAGTGGCCGTGGCTCCTGGTGGTGTCTCACCCGGGTCGAGGTGTGTTGAGGTGCCACCAGTGTTATCTTCACAAACCCTGCCCGTCTGTACGCTTGTTTCCAAGTAATTGTTTTCACAGGATATCAGCCTTAGGTGGTAAAAACCTGATGTTTTCAAGCAGCATTTGGAAAGCATACACTTTCCAATCAAACGAGTGTCTTGAATTGGGAAATCTTCCTGATTCTTGGGCTCAGCTTCCAGGCTTTCTCAAAGTTCTGCTGAGTTGTATTTGACTGGTGTGTTTTGATGTGATCCTGAGGACCCTGTTCTGTGCTTTATTTTGCTCTTATAGAAATTGGTGTTCTTACACTGTTGAGATAATATCACCGAATAATAGTATCAATGAATGCTTTAAACCATTTATGATATTTTTGTGTCTTGTAGAATCCAGTGCTCTCTAAGTAGTCAGTATTATGTTCATGTAAGGCTGTAGAACATATTCCCACCTGGCAACATAGCCAGCTAAAACCATTCAGCAGTGCTATAGTCCACAAGTGGAAGATAGATTAATAGTTCTATAGGTTTTTTTCAATAAAATTCTGTAATTCTCCATCAAACATATGCTCCATAGACTTTCAGTACCATTTTTCCCTGCAGTGAACATACCTGGAGAGACCAAGGAAATCTGAAAAGTAAAGGAAACGCTAATGTTTGAATGGAGATGATACACCTAATTGCTGAACTGCGTGGGGTATATGACATACTGGGGCAGAGTTTTCTGGTTTGTCAGAATTTTCACATACTGGGTTGTTTCTCCATAGAAAGCTGGTTGTGATAGTGCTAGTTCTGCTGGTAAGTCCAGTGTAACAGCAGAGGGCTAAAGGGTGACCAGATAGCTTTTTAGAAACGTCGATTTATGCAAGTCATCATTTTACCTCTACAAGTAACCCAAAGTGCTTTTATGATGCCAAGCTTGGGAGAGGAGGTATTAGAGGGGCTCAGAAGCTCTATTTGGAGAAATTGGTTTTGGTGGGCTCCAAAACCTCAGCGGGGAGGCAGGTAGCCTCCGCATGCACTGGATTATCACCGCCGTCGGAGATAGCCAAGCTTGTTGGTAGGGAGCTGCCACCCGTGGTTCTGCTGCACCAAGTTCTAGATAACCAGAGGAGACTTCCCAGAGGGTTGAGAGTGAGTTTCTTTGTTCCAGGGCATCACGAAAGGGAGTTGGCCAGAGCCTCTGGCTAAAGAGCGTAAGCTGACCCGCAGCTCTCCGGTGCAGGAGGTCAGCTATTTGATGTGGGATGTGTCTCGGGGCCATTCGAACAGCTTCAGAGCTGGGGCTCGAAATGTGACTTCCTGCAGCGGTGACCCACGGACCTTTCAAGTGCAGTGGAAGGCTCCGTACATCACTCGGGCAGTTTCACGGACGCTCAAGCATCACTTGCTTCTCAGCTGGTTTTCTGGGGCTTGAAACGTTAAGACAATTGCTCAGCGTTTTTCTTCTCTTGTGAAGCAAAGAGATGCGTTCTATTAAAATACATATTTCGTAAAAAATTTAATAAAGCAGCTCAAACTTTTTCAAGGCTAGACAATACTTTGAAAACTGGTTCCAAATCTCTGGCCTCACTATATGAATACTAATTGTATCTTATCTACTGTCGGTTATTGAAATCCCAACCAGTAGGAAAGCTAATCTGACATCTCCATTCACATACACCTTCTTTTGAGCCTCTTTACAATTCAGTCAGTGTTATCAATGATTAAATATCCCAGTCCCTACAGTTTTAACCTTTTTTTTTTTTTTATCCCTTAACTTTTCTTTTTGGTTGTTACTTTCAGGCAGTGAACAGCTCATTTTTGAGTAAAGACATTGTGAAATTCACCTAAAATGGCCGTTTGAAGATTTTATTAAAAAAAATTAAATCTCTATGGACAGACTCTGCCCTTCATTGCAACAATAGAAATTGTCATTGTCTTCAGCGGTATCATCCCAAATCTGCAGGAAGGTTAGAATCCAAACTGAAAGGTATAAAATGCATTGGAACGTGTGAGCCCCGATTGAGGGCAGAGCAGGTGTTTGTTTTCCCCGTTTTGCTCACAACTGATGTGTAATTACTGAGCCTGTTCTTATGCAGATGCGTTGCAGCCCTTGGAGAGATCAAAGCAGAGGGACCCTGGTCAGTGAAATTAGAATTTGACCCTGATTTCAATTTTAACCAGTAATGGTTAAAAATGTATGTAGTTTGTTAGCATTTCCCAGATCTTGCATTTCAGTGGTTTTGTGCCAGTCATTTCTAAACGGAATAGTTCTTCTCTAATTTCACTTTTTATGTGTAGCTTTCAGTAAACTTCGAAGCGTAAGGGCAAAGCCAAGTTGTCCGAGGGGCTCTCCATTTTGTACTCAAATCATAGATCCAGGCCCAGGACAACATCAAACTGTTTGCGAGTGTGATTGAAAAAATTGCTACAGTCCTTGGACCTTTGACCACCTGGTGTTGACTTTGCAATGAAAAATGCAACCAGCTCTGGATATTTTTTGTTTATGTGACTTTTGTTTACTTTTTGCACAGCCTCGATATGTTTACTTGTTTTCAAGCACCCCTATTTTTATAACATGGCAGCAAAGAGAGAAATTAAGTTGAAGAGAGACCTTTTTGTTGAGCCCTTACGGAGGAGCAGGTACTTGACTCCTGCATGGAAAAGCGAGGTTTTCTGTTGCTTTGTGATGACTCACTGCGTGTCAGCTAATGGAATCCTGTCAGTGCCACCACAAGAGTATTAAGAAGGTTTGAGTGTGGAGAGAAGAAAAAACTAAGGGAAAAGGGAATTTTTTTAAAAGAAAAGCAGTTGGAAATGGGATAACTTACAGCCACTCCCTCATCTCTAGGGGGTTGGTTGGTTGGTTGGTTTTTTTGTTTCAGTATTTTCACTTCTTAAGCAGCCCAAAATCTGGGCTGAAGCTGGAAGTGTGTTCTGTCTTTCATCAGATGCAGCCCCGCTCCCTTCCTGCAGGACTCTCCTGTGTCTCGACGTGAGCCGGGGTTTTGCCTGTGAGAGGCTGCAGTGGGTGCACAGTCAGCATCATCACCTGCGGCTACTTCTCTCTCTGACTTTGTAGAAATAGTGTCTTTCTTCAAATCATAACCTCTAGAGTCGTGTGTTAACGTGACTGTCTGAGTTTTCATTTAATGGAAACGGTAAGTTTTTCCACCTTTGTAGTTTCCAAGTGAAGAATTAAAGAATCACCTTAAAGAATGAGTCACGAGGATGCCACAGGACTTCTTGTTTTGTAAATCTCTGAGTAGTAAGAAAATTTTGTGACTTCTGACTGGCCTGGGCAGTTTAAATATCAGGGCAAGTGATTCTCTATAAAACAAACTTATCACACAGAGTCCAAAGTCTTGGCTAGGATAAAGTGCTGTGGATCCGTGTTGCCGTGGCAGTTGGGTGAACAGGAGCCAAATTTCGGATACTGAGAACTGGATCAGGGTTTGCATTTTGGTATCTGATACTCGTGTACACTTTTAAACTGTGTGGTGCCAAACATATTTGTATTTTACACGTCTAAGAAGCCCACCTAAGGACAGGCTTCAGTGGACAGACCCAAGCTCAGACCTCCTGCAGCGGGAGAGGAGGATGCACCATGCTTGCTCTTATCTTCTTATTATTTTTTCCTGCTTTCCCCCTTCATCTGTGACTGGATGTTTTGCTCTGTTTAAATATAATGATCACTGCCACAGATTACAGGGACAGGGCTCAGGGAAATGTTTTTAAGCATCCCAAGATAATAAGGAAAAAATGCATTTCTTTTAGAACAAGTAACAATTTACAACGTTTTGTGGAAACTGGTGATTTGAAAATGGCTGATCACTGCAAAATATGAAAATTAATTTTTTCCCCCCTAAATGTATAGGAATTTTGCATTTAGTTGTGACTTGACACATGTTCAGAAGTGTGCAATTCAGGCAGTGGCTCGAGACATCGCTGGAAGCAGATCTGGGTTGTCATGTTTCATTATAGCTATTGAACTATTGCAAGCATGCTATTATGCTGTAATGAAAGGGGTCTTCTCCTTCTCTTTTCAACTTGCAGATCTAGGAGAGAAACCATATGTCATTAGTCCCTGGCACAGATTCGGGGGAAAGGAGTTCTCCAAAGCGCTAAAATACATGTGAGGCCTTTTCCCTTGAAAAAGACGCAGGAAATACGTTTTTGTCCAGCGGAACCTCAGGCTTTTACTAAAGTATATAATGGTTACAGATGACTTAAAATATAATTTTAATTATAATGGGCTTCTTGGAGGGTGATCCAAGTTATGTTGGTGTTGACCTATGTGGACAGGATTTGGCCCAATGGGAGCTGTGTAAAACGCTAATGCAAAGGCCACCCGTCCCCTCGAGTGTGTGTGCCCTGATGAGCCCCTCTTGGCCAGGGGGGACACCCGAACAGGATCTTGGGCAGAAATTAGCCTAATGAGGCTCTAGGGTGCTTCAATCAGAATTCTTGTATGTGGGAAAAAGCTGTGCTTGGGAATGTAAGTGAATCCCAGTGATGGTATGTGGGGCATCTGAGACCGACGTCTGAATCATCCACCTTCTTCTCAGAGTTTCTCCCCTTGCTTCAGCTTGCCAGGGCACTGGCTTCAGTAACTTCAGTCTGTCAATCAAGTGTTAAAAGCATTAAAAAAAATTCAAGCATTCTCATAGATAATTAGCAATAGAACAAGAGGGAATGGCTTCAAGCTACAACAGGGTAGGTTTAGACTGGACATTAGGAAACAATTCTTCACAGCAAGAGTGGTCAGGGAGGAACAGGCTGCCCAGGGAGGGGGTTGAGCCACCATCCCTGAATGCTTTTAAGAGTCATTTAGATGTGGTGTGGGGGATCTGGTGTAGGGGAGAGCTTTGTTGATAGTAGGGTTGATAGTAGGGGTCTTTTCCAACCTAAATGATTCTGTGATTCTAAAATCTCTGATCTTCTTGAGGAATCATTCAAGCAGACGGATATTGCAAGGTTATTTTAAAAAGATTAATATAGCATTTATTTAATTGCTAACATAAGCATGAAATAGATCAAATACCCTGATGTCCAGAACACAAAACTTCGAAAAAAAGCAGGTATTTTTTTCAAGGATACAGATGCACTTGTTCCTTCTCTTTTCTGTTCAGTTCTCTGCTGTGAAATTCACTTCTCTGGGAAACATGTCCCTTGACTCTCTTTTCCCTGTGACACAGCAATATTTTCCTGTTGATAAAG
The DNA here is from genome assembly GCA_004320125.1 of Scolopax mira. NCBI lineage: Eukaryota > Metazoa > Chordata > Aves > Charadriiformes > Scolopacidae > Scolopax > Scolopax mira. The sequence continues at coordinate 19,717 of BJBW01001255.1, read as the reverse complement.
ATCTCGTTATATGCTAATCTCTATTTAAGATTTTGGGTGAAGGTGGCAGTACCTTTTGAGTCCTTTGGTGCCTTTTCTCCCTTGCAGACTCCCTGCTTTTGCAGAGTGAGTAACATCTTCAAACGTGTTGGGTAGACTCAGTTCTGTGGGGATCAATCCTGAAGAAACACCTTGGGGTTCCAGCCGTTTGAAACCCAGCCAACCCAGATGGAACTTATAAAAGGATCATGAAAAACTGCATTGAAATCTTAACTGATAATGAGATAATAAGAGATGATTTTGTGGCCATTGCCAATGAGATTTTATGTTAAGCTTGGTAGAAATACTGCTTTTGTTGCTGATGGGCTGCAGTTTCAAAGATGGCAAAATGCTGAGTTCTTTCTGCAGTCTCTCTATTAAAAGGGGGAAAAAAGCTTTTTGTATTTTGAGTAGGGATTTTTTTTGGGGAGGGAGGGAGGAGGTAGGGGTTGTGGTTTTGTTTTGTGAGTGTTTGTTTTTTTTAAAACTAGAAGTAAAGCCCTTATAGAGAGCCTGTTTTTGAGTCCTTTGGAATCAGTAGAAGAGTTCCCACTAATGTCAGTGGACTTTGGACACTGCCAGCCCTTCTGAACCAGATAAAAAGCCCATCTTCCCGGATACTGCCTTAGGGAAGCCAAGGATTTCAAGAATTCCCGAGGTGCAGATTGCCACCAATGCAGCATGTTATTAATACTCGGTAGGCCTTTCTTCACATTAATTTCTTTAATCACTGTTGGACCCAACCTATGTTTAGGCTTCAAGAGTACTCTATAGCACTGCCCTGCACAGCTGAGTTCTGTGTGTCCATGTGTTGTATGAGTGGATCTGCCTTACAGAGGTCTGGGTATGCTCCAAAATCAGAGGAGAAGATAAGGGCAGTTTGTGGGATGGACTTAATTTTAGTAAGAGGGATAAACAGTGAAAGCATGGTGAATTTCTTACGGTCTTCATCGCCAATCATCATCTGAAAGAATGTGGAGTGAGTTAAAGCATTTGCAAGACAAAGACAGGCTTCATTATTTTGCAGTGGTGGCCCAGGATGTGCACAGGACCACAGAGCATCCTCATATTTCTTTAGGGACTTTACTTTGAATGCTAGCTCAAAAAAAAAAAAAAAAAAAAAAAAGGAGAGAGAAGCAAAATAAAGAAGGGAAAGGAAGAGAGGCAGGCAGTTCATCCTTGATAGCAATGCTTTGGTTAACAATGTCGTTTAGGTGTCTATTTTCTGATATTCACTTTCGAAACATTGGAGAATTGAGTGCTATAGTGCTATATCACGGGGATTTGTTTGACTCGTGTGTTAGGATAAGAGGGAGTGCCTCTATTTGTATTAGCTGGAGAAGGATTGTGAACTATTATCTTACTTTGTTATCTGAGCTAGGAGTGTACAAGGAAGTTTCTTCTACTAATGGTTGAGCTGCTCTTCAGATAAAGCCCTCCACAGGATCCCTGTAGCCCTAATTAATCAGCTGTTAAAACAGTAGTTGATAGACAGGCTTGCTTTGAGTTGGAATTGCCTGCAATCAGAGATAACAGGTGAGTCCCATTTGGCAGCGAGATATGAAAGTAGAAGAGTGATCTGTTATCAAAACGAATAGGTACTCAAATCAAAAGTGAAGTTTGCAGAGGGAACCAGCAAAGTAAAACAAAAGGGAATCTTTTTTGTTGCTTTGAGTGATCAAAACACCTTCACTTCGGTGATTGTTTTAGACAGCTCTGAATCCATTTTGTAGAATTTTGTACTAAAAGCATGCATTATGAAGGTAAATTTAGGCTTCTGGAGAATGCTTGCTTCTCCAGTAATATTGCTAAACTCCTTGGTGGGTAATACTAAGAAGGTGTGATGGCAATTCCTGCTCCTGCAGTTTGGGGACCCACAGGTTCAACAGCTGTGTTTCAGGTCAGGAAGTTAACGTGGGTCTTTCGGTGTCACTGCCCTAATCACCAGGGTGAAGAGTAACTTCTTTCCTTACTCAGTTCATGTTTAGGAAGTTGTGCAGAATGGTACCCCCCAGCAGTGTGGGGGAATATTCTATCCCCGCAGCTGGGTCACTCACCGGGGCCTTCTGGCAGGTCTAGGCTCCAGTCCCTCTGCTGGGTTCAGACCCCCAAAGAATCACGTGTGAATTTCCTCACATTCAGCACTAAAAGCCAGACACGTTAGAGGCATAATGGCAAACTTTTTGGGCAGTTGGTACCCGATTTATTGGAAAGCATTATTCTGTTAATGACTCGTTTGTATCACAGCAGCCCTCAGAGGCATCCCTCAGCACTGACGCTGCTGCACAAATAGTGGTAAAAACGTTCTCCCTAGTCTAGACTCAATTTACATTTTAAATTCTCTGGATGTAACAAGAGGTTAGTGCTTGAGAGGTGTGCAGAGAGTCTGAAGGAGGGATGGACCTCTCTATAAATGACCAAAACCCCTCCATGTCTTTCAGCCTGGGCACTGTTTGATAGTCCCATCTTCACAAGTGGGACAGAAGTCCCTCTGAACCAGAGATGCTATTTCTCTTCTTTGACTTCTCTGTGTGCAGGTGAATATTCTTCTGTTGACCCCATTGTTTAGACTCAGGACTGATGCTTATCAGAGCTTCAGGAATCAAATTACCACTGGGTTCATACAGATGAAAGCAAGTTGGTCATTGAGCACTAAATAGTCACAAACCAGGTGGCAGCGTGGCCAGTAGCCTTTTCTTGACTTCACCTACCCTAGACATTTTAAAAAATGTGCTACAAACCTCAGTCAATGTCTAAATTCTCACTGGAGGCCTCTGTAGCAGTAATCAGTGCATGGACATTTACTTCTTCTTCCTGGGATGCCTCTGTCCCTGGGACACAGAGTTCTGCTCTCCCCATTCACCATGGGCAGACATTGCCTTTCTTTTGCCTTCCCTGTTCTACCATGAGGTCACGGACCCTGTATTTCTTGGTCCTTATCTCTGCCAGAAACTGCATCCTCCTCATGCTCTGGTACTTTTTACTGCTTTGCATTTTGGGGGGCCTGTCCTTATTGTCTGTTTCTCTAGGCTAACGCCTCTTTCCCCCGTGAATCTTTCTTGTAAGCTCAAAAACCATACCCTGCTCTTAAACCACTTACTACCTAGAAGATCATCTAGGTCTCCAAGATGACATGTACCCACCACTTCTTTTAGCTCCAAGTGTAAATTTTGTGCTTTTTTTTTTCCATGAGTAAGCCCTGTTCTCATTTTGCTTTGGCTGATGCTTCCCATCAAATACCTCTATCTGCCAGTTCTAGTGTTTTAGATGTTATTTTTGACACCTGAGTTTTACTTGCTCCTAATTCTTTTTCACTGATGAAATGGTAAGGGGAAAAAAAAAAAGTTTAAACTTTCTGTTTTCCTTTTCATCCCTGAATGTTCAGCTCTCTGTAGCGATTCAAGTCTCAGCTCTGCTGTGCCCTTGGGTTTGCTTCTGAAAATTCAGCATCCTGGTGGTCACTCCTTTTGATGCCTCCTGTTTGCTGGGTTTCAAGGTGCTGCTTGGCCCCTCGGATAATCAGGCTTCTTTTCTCCTGGTGTCTCTTTTAGGTCAGCTGCTTCCTGCATGTATCGCCTACCACCTGGTGGGTAATAATATGAGAGTCCTTCATGTTTCTAAAATTAAACTCTCTCTTTTATTCAGGAAACTCTTGTCAGAGCTGTTGCAATTAATTTACTGCTGCCGTAGTAGCCACGTGCAGGTATACACACCACACCTTCTCCCAGCAGCAATCCACCTATCACTCCCCAAGGAGCCCAGTTCCATATGTGTTGCTCCCAGGTACCCATTGACCAGATTCTCAAGGGCTCTCCTTTGCCAGGGCTCCTGATGGAAGTAGAGGCTCCTGATGCCAGGGACTGGGCACAAGTCACCCACCCTTAAGACACAGCAAAGGGCAGGAGGGATGGAGACCTGGCTCCTGTGAGCCCACAGCTGGACCATGGTGTGACGGCCCCCTTCCCGCCCAAACTTCAGAGCAGATTTACCCTCAAAAAATCGTTCTTCCGGAGCCCACATTTTACTTCCATATTAGTCATTTATCATGGAATGACACAGTAGCACCTGGAAGAGTAATGTTCCTATTTATACATTTAACCATTAACTAGACACACACGTGTGTGTGCGCACACAGAGGCTATGGTAAAGACACATGAAAAGAAACATTTCCGGCACAGGGATTTAGCTGTGTGAGTCCCATTAACATTAATGGGAGTTGTTCCCCCAAATCCCCATGTATCTCGTTAAAATATACCTATTAGTGACAGGCTGGAGCCTACAAAAACCAGCAGTTTCCAAGTTAAAACTGAAACTTCATCATTAACTTAGCCTATTGTGCCTCAGTAATGCAACACTCTTTAACTTCTCAAATTCAAAGGTATCTTTTCTCCATTGAACTTAAAACAAATCTTGTCTTGTTAATACAATAGGTTCTGCTATAGTTAGCCCCCTCTGTAACTCTTTATTATCTTGGAAATGTTTTCTTTCTCTAACTAATGCCATCGTGAATGGACAGTGTTACCAAAATATCTTTGAAACCCTTATGAGAAATAGTGTATGAAATATAAATAGTGCATGCTCTAATACATCATAACATGGAGGTATGATGGTGATAAACTGCCAGGTACCGGGTTGTTGTTCTTGGGATTATTTTAAAATAAAGATGTTTAACATCCAAGACACTCCAGAGAGGAACGAATGCCTGGAGAAACCAGATACATGAAGGAAACTTGATTTAGAGTAAATTTATTTAACAGCGTCATTATGACAGAGAGAGACCTTGATACGGGCACCCCAAATTCTCACTGCTGTAGTTGTGTGCTTTCTAACCACGCTGAGGTTGGGTTTGTGTGATGGTGAAGGTCTGAGCTGTAACGGGTGGATGGAGACGATGAAGCCAAGTAAACGAGCTGGTTCCACTGGTGGCTGCAGAGTTGCTGTTCCTGAGCTACTGGAGAGGGGGAATTTCAGGGCAGAGCAACATGAGTAGAGTCTGCTCTAACATTGTCGTGGTGTTTCTGATACACGAGGCAGCCTAACCCTGCACTGTGATAATGGTGTGACTTTTTCAGTGTGTGCTAGGAAGCTGAAATAAGGGGTGCCAGCAAAAGCCGGACCCCCAGTGATGTACTGGTACAATATTTGGAATGTAGACCTGCATCAAATATAATTCCCTCCCGGTTTAACAGCAGAGATAAGTGAGGAGAGCAGATATCGGATCCAGTAAGTCTTGTTCTTTTTGAGTAGAGCACGGCACAAAAATAGATGTGTCTAAAAAAAAGCAGACCCCAGTGCTTGCTTTATTTCTGTTTCCTTCTTGCATCCCCATCCATTCCCGCCTCCGAAACAGAAGCCCAAATAACGAGTGAGACAGCACTGGATAAAGGGGAAATTAATATTTAGATATGAGGGTTGTTTGTTTCAAATGTATTTAATTGATTATATGCTAGATATGCTTTATTTGAAGTTTTCAAGCCACAAACCAAATGGAAAAATAGTTCCACAGGCTCCTGGAATCAAACGACATGTTTGTATTTTGAACACCTTTTGAATTATTTTCACAATCCATGAACAAGCCCAGAACTTTTCTGTACAGAGTTCTGAGGAACTGTCCCCGATAGCGCCTGTGACCTGTTCAAAAATCATCAATGCCTTTAGAAGGAGGAGTGAATCCTGTTCTCTCCTGAGCTGCGGTGCCAGCCCTGGCAAAGGGACACTGTGGACGATCTCCTGTGCTCCTACAGACCGTGGCATTACAGGAAGATAGTTCTTGAAACTAGTGTAAAGCAATAGGAAAATATGTTGTGCTGTTTGGCATTTTGCTATATTTCGGTGAATTAAAACTCGTAATAGAGGATTAGTTCCATTTTTTTCTTATCTGGGTTGCTGTTATCTGTGGAGGAAAATACATCTCGTTAATCCTGGAGGCTTTGTCATGTCAGTGCCAAGCGGTTGGGAGATGAGTGTTGGCTGTTGGAGCCCTGGCCCCAGCTCTGGTGGCCTCCATTGGCTTGGCCACAACAGCTCTTCGCTTCTTTACCCAGATTTTATTTTGTTTCTTCTTTGGGAAGTTCCTTGGGGCAGAAAAAGCTGTGAGATTTCTGAGGCGGCATCCTTTCCTTAATTTCAGCAAGCAGGACCGCAGTGAAGGTCATGATGTTTGTTCCATATCCCTGATATTTATTTCTCAGGTGCTGTAACTGTTCCTTTCCACAAATGCTTGAGGCAGGTAGTGATTTAAGCTGCTTCTCATGATGGGCATGGTCTTTTTTAGCCTGGGATATCTTTTGCATCCCCCGTTAATGGTTGGGAGGACGGGTTGTGAGGGAGCAACCAGTGTGGTGCTGTTAAAGGGTAGGACACAAACTGTGCTGGGGCAAGGGCCTGGGCTCCCCAGAGAGCTTCAAAGCAGCACATGAAATATTAATCTGACGGTCAGGTGCTTCTTTCTGCTCAGCCTAAATGTGGAATCCCTTGTTCTGGGATGCAGGTTCCTGTGGCTCAGGTCTGGAGGTCTGGTGGCTCTGGCAGGACTTTCCTTAGAAGGCAGAGAAAAGCTTTGGTGGGAGCATGAGCAGGAGAGAGCTGGCCACCTCGCTCCTTCTCAGCTCTGCTGGGTGAGTTGGGAGAGAAGCCGGAGGGGCATTGGGCTGTGGAGCTGGTGAGGGTTATATTCAGGCAGGAGAAGTGGTGGGGATGCCAACAGCAGGGAAGGACATGGGGGCATAGGCTGAGGTGCCAGTGAGGACACGAGCCCAGGGCCACACAGCTTCTTGCTGGACCGGGCTAGTCTAAGCTGAGGGAAACTTAGTATTTCCCCTCAAGAAGAAGAGCCGTGATAAAAGACACCACTTTGTAGCATTTCCCATGCAAAGAACCACACTAAATAGAGTTACAGACATAAATGCAGATAGGAGCAGGCCAGGGGAGATGGATTGATACAGAAACTGGAGAAGAACAACCACTAGGATAGAAAAGGCGAGGAGTCAGAGATGGAGATACCAAACTTGGTGGATAATCCTTGAAAATGAGCACCCTCGTGCTGTGTGAAAGGACCAAGAGCAGGATGACGCAGTGTGGGGGGAGAAGCGCAGGAGAAAAGGTCAGTGAGTTGGGTTCATTACAAATCCAACAGTAAATTAGAGTTTCAAAGCTCTAAATACACGAAGAGGTATCTCTTTGTGCGGGAACCAGACAATATCGAGTTCTGATCTGAGATTACATCTTTCTCCGTTTCAATCTCTCTCTCTGCACCTCATTGTGATTATTACATACTTTGCTAGTAAGATCCAAATTGCTAAGGGGCTGAAAAATTTAATTCAAGAGTCTCCATGTAGTGATATATCATTACTGTAGATTTTTATATCTTCATGTAGTTAATGTAGCCTTTTATGGAGAGCGTTGGAAGGCAGCATTCAGAAAATCAGTTGGTTTCCTCACTTCATCACTGGTTTGAACTACTCTAATTGAAACCATTTGATCTTGTAATTAAACAATGTAATTTATATTAATCCATTAAATAATTTGGCTAATTGCTTTTATACTGATTGTATCTTAGCCTTTTTTCTTTTAAATTATTATTGGAACCAAGTGGTTATCTACTGAAAACCAGTAAGCCACAAGTGAAGAAAAGATATTTCTTACTTGTGGTTTTTTAATGCTCTTTGATAAAAAAAACTATGTTAAAATATAATCACAGAGGCCCTGATTCAGCCAAATGTTTAAGCATATTGTTCCACTGCTGCTCAGTAAACTTTTTTGAATCAGAGTTTAAATGGTGAAAAGCCAGACTTGGGTTGGAAATTGAAGCTTTGCATTCCTGGGAGGGGAAAGTCGGCCTCATACTAGTGAAAGAAATTGGCTGTATTCCCGTTTCCCTATCACTGACCCAGAGAGAGATACCTTGGTGAGTTCCTCATCCCAAGCCCCACCTGTGAATGGCTGAGAACGCTGAAAAGTTCTCTTGTACTTTGAAAAATGTGTCCACAATTCACACGCTTGAGTAGAAGCGGACTTGATGAAGTTGAGATCATCGTGCAGGAGTAGCTGGGATGCGTGTGTCCTAGTGAGAAATTCCCAAAGGAGAAATTCACCCTTTGCAGTGAATCCTTGCTTCTCTGCTCCTGGTGTCTAATTATTGCCTTGCCACATGCATCTGAACTGAGAACCTGTCAGAGCGCCCCGGGAAGCACATGTGTCAAAATAAACGTGTGAGGAATCGGAAGGGATGAGAACATGTAAGCTAATTCTTCAGGATAAAATAATTCCCTTACAGGTCTGCCAGAGTTCAGATTTTTTTTTAGGATGCTCATCTCTACCTCTGTCAGCTTAAAAGAGTGAAAAGGAGACAAGGTGCAGGTGGGATGTTTGGCCAAGGTAGGAGGAAGCATCAGGAGCCGGCAGATAAGACCATGATGCTTTGGTGCATCGCATTTCTTTTGCAACAAACACTGTGTTTGTTTGGTTTTGTTGTCATTTTGGACAGTTGCAGCAGTGAGTGTGGTCTTTGTACACAGTTTGTGCTCCTCTTCTTGGCATCTGCCCGCTGGGGGGTAGTTGGCCATCAGCAACGTTCTGCAGCGCAGTGGCGTTTGTCTGCTGAGGGGGCAAGGGTGTTGGTGGAACCAGCAATAGCTTTGTGGCTGAGGAGGATCCTCCAAAATGCTCTTGTTCTGCAGAAACTTGCACAAAACTGGTTGCTTGACATCCATTCACTGACTGTGAGTCCCAGGTCCCCGTGGGCCTGTTTCATGCTTTACTCTGTTATTGATCTTGTTATTTTGAGGCTCGTAACCTAAGGACTGCATGAGTCAGATGAAAATTTACCATATATTTCGTGTCTGTATATTGCTGCTCTATGCCCTCTGATACCCCTATGTTGGTGTTATTGTAATGTTTTTGAATCACACATATTGAATTCTGCCATCTATTGTTTTTCTTTTTCTCAAGCATTCTTATTCTGAGCCCGGCCCCTTCAGCCAACTTTTCCCTCCTCATCCTTCAGTCCATTTAGAAATTGTAATTCTGTAGTTTCAAGCCTATTTCTAACAGTATTTCTGGTAAATTGTAGTTGGATTCGACTTATTTCTTATGGCCTCTTTTTGTCTTTTTATTTCTGTATTCTAGCACTAATTACTAGTGGTGTGATTAATGTTCCACATACCTGGTAGCTTTGTTCTTTCTGGTTTTCAGATAATGTTAATTAATCCAACTTTGGAAAAATACTTGTGGTCCTGGTCACGTGTCACATTTCTAATTCTTTCTGGAAACCAGAGATTTTATAAAAGCTGAGTAATTAGAGATACATTTATGCAACTACACTTGCAGGAACTTTCAGTCACTATCACTGACTATCGCTGTCAGAAGTCCCAACTGTATTTAAGAGGATGACTTTATGCAATTCTTTGATAGGTTTATTTTATATAGGATTAAAGCAAAGGCTATAAGATCGTTCCAGTGTCTTTTCATAGAACTATAGTGAAGGGTTGTTTGGGTTGAAGGAGAAATCCCACACCATAAACAACAAAAAACTTTACTCTTTAAAAATATCTTACTAGTTCATATTTTTAAGTCTGTTTCAGTAGTTTTGGGGTCTCCTGTATTGCTATCCCTCTGTGTATGAGTATTAAATTGCATTAAATTGCCATGATTTTGTTGACTCTGGACAGGGTGAGGTACAGCATAATGGCAGATTGGGGAGAGAATAAAGACACAGGTCTAGGAGATGCCCTGCATGCAGGTCACATCCCTCCCTGCGCTACGGGGAGGTGATCAGATGTGCCAAGGATAAGGGTAGTCCAGGAACATCGAGGAGAAAGAATAGCAGTTACTTTGGGAGCACTTTGGTTTATCTTGCAACGTCTGTTTTCTTTGCAAAATCACTAATGGTCACTATTATTGGAATTGTTAAAGTGACCTTTAAATTGCTTTACAAATATCGAGTTGGGGATGCAATCTACCTCTGCACAATAGTCAATTGTCCGTCCCAACTTAAACAAAACAAAAAACCTGAGTGCATTTCAAAGTATTTCAAGCAAACTCTTTCAAGTATTTTTAAAGGTGTCACCTCCAGTCCTTAGCTTTGCAATAATGTCACCTTTTATACAATGTTAGGAGTGATTTTTGCCCTGGAGAAGGGCTAAAATCTTAGAAAAATGCTAAAAGCTCTTTTTTTTTTTGGTCCCTCCCTAGATTTTGGTGCTATATGGCTGAGTGTGGAATTTTCATTGAGCTTTGTGTGTGTGTATATGTACATATATAGGTGTATATATGTAATAAACTTATACGTATCCATACACATCTTTTGGAAGAGAATGTAACAGGAATTGATGCAATTGAGTGCAGATATTTTTCTCCGCCCATAGTTTTGATGCGGCGGCTGTTTCTCCCCAAATATGTGGGTACCTGCCCTCTCCCATCCCCCAAGGTGCAAACATCACCTCCCCCAACCCCATCTAGTCAGGTTAGGGAACTGGTAGCACTTTGGTTCCCAGGCCATATAGACACTCTATGGAGTGCCCAGTACATTCCATATGATGCTGGAGGCGACTCCCATACGAAGGTGGAACCTTGTAGGTTCTTCAGCAGGAATAAAGTGCATTACAGCAGCAACTCTATACAGGTAGGACTTGCATTTACTGTACAGTGGCCATACCTCTGTATTAGCTGAACCGCATGGTCTATATGACTAAGAGGTTTGTATCTACCTATAGAAAACCACAGTCTTGATGCTTTCACATTACTGACCCTTTTACCAAAACTCATAGTCTTTCAGCTCTACTTCCTCAATTCCCAGATTAAAATCTAATTAAAATTTCAATGCTGGTTGTTCTGTAAATTAGGGCGAGCAAATGCTTTCCCTGTGACACTTTTCAAATTGTCATGTGGAAGACATGTGTCCTTTGAGCTGTAGAAAATGCAGGATAATTTAATGTAGCTTGGTGGAGATGTGAGGATAGAGTTAGTTGCAGTCTTCCTTGTATTTCGTGAATACAAACCAATATTTTAAATGTCCTCTGTACACTGGGAATCTGACATGTGCCTTGTGGCAAAAGGCAGAATTCAGACCAAGTATAAGTATATTGAATTCCATTGAAATCGCTGCCTTTACAGTTGTATTTATTCAGACCTGATTTTGACCCTAAATTAATCATAAGGGACTAAATTTAACCTGCTGTAAATGTACTCGTGTGAGCACATAAACATAAAAAGGCACCAAAAGGTGCAGTTAGCATTGAAAATAAAATGCAGCTAATTATTGCAGATCTTTTTTAAGTATGTTTGTAAGTGATGTGTTTTCAAAACAAGCTAAACAATAATTCATCAGCTTGTGTACCACATGCTGGCTAATGAATAAAGTCAGGAATCAGGAAGCAAATGTAAATACGGGGTCTAATTCCCAACTGACAGATTAGAAGTATTCTGTGCCCACTTTGCACAGGTGCAAGTGACAGCGTAAGTTACAAAACAGCTGGGAATCTGGTCTCGCAGTCTGTTCTGCTGTTCAAATAATTGAATTTAAAGTGTGGTTACTGACTAACTAAAGCCTCTCCAACTGTATTGGTCCTCGTTTCCCAACCCCAAGCCTGAGAGAAGACCAGGCCATCCAAGAAGATTGTCATTCAAGCTTACCCTTTCAGTCAGAACCCGCAGGAAAAAAAAAAAAAATTAAAAAAAAAAAAAGCCAGTTTCTTTTATGGTGGCAGTTAATCCGTCAGGAGCAGATTCAAGTTTTGGCAAAGATCTGTGGTCAGATAAAATAAAAAAAAGCTGCCAAACAGCATTGTTTGGGAGGGGAGCAGACACCACTTCCCCAAGGGCAGTGCCAAGGACACCTTCAGGGCTTCACCGGCCACGGGAAACCCGGGATATTTATATTTATAGCTGCAGTAAGATTTACTGCTCATTTACCCCGGGCCCAGCCTGTTCATTGCAGAAATGGCTTCATAATTGCTAATGCTTCTTTCTGCAAGTTTTGGGTTTGTTTATTTTTGGGTTTTTTTTAATCGCTTACTTGAGTAAGTGTAGCAGAACATGCTCATAGTTTTGAAATAAAGCACGTCTAAACAATGGGTCTGTGGTGCCCTGTGATGTGCAGCTCAGTGCCCCCTTCTTCTGTTCTCTCCACCCTTTGATGGCTTTCAAACCCGTTTCTTTCCTCTCTTGCCGTCATCGTCTGAATTTAAGACACAGGAAGAATTTGGTACCAGTTTTAGGATGGTAACTTGATTAAGTGACACTTCTTTTTCCAATGGGATCTAGCGGTCTGTTTTGAGGTGTGTTTTGTAGACAGTTGCTGCTGAGTGAGAAGGGGGTTGGTGCAGGCGTTGCACTGGTGGGATGCGGTTTTATCGGCAAAGTCGGAAAAGAGACGTGTTTGAGGGGAGCTGTTAGTAAATAAACATGACCATGAGCCAGCATCGCTTTCAGTTCCTGCCTCACCTGACTCTCATTTTTCTCACGGGGCTTGGTTTGGAATACGAGCTGCTAAAATAATACATAAAATTAAAGGCCAGAGAGACGGCCAGTTTCGGTGTCGCACCATCTCCTCTCACCACTCTGCACCAGTAACGCAGGATCCCTGGGGTTGCTCTCTCCCCGTGGCCGGGGCAGAGGAGCTCACTCACACAACGGGATGAGCTGCCACGATGCTGGTTTTCTGCTGAGGGGGAGAGCGGGGAGATTTTCCTTCCCTGGCTTCCCCCGTGGTAGCTGGAACACCGCTCTCCTCTTTTATCCCAGGAAACTTCGTGCCACCCCGAGGGCAATCTGGCCGGTGCCGCAGCGCCCGGGGGTGCCTGCTGAGGGGTGCTGAGCCTCCTGCTGCCAGATCCTGCCACCGGGAAGCCTCCATCTGTCTGTGCCAACTGTCACCTCGGCTTTTTTCTTCTGGTTGCCCCCTGCTTTAGGGCTCAGTTTGTTCTTTTGGGAGCGGAGGATTGGAAAGGACCATCAGGGTTTCTAAGACTGCTCTGCTGCAACTGCAAGGGTCTGTGGAGCTCACTTCATGTGTAGATGACACCGGGTAGGATCTTTGGCCAGAACAGTCCAGCTCATTTTATTAATAAACATGACATGGACATTTTTGTCTTGAAACCCTCCTGCTCCACAGAGATTACAAGTTATCTGGATTTTATTTGCGGTTTCAGTGTGAGGATGAGGAACAGCGTGTTGGGTCGCTGGGATGCTCTTAGAACAAATTGCAAGTCTCTCTGTTCTCTCGCAGGCCTCCGTTTTTATCCTGCATTATTTTCAAAAGTTCATAGAAAAGTGTTTCGGGGGTTAGAAGCGCATCCTTATGGGAGTGTGTTGATAGAACAATGCAGGGGGGGCACGGCTGGGGTGGTTACTCTGCTGTCTGGTTGGGGAGCTCTAATGAGGTCTTTTGCAGATCTCAGCTGTTTGGATAAAATGTGGAGGAAATGTGGGACAAACAGAGCTTTCAGCTTTTGTGAGTCTTTAAACTCCATTTTCTCTTCACAGCCTTTCAATCTTGAGCCAGAATTCTACCTCCCTAGAGCTGCTCAGGTTCGTTTGAGTGAGAATTAGGTCTTAGTGTCTTTATTTCCATTGAGTATCAGAAGGCTTGATCAATTTTAATTACAGGAATGAGCTGACTTGGTTGTAACCCATTACTGGTTTTGTACTGGGGAGAAAAGCCTGGCCAGGATTTCCAGTATCTTGGAATCAAACATAATCTAGAAGACACAATAATGAAAAGGTGAGGAGAGGCTTTTCTTTGACCATGGGAAAACCAAGTTTCTACATGTAAGACAAACAGCTGCTGTAAGTGGAAACATCCCACGAGGGGGGTGACTTAAAGTATGGCCCAGGTCAAGGATCAGTCCCAGGGGGCCTGATATTGTTCACTTCATATGTTAATAGCCTTAAAGTAGGAACATGAAGTAAAGTGGTGATGACACAACCTTGCAGGGAACAAGTTAACGTGAGGTCAAAAGACTGTAAAATTCAAAATAACTCAAATAAACCAGGGAAATGGGTAGATAAGTGGCTTACGGAATCTAGTTTAGAGACATTTAATGTCGGGGGGGGCTCACCCAGCCACCTGGTGTCCTCCACATGGGGTGTCCTCCTGCTTATGGCACCTGGAGCACTTCCAATGGAAGGAGAAGCTGTGGCTGCAGGAGTTTGATGCTCACCAGCAGCAGATGGTGGGAGATGCCACAGTAAATCCCAAGTGACTGCTCTTACCCATGCAAAGGCTTATTGTTCAACATCTGGAGACTGCAGAGGAGCTCTCAAAGTAGTTCCTAAGTAGACACATCACCGTAAGTTTTCTTATGGCCAATCCACTTTCAGTGGATAGAGATAACCATCCCTGCACCGCTCGGAGACTGTTCCTCATGCAGGGTGTGGGAAAGGGGGCAGTGAGTGTACCCTCTACTCTTATGGTGCAGAGTATGATGGATCTCACCCTAGATACACTGAAATTCTTCATAACGTGTGTTTAATGACAGCTACACGTAGGTCCAGTCACATCCCACCATCGCTCAGGATTTTTTCTAATTACAAATTGACGGTTGGGTTTGTGTTTTTAATTTCAGAGTTGCTACCTATTCCTAATTTTTTTTAATTTTTTTTTTTTTTTAAACCGCCATCCAGTCAGATTGAGAAATGGAGTTGGCTGGGACTGCTGAGTAACCCCATGAACTAATGAAGTAAACATTTGCACCCGCTGTGCCGTGGAAGGGATCCAGCTCTCCCCGGTGTACACCTGCAGAAACCTGTGATTCACCCCTGAGTCACTCTGCAAATGTTAGCAGGGCAGAGCCGGCAGCCACGGAGGGCTCGCCGCTGCCAGTCCTCTCCTTCCCCCCTGGAAGAATGACATTAACGATGCTTCCAAATGGCTCACGGGGTTGCAAAATGAGAGATCTGAAAAATCCAGGCGGCAGCTTGATTTCCTAATAGGATGCATTAAGTAGGACGCTGCGTGTTTTGCAGGCTGAAGTTGATTAGACAGTAAGACTTAAAATATGTAGCTAAAGTGGTTAGAAAAATAGGTTTTGGAAGCTCAGATCAAAGCTTTACAGGGGGGTGATTAGATAAATAAAAAGTTTAAGCCTTACTGAGCAAATAATTGCACATCCTCTGAAAAGAACGGTTCATAGGGATTGATCAAATGTGAGTCACCCCAGGCACAGATGTCTTTCTAAGAATATTCCATTTAATTTTCTTAATGTACACCAAAAGCAAAGAGATACTGGTGCTGATCAGTGAATGCTCCTGTTTGCATAAGGAAAGGCTCCTTACAAATAATGGAGAATGAAAAAATAACGCCACCAGCCAATTGACCACCAAAAATGATTCAGTTCCTGTTGTCTAGCAGGGATAATTTCCTCTTTAGCAGTGGTTTCCCCCCGCATTGCAAGGTGTGGGCTTTCTGTCCTTTAATATATACTAGAACCACCGAGCACCTGCTCCGAGCTTAAGAGAAAGGCAAGTCTCATCGCACTCTGTTCTTAAGGGTCATTTTGTACCGTTCTTTGGAAACATCAGCCCTGGGAGACTTGTAAGGCCCCCTTAGAAACAAAAAATAAATAGATCCTAAAAGTCCATGATGTTGTCCCCGTGCAGAATTTTCCCCTTAGGTAAGGAATGGAGTTTGAGGTCAAAGTAAGAGAGACTGGAGTTGAGGGGGGTCTCCCTGAGGACAGATGTTTCTGAAAGAACTTTTCCCTTCCTGCCTTTGGTGTTGTTTTTTGTGAATCCACCTGCAAACCCCTGTCCTCTGGAGGGGGTGTGAATATCGGGAGGCTGCATTAACATCACAGAGAACAGCCTGACAGGGTGAAATTCTGCCCTTCAAGATTTTGGCATCTCTTCCATTTATTGCAACAAAACCAGAATATCACCTTTGCTGCTTCTGAAGGAGAATGAGCAATAGCAGGGAGCTTGGCTTCCTCCAACCTGTTCCTCAGAGCTCCCTCTGACACAGGGACTGCGGATGGAGTGAAGCTGGGGAAAAAGTAACAAAAAAATTACAAAATTCCTTAGAGAGAAGCTCAGTGCACAGTCCCGAGACCTGCAGCACTGCCTGTTAAAGGTGCTGTGCAGACGCCGGGTATCCCACTGCCTGGGATAGAGTCCTGATTCAAGCAATTATCTTTTGCTTTGCTTGGTCACGCTTTGCACACCAAGCTATTGAATAAGGGATGCACAAACTCCCAGAAAATGCAGTCTGCTCCCGCGTTCCCCTCTGTCCTGTCTCTTACATCTCTGCAGATCTCAGGAGGCATCTTCTGGGTGCTTCCAACAAGCTGACAGTGGTAGGACCAGCGCATCCATTGGAAGGGAGGAGCTGGTAATAAAATAAATGGCTATTGAATTTCACTTTAATGAGCGCCTTGGAACCATGACTAAATCTGCTTGTTCTTAATAACGGAGGATACCTGACCTTCTGTCTTGAGCTCTTTCATTTCATGTAATACCTAATTTCTGAGGGCAGCTGATCTTCTCTCACTGCTCCCTCCCTTCTCTCGCCCTCCTTCACCCCATGGCAGGAATTCACATACGTGAATTTGGCATGAACTGAAATCTGGTAGGAGGGAGGCAGCTCGGAAATGGAGCTGCTGAGGTGCTGTATGGGTTTTGGTATGTCTCGGGCATCGGCCCGATGGCCAGCTGGAGGATGACTGCATGATCTGTGAGCAAGTTTCAGAAATACTTCACAGCTAACCTAGAAATATTCCTCATGTAGGAAAGAGTGAATTTTGTAATTATGCCTTTTGGTGTTATCCAGTGGTGTGGAGGGGAGATGAATAATGAAATGTTGGGAGAGAAATTCCCATTTGGTTGGTTTCTAACCTTTGCTGTCAGTTTGACTTGCTTTCTTTGTAATTTGCTTCTTATGTTCATATTAAATGCTTTTTCCTCCTGTAACTTACGTTGTCTATTTAAGCTCAGTAACAATCTTTGTCTGGAGAACCAAAGGCTCTGCAGAAACTTTGACTTTATGTTGTGAAAACAATTTGCTCTGTGATTCAGACTGAGGGGCACATTCTCTTCTGTCAAGTGGAGAAACTTTCCTTTATCTAACAGTAATTTGTTTTTATCGATGATTAACACAGCCACTTGTGATGTGTCCTTAAAGCTGTTACCTTCCCACTCTCACCTCTTAAATCCTCCTTTACTTGGCCGATGTAAACATTCGATGTGTGTTCATATAGAAAAGGGCTTGGTCTTATGTACAGAGGGGTTAAGGGTGTGCAGCACCTCAAGGTAACTGCATCCTTCTTGGGAAAATCAGACACATGTATCAGCAATTTCTCCTTGCAGCTGGGAATTAAATTTATAGCTTGGTATTTCTAAAAGAAAAAAAAAATCACTAGTTCTGATTGAAATGCTTAGCAGCGTAGGCAGTTAAAGTAGAGATTTTTCCTGTCTCATTTTTTATAGCCATACACTTCCTTAATTTTCTTCTGTCATATTTTGAACTTCAGGGAAATGATATTTCCAACAAATGTAGAAGGATGAAAATTTTTCTTCTGCTTATTCCAATCAGCACCTAGAAAATGTAGTCTTTTCGTTATTCAAATACAATAAAGTTGATAAACTGGTGTTTGGGAAACGGAGAAGAGCTAAATTCAGGTCGTGTAGTAGATGTTTATGTACCTTGAGACCAGGCAGTTATTGGAAATGTCTGAGAGGGAGATTACCGTGTTGATGCTCTGTCTGTGGGGACGAATCCCCCGACGCCCCTATTTTGCTGTAAACTTGCTCCTGTGAGCAGGTAATTCTGATTGCCTTCATTCTGGTATGAACCGTAGGCTTATGCAAAACGGAACAAGTTCAAATGTAAATAAAGGTATTTATTTATTTATTTTCTCTGTCATATCTCCACTCGGTAGCTCATGGCTTACTCTAGATTTGCACCGGTGTCGCTGAGCTAACAGGTTGTGTAGAGATTTCAAATTTTCTCTATAAAGAATTCAGTGGAAGGCCCTATATTGAAGATCAGCTTGGGGTTTTTTGTTGCAATTTTACATTTTGGGGCCATATTTAAGAAGTGATGACTTGAGCATGGCAATTAACTGTGTTTTAAGAGGATGCAATATATTAGCACTCTGTTGTTGCTTATTGATATACTAACTTTTCTTCGGAAGAGGCTTATTTCATTACTACCCTTGATTACAATTTTTATTTTTCTACTATATGAGAACTAATTTTGGTGGAGAGGGTGGAAAAAATGCAAAGGAAATGGGGATTTAGCAGAGTCCAATCAGGAGGTAATTAGCTATTTATGTGACAGACAGCCTCAGTGCAGCCCTACTAATCCCCTCTTTTGTGGCTGCAGTCTAGAGGAAGGCTCAGACCCGGGTAAAAGTCAGTAGTGCTGGCAGAGTTCTGTGAAATGTACACAAAGCTGCATTTGCAGAGTATCTCTTCATGGGAACATTCCACAAAGCTCTAAAAAGCCACATGTGTTCTTAACATCCACTGTCATTACGTCACAATATGTTGAAATTCTTTTCAGTTTCAGAATTTAGCAATGGCTCTTTCTGTTAAAATAGGAATTGGTCTTAAAAAAAACCATCTCGCATCCATTCAGCACGCTGCAAGGAAAGGAGCTGCTTGGGTTTTTGTGCAGACCCAGCAATAGTTTCATGAGAAAGCGTGATCCTTGAGAGGAAAGATGTCCTGTCCTCAGGACACTTGCCTGCAGTCAAGAAAAGCATCACCTTGACAATGGGACTTTGGGGCAGTGATTTTTCTCTATATGTTTTTGTTCCCCTGCTATAATTCCAACATTCCCTCTCTCCGTGGGCATGTTGGGCTGTGCTTAGATATTTGGTTGTGTCCATACAAACTGGACAGGCAGGAATGAAGTTCCTAAAATCGGATCTGGAAGTGCCCTCTTGTGCAATATTTCCTAAACCCGGTGATTTAACGATCCCAATCTCTAATTTGATGATCTTCAGGCAGTTAAAAAATAATGTTGAAGCTAAGCATGCTGTTTAGGAGAATGGTTTAGGAGTTTGTTTCTGTTTCTCTCCTGCACCTTCATGCTTCTCTCAGCCAGGCAGTTCTTCCTTCCCAGGGTAGGTGTGCAGGGCTTGGGCTCCTGTAAAGGTCTGTCCTAGGGCATGGCCACTGCAGTGGGAAACGTTTCCATCCCACTGCAGGAGCAGGTCTATGTTCCTGTCAGCCAAACTCAAGCCTGTAATGTTTGGACTTGGGCCAGTGTACTGAAGCAAGTTGGTTTCAAGCAGCTTCATGTATTTTCCCAAAGAGTTTTCCCAAGCGTATTATCTTCTGCTGCATTGTGTTTCGTGGTTAGCCTCAAAGCCATGGGTTACTAATGTATTCCTCTCATTCTTTTCTTTACAATAAGACCTGTGCCATTAAGGAGGTACAGATGACCTTCAGATGAGACAATAAAGACCTAAACCCAGTTATGAACCATTAGTTCAAGCACACCTCTCATAGAATCATAGAATTGCTTTGGTTGGAGGAGACCTTAAAGATCATTGAGTCCAACTATTTAACCAACAGTGCCAAGTCCACCACTAACACATGTCCCTCAGCACCATGTGTGCCTGTCTTTTAAATCCCTCCAGGGATGGGGACTCAACCCCTTCCATTGGTAACCTCTTCCAATGCTTGATAATCCTTTCAGTGAAGAAAGTTTCCCCAATATCCATCTTAAACCTCCCCTGGTGCAACTTGAGGCCGTTTG
>BJBW01001254.1:188411-347693 GCA_004320125.1 Scolopax mira | reverse complement strand
GAGTCCCCTTCTTTGGAGATTTTCAAGACCCTCCTGGATTCAGTCCTGAGTGACTTGCTCTAACATGCTCTAGGCAATCCCGCTCCAGCAGGGGAGTTGGATGAGATGATCTCTATGGCCCCTTCTGGCTCTAAAAATTCAGTGAAATATTCAGTGAAAACAGGAATAGGCACTAGGTCTATAGGACAAGTGATATAATGTGAACCCCTTAATCTTTAGATCACCAATTTAAACATAGAGCAGGTCATCAGTGATCCAGCACGAAATGGCTGTTCATTGACAGCACTGACTACTGAGGGGAAAAACACTGGGTAAGTCATATGGTTTTATCCAGGAGCTTAGGGTAGACTAACACGGGAGATTTTTGTGCAGTGACTGATGAAACTGAATTGGCTAAAAAAGTTACTGTCTGCTTTTCACAATGTGACAAATTTTTTACTTATCTCAAGAAAAAGAGGAGCTGAGTAGGGTGTGTGACAGCGCCTTTGTGGCTGCAGCGTGTAGGCACCGGGGTAGGTTTGCCTTGATACACAGGGCTGTTGCTGCAGGGCAGGGTAAGCATTGAGGCTTTAAAGTCATTAACTGTACAAGTTTATTCTGCTGCTACATGTGAACAGATAGATAACGTAAATCACCCTCTTCCTACCTGATCAAGGTCAAGGTTGAGTCATAAGGAGAAGCTTAATGCTTTCCGTATGCTCTACCTGTCCTGCAATAAAAGATGTGTGTTAATATCAGTCTGGAAGTAATTTTGCTTTACAGAGGGGATGAGGAGGAGAAATGCGAAGTTGGCTCTGGCTGAACGCTGAAGTATGTGGTAGAGGAGTGCAAGGAGAATATTAAAAATTAAAAAATAGCATTTCCATATAATAACAGCTTTCCCTCAAGGTTCAGAAAGGTGACGTCTAACTTTTGAACTTTCCGTACCTTTACTTAGTGCTACAAAAGTTCCAAGGACCAACAGCCCCAGATGGAGCTGCTTCTGAATGACTGCAGTATCACGTACATTCCCAAAGACAGCAAAAAGAAGAAGCATGAGCTGAAAATCTCGCACCAAGGAGCGGATGCCCTTGTTCTGGCAGTACAGAGCAAAGAGCAGGCGGAGCAGTGGCTAAAGGTAAGGGGGCATTTCTGACCAGGAGCTTTTACACCCACAAAGCACATCTATTGCCTGCTCAGGTGCTGTTAAAAACTGAGATATAGACAGTAACGTTCAGGCAAATTCAGACCCATTAAATCACATTTAATTTGGGACTACAGACTTAATGTTCAGGCCTCAAAGCGAGTCCTTGGGCGCCCAGCAGCTCAGTGTTACACGGCGGCTGCTGCTGCTGTGTGTGATTTTCACTCTGAAGTGCACAGTTATCTGGCAACAAGAGGAGAGGTGGCAAATTCCCTTCCTTTTTCATCTCCATCTCATTTTCCAGAAAGCTTTGGTGGTTAGGGCACACTGGAAGCGAGCTGAAGGTTCAAATACCCTAAGGAGGCTGGCGCTGGCACCCAGGTTCCTTTTGGAGCGGTATATATGCATAACTGCTATGGGTTACTCTGCAAAAATTGGGTGTACCAACCTCAGAGTCACCTTTTTAAAATGAAGAATTTCTGAGGAGACCTGGTGGAATTGCTCTGGATGGAGAAAACTCCTTCAGCTTCCCGAAGTCAATTCCAGTTTGGTAACCCTGGTTCAGCAGGGTATCATCTCCTATGGTTTGTCCTGGGAATGTGGGCTTCTGAGAAATGGGATTTTGTCGTCTTCCACTCCTTTCTGTTCGGTGTCTGTAAATGTGGGAAGTGCCAGTGCCAGGGCTGCAGTTTTAGATCCTAACCAGATTACTAGTATTTGTGTTGGACTTTGACAGTCTCAAATGTGGAGGTCAGTGCGGTAGTGTAGGAAACTGCCACCGCAGTTCCAGTAGCTTAAGACCTTGAAATCCATCCTTTTAAAAGCATGTAAAGGTCTCAATGCACAAGACTCATCAGGCATTCTCCATGATATGCTCTGATCTAACCTTATATGGTATTTTTCTAAGAATAAATTGTATTTTGCCAAATACAATCGAATTAAACACATAGTAATTTCCTGATGGCAGATAGTTTTTCTGCAGGAGATGGAGACATAAAATGCAGCTTAAGAGGTATGAGTTCTGCTGTGGGCTAATGTACTAAATGGAAAATTAATCTTTAACTTCCTATTTTGCAATATTTGAATATACCTTTTGGGGGTTTGTGGTTCGTGTGTCTGGCTTTGACTGTGAGTTTGTATCTTAGCTTAGAAAATGCACTCTCTGATGTCTTTTTAATAGAAACAAATCACAGTGATGTATTTGTTAGGCTTCCTCTAACATCAGTATCTTGTTTTAAGTTTTAAAATCTGGCACCATCCAAGTGTTCCACTAATTCACCTAGAGTTACAAAAATACTGATTGGAATTACAAGAAATTCATAAGTTATATTATTTTTCAAGGGAATTCCGGTGTAATTAGATCATAGTAACTGCACCATTATTTCTTGTGCTGTTATAAACTTGGGTTTAGTAATGATGAATTCATTGGCATTTACCAGACTTTCTTTCATAAAAATTGTTTGTGTTTTGGGTTTTTTTTTGTTTATTGGACATAACGTGTTCCCCACAGGCAGACAGAGCAGTGCTAGATTTTTTAGATTTTTCCATATCCCAGATGCATTCCTGGTACTTTAAAAAAAAAAAAAAAAAAGAAAGGAAAAGTAAAAAAGGAAAAGATTTTGTACAGTTGCATGTTATCAAAGTTGTGTATGCCAAGGGCGAATGGCTGGACAGTATGTTATCTCCAAAACATTTGGAGACAGTTTGACAGCACTTTATTTAGTTCCTTCTTGCTGCAAAGCTCTCTGTTAATAAAACCTCTTTCAAGTACATGGCGATGCTACTGGATGCTCAACTTCCAAGTGCTCAGTGCCGCTCCAGCACTCCCTGTTCTGTGTAGAGCAAATCACCTCTCCAGCAGCCAACCAAAAGTGGTCTGTGCAGCTCTTGCAACAGCTGCAATGTTTTCAAGATGTATAGCTTTTTGAGAAAAAAAGCGTTGTTTTTTTGTATTTTTAAAAATGTGGCACAATTCAAGGGGTTTTTTATTATTGCGAAAATAATTATTTTTTGCTCATGAGAGCCTTACTTAAAATGAAAGTTTCAGTAAACTTCTGAAAATCATGTGTGACCTTGTTAAGAAGTTCCTGTAATGAGAAAGAGATCACTGCTTTGTCTTGGGAGAAATGCTTTCAAGCTTTCCCTGCCTGTCACTCAGAGAGGCAGGGTCATCCCCAGCACTGTCACCCATGTGTCATTTCTGTAGTTCATAAAACGGGCAGATTCAAAGATTAACAATAAGAAAGCTCTCTGCAACCATGTTTTTAAATCCTAACATGCCTTTTCTGTCAAAGATACCATACCAATTCAAGCCAGGTTGTCACTCAGGAACTGATTCTCATGAATTCATATGGAAGTGTCAAATTAAAGCTTGACTCTTGAGCCTGAAAAGCTGAGGATGGCTTCAGAGGCAAAATTTTCTCCTGAAAACTAAACCAGATTTTTTTTTGTCTTGTTTTAAAGTCAGATGTAGTCAGTATAAAATATGTTCACTTAAGCAAATAATTTTAAAATGTCTATTGGAAAACAAGAGTGAAATAAATGCAGAATATTTTAGCTCTTTTTGGTAAAGATGACACCAAAAAAAGCCAGCTGATAAACCTGGTGCAAATTGAAGTCTAGACTGGAAACCACAAAGGGAGTTTCAGGTTTACCAGCTAACAATTGCTTGATGAAAAAAAAGATAGCTGATGTCACCGAAGGGCCTGTCAAGCTTTCAGAGCAAGGAGAGTAACTTGTATAAATTCAGGATAGAGCTGAGATCATAGTGGTAATATGGTGTGCAACATAAAGTGGTGGAATTTTCCAGACTTGAGTCCCAAACTCTTCCCACAAAAATGTACATGAAAAAATGTGTGCAGTTACACACTCAAACCCAAACATGAGCTTTTTCCATGTGCGCTTGAGTATATGTGCATCTGTGTGTGCTTTTTGTGCATTTGTGGTCAAGCAAGGTCTTAAATCTGCCTGTTTGTCTCAGCATATCCAACAAACTGGTTGAAACTGCGTTTATTTATCAGCATCCCTGGGAAATGGTACATTAAAAATAAAAGGACTACTAAGAACATGACATTACAAGAAGATGCTTGTTTAGTGGCTTCATTCATACAGGTGAATGTGTTCTTTGTGCAGGACCTTCAGCCTAGGCCACAGAAAACTGCTCTTAATATTAAAAATGCATGAATGCCAAAGAAATTAAGTTCTGAAATAGCTTCTTGTAGAAGACCAGTAAAAGAAGGAAACAGTCATTATGGCTGGTCCCAAGGCCTTCTCTTCCCCTTAGCATTGCCTTCTTCAAAAAATGTATTTCTGATTTATCATGCATGAGAGGTAGCCTATCATTTTGGAGTACTAACCTTGATTTTCATTTTCCCCTAATGTTATACACCCTTTGTGAACTTCATTTTATGGTATGCAGCCATTTTGCAGCAATCTCTTCTGTTGAGGGTGTATAATTGAGCGCTGAATCTTTCAGGCATAAGTATACATTTCTGCATCTATCATTTTGACAATGTTCAGTCTGTTCTGAACTTGTTGTAATATGAGGGATTTTTTTTTTTTTTTTGCCCTGAAGAGAGGAGGAAATCATAGTTGTGACTGTATCCAGCTATCCAAAGACCCTGAAATGCTCCTTGTAGGGCTGTTAATCTGGTTGTCCTACCTGCTTTCCAACTCTGATAACTGCATGTTGTCTCTTGTAAAAGTCTTTGAAAACATCTTTTCTTTTTCACTGCCCTGAGCTTACTGAGGGGAGTCAAATAACTTCTGGGCTTCAGTCTTAATGTGGATGGAGTTTTACTGAAGAATAAACTACTGACAGAGCTCTTTTACCAGTTTAAATCAGCACAAAACTGAGCTCATAACTGTAAACATTGTGTGGCTGGTTTTACTTTCTATGGGAATTTCCAGCTTCACTGGAACGATGTTTGAAACACTTCAAACATTACTTTCTTGGCTTAAGTAACGTTCCCAGAAGAGGTTATTATCTCCATTTTGTAGCTGAGTTGAGTCAAGCGCTGAATGATCGTGCCTTAAAACTGACTGGAAAAACTGCGTTTGGAGATGTATACTCAGCACAAGGGATTTCCATACAGTGTTTGTTAGCTTATAAGTAACTTCAGGAACATACCAGGTCCCAAGACAGTCAGGCTGGGTTCTTTCTGCAGTGCACACCATCACCAGCAGTGAAGGCTTTGCAAACTAAATTAACCTCCCATGACTTCTACTCCTATTGTCTCAAAGAGATGGTTTTAGATACCATGTTAGGAACCATGGCAAGGTCAGTATATTTGCATAAGAACTATTTAGGGTGTGATCTGGGGACACGGCAGACCAAGCTGTATGGGAGGGCTTTGACCAGCCTGCAGGACTGCTGCCAGCCTGCTTTGACAGAGCTGGAGGACCCCATCCTGGCGGTGAACCAGACTGTGTTTGTGTGACTGGCACTATGGAAAACAATACATTACTTTAAAGAAAGCAGATGCATATGTAAATTATATGGTGAATACGGAACCACAAACATCCTATTTGCTTGTTTTCTTTAAGTTGCTGTCTAAGATCACAAATGTAAGCTGTAGTAGATCTCAGAACCCAGGAGAGCTGAGACTTGATCACCACCACCTCGCTTTCACCACGAGATAGTATTCCTCTTCTCTCCTACTCACAGCTTTGGATGGAAAATTATTTAAATCATACCTAGCTCAGATTTACAGCCTAAAGTGTGGTCTGCATCTCTGCACTGCCTGGGCTAGGGATGCAGCTCCCCTTGCAGGGGCACCTCTGCCCATGCAGCAGCAATGCCTCCAGCCGCCTTCCCCAGCCACCCAGCACCTCCTTCCCTGGGCTCAGCACAATCCAGTGGCCATACATGGCAATAGACTTCATGGCAATAATGTAGGAGAAAGGGTACAGGACTTGTCTTGGTTGAACATGTCAGAAAAACATTTTAAAAGGGATATACAGGTACTAAAGTTGGGCTTCTTGGCTGCTACTGTGCTAGAATTTTGTCACCGCTTCTCTCAGACAAACAGCAATAAGGCAGAAAGATGAATCTTTTCAGACTAGGGGATCCTTGAGATTGATGTTTTCCAGTACAGAAGGTTAAGGGGAGGGTTTTTTTGGGACTTAGCCATAGGCTGTGATGTGAATAATTTCTGCCTTTAATTTAGCTAGGTAAACTCTTTGGGGCATTTCTTCTCTGAAAAACGTTGAGTTTTGTTCCTCTCAGAAGGAGTTTGATGCTAATACGTGTAGTGTGTAAGCGTCCAAAAGAGAGAAAAAGAGAATTCAGTCATGCCAAAATGACAAAAAGTCCCAGAAAGTCGGTACTCCTCCAGCACTGAATAAAAAGGAGTGTTTCAGGAGTGAGGAATACTGAGTTAGGTCTGGAGACAAACCCTTTTCCTTCTACTGTGTTGAGTATAAGTAGATTTCAGCTTTACCATACTCCTATCTTCAGAATGAAGCAGCAGAGACAAGAGGCAGGGGATTCAGTCCATCTCGTTTCTAAAAATTCCTGTCCTTGTGAAACTCATGGGTGGATGAGGAGGAGAGCGTGTGGATGGATTTCCAGACTGGTTACATACAGAAGTGCAGCGGAAGTGTAGTGAGGCCATCAGCTTTCTCCCTAATCACTTTTGAACTCAACCATATGAAAAGCCTCACGACAACGTGAGTTGAGGCGAGATGTTGTAATCACATCCCTGTGGTGAGCACAGCCTGTAGCCTGAACTTGTCCCACCGTACCCACCAGGAGAGAGGTCTGCAAGCTCCTCAAACGCAGGAAGGCTCAGCCTTATTCTTTATCCAGCACCAAAGAGGTCAACTGCAAGGAACTGGCTACAGATTTAGTACTTTTACTCCGAATTTGTTGGGTTTCTGTGTGGGAGGGTCTGGCGGGCAAGCAGCTGGCTTTCTGCTTTTAGGGCATAGCTTGGGCTTTTTATCTGAAGCCAGTATCTTTGAAGGTAGCTGGAGAAATCTCATTTGATTCTTCTGACTTTGCATGTAGGGTAAGTATTTTGCCTCCAGTCATGGTTTGTCATTTAAAATATGAAGGTTTTATAGTAAATGCTAGTGCTTGTGTAGTGAGACGGTTTTAAAGAGAGAAATATTTCAGACGCACCACGTGGCAGAAATTCCACTGACTTCACCCGTCACTGTCAATGGCTTGGGGCAGGGAATCTCTCCAGCTTTGTACCTGCAAATATTTCCCCTCTGTTCCTCATGTCACTGCAGTCAATGCTACACACTGGTGTATATCCTGATCCAGTTGGGGTTTCAAGACCTTTCTAGAACATAAATAAGGAATAATAATATAGTTCGGGATGCACAAGTTTTTTCCAGGTTGGCATTTGGAGACTGAAGTCTACTAATTGCAACTTTGTAATGGTAATTGTGGTATTTAAAATTCTTGCAATGGAATAAGAGAACATTATTTTTAATTTATTTAGTTTTGAGGCTGTCCAAAGAAATAAAAGGTCTTCAGTTTTCTGATTACATTTGCTTGTGTATTTTAAATATTTGAATATATAGTCTGTGTATAATCTCAGTTTGATTTTCCTGTCAGATCACCCTCTGTCTATATGTAATGTACAAAGGTATTCATGGTGAGAAAAAGAGAATGATTTCCCTTTTCTAATGTGTGGGAAAACTTAAACTATTAATGGAATATGTGCCATTACAAAATATTCTCAGTACAGCCTTCTGGATTAAGCCATTTTATTAAAAATAACCCACTTGGGGATTCCTTTCATTTGCTTTCTAGTTTTGGAACCATTTAGATACATTTATTCATATTTTCACACATTTCATTGTAATGGATAAAAGTTTGCTGACCTCCTTTCCCTGCTCTCACAACTATTTTTTAATGAAAATAGTGATCTTTTGTTTTCATACAACTCCAGGAGACTGCATAGAAAAAATGAAAAAAATGCAGAGTCTTGTGATTGAAATTATGCAAGTTGGCAACACTGGTGGAATGTTTTATCCTTAAAATTTTGAGTTAAAGCTATAAGCATGTGAAAACCATATTTGTAATGGCAGCTGTCTGCAAACGTAATTATAGAGAGTGCATCCAGGCAACCGTTGTATATTAAAGGCATTTCATCCTGGTGAGCTGTAGAAGTATGAGTTTTATGCTGTGCATCAAACACAATAATATTGCACATAGAAGGTGATGAGCAAGTCTTTGCCAGTGAACCCCTTGAACCCAAATGAAGTGATGGTTCCTTGAATATGCATTTACTTCAGATCTTGCCATGAACTTCCATTTGCTAGCGTGTAATTTTTTTAATCAAAATTTAATTACAACCCAATTAAACACTTCAGCTTCTCCTTGAATATGTGAGGTATGATAAGAACCGGATTTACTTGAGTGCATGACTTTGCACATACTATTCAGTTAGTGCTGCCAAATCATTTCCCTCTGTTCTGTCTGTAACTCCCATTACTATCTGCCTTTGCCAAAATTAACTAACTGTGTGGTGTGAGCAGATGCTGAAAACATGAGCCATTGAATCAGGGTCATGCAGGAGACAGAAATGAATATTCCCAGAAACTACGGTCACATTTCTCTAGGAAGAAAACAGCAGTGTTATTTACACCATACTGAGGACCAGGAACTGAAATAAAACAACACACGTTAAAAAAAAAAGTTAAGATTTTGGGGAATTTAGAACTACATTTAAGTCTAAGGTGCAAATGCTCTACAACAGGTATATCTACATTTTCTGTTACAAAGGACACCAAATGCCATGAAATACTGTGCTTATGTTTCTAGGGAAGTTCGTACAGTCAAGAAAGGATGCAGAAGTGCTTTAAGATACTAGCTCAGAATTATAAGCGTAGGTTAATTTCCCTGCTGTACTTAGATTTTTTTTTTTTTATGTGATGCTGAGTGAGTGATTTAATCTTCCTTTTCTTCCTGAGTTCTCCATCTGTAAAATGGGGCTGGTGCTCTTTCTTTCATTATGGCATATAGTGCCTGTAATTTATGATGTGCTCATGAGTTGTAGCAATAGGGTCTTTGAAAGACCATAAACATTTGATTTGTTTAGCTTCACCCTTAAAGGAGACTTCAGTACTGTGAAAGGACTGTTTGGTGCCATCTTTAGCTCTTTA
This sequence comes from Scolopax mira, assembly GCA_004320125.1. Classification (NCBI taxonomy): domain Eukaryota; kingdom Metazoa; phylum Chordata; class Aves; order Charadriiformes; family Scolopacidae; genus Scolopax; species Scolopax mira. The sequence goes on along the minus strand of BJBW01001254.1, from coordinate 338,449 downwards.
ATGGCTTCCACATCAAAATAGTTCCATTCAAAGCCAAAAGGATGTTGTTTGCTGTTTTGCTTTTCCTCTCCTTTAAAGAAATCTTTTTGATTTTTGACAGTTAGCTAATTGCTCTTTTCCCTTGAACTGGGAGTTCTCTGACCAGAGCCTCCTCTCTGTCAGTGGGGCTTGCTGTAAACAGTGTGAAAAGAGGAGCTGATATGTAAACACATACATGTACAGGAAAAGGGGAAAGTTTGCATGTCTAGTGGTAATGCTTCCAGCAGAGCAGGGTGTCTTTCTTTCTTAGCTCAACTTGGCTCTACTGGACTTGCATGGCTGTAATCAGTGGTGTGGAGCTCAGCACCCCTTCAACATGAGTCTGGATGGACAGTTAGGGCCTGTTCTCATCAGCAGAAGCAATTTCAGACTCATAATGGGCTGGTGGTAACACCATGAGAGATAAAAAACTTAATTATGCCTATAGGGAATCATCAAATATCTTTACCCATCATGTATTTGTACATTCATGTAGTTTCAGGCTTTGAAGTTCTTCAGATTCTGTCAAAACCGCAGTGAATTTGGTTCTGGATTTTTCTTTAACTTTTTAGGAGCACACTTAATGCCATTCCCATTTCTAAGATCACATTTACAACTACTTTGACCTATACTTTTATGTCAATGTGCAAGTGTAATACAAAAATACCACAAAATACCACTGTGCAGTATTAACTGCATGTCGATCAGCACTTCATTAGTTCTCCAATAGCAAAAACTAAGCAGCTGGGTAGTGTTTTATGCAAAACTCTTATCCTTTGACATGCGGGACCTTGGATCTAATCCCACATTTTCGTCATCTTAATGAAATTAATTTGGTGGTGTCAACTGAGTTCCTGTTGCAACACTAGCACGTGGAAATCAGCAGGGCTGTTGGTTTCTTTACTCAGGAGACTTGGAGCTTAGCTTGTCTAGAAACTGAAACCTTCCACCTCTAGACATTGTGTCTCCTCCAGGTTGTACATGAAATGACTTGGGGAGGCAGCGTGGAGAAGTTGGTGCCGTGGCAGCCTGCCTGATACCCGCCAGCCTAGTAAATGTCTGTGGGATTCTCCATTCCATCTCCCTTCACATTCATACATAATTTCTCTGATTTGTACTTTATAAATAATTAATAACCTTTTCCCTGTCTCCTAAGGTTATAAAAGATGTGTGCAGCAACTGTACGGGAGCAGTAGACTCCGATGGGCCATTGTCAAGTTCTCCAGTGCACAAGACAGAGCTGGAAAAGGTAAAGTTATCAAAAGGATGAATGCAAAATTCATGGTGATTACTTATTATAGACACGCTAGTAGGCATGGCATGGTTTAGGGCACGTTCAGACCACAAAGATGAAACAGAACTTAGGTTCTGGATTTCGTGCATTAACTTTTTCATGTTAGACCATTTTCAGGGGCAATCTTCAATAACTCGTGCTGACTTGTGCTACTGTTTTATACTATTAGCCCTTGTGTATCTGGGTACGTGCAAACATCCTACAGAATTAAGACTCCTGCCACTCCTGTCTATTCATGTGGTGACAATTAACCAGCAGACTGGCTTGTGTCCATTGCAACTTCTCTTTAGCCATTTAGGGTGCAGAGTAAGCAGGTCTGATACATGTGCTGTGATGCAGAGGCACTTGGTTAAGAGCAAAGAGCAAGCAGGGATGTGAGCCTCAGGGAAAAATAGTTGGAGGTTGTACAAGAGTTTTAAGGGAAAGTCTTTTGTTTTTGAGACTTTAGTTCTTGAAGAGCTCCCCGGGCATGCTGAGGTCACTCTTTTGGCAGACCCTTGCAAGCATTCGTGCCTCAACACAGAAAATTGGCTATTCACATGTGGTTGTCTCTGCTGCCTTGACTCAGCAGGATATGAGAGCAAGAATTAGGAAGGAGAAGAGCCCTGCAGTGAACAATCAGTACATTAACAGCACCGATTTAAGCCCCTGCTCTCTTAAGGCATCCATGTGAACAGACCCATCTGCACACCCTGCTTAAAAGTCCCATTGACAAAAGTTTCATCACACGATGGCAAATTCTACCCTAGTGGTGGAAGGATGCTACAGTCAGTAGTGTTGCATTGCTCCTGGGATAGTAAGTGCAATGGATGTTCCTCCTGCTTTCACAAGACAAAAGCTGTTCTCTTGCACAAACCTGCAGAATATTAAGAAAGTAACTGAAAGTGTCATAAAATAGTTGTTTTCTAAGATGCATGCCATGAAAAAGGGTAGCACACCTTCTCATCTCTTTAAGATAATCCCTACATCATCTTCATGGCTTCAGTGAATAATGTGGTTACCAAAACTGTGCCAACATAAGCTCTTTACATCATCCTATAGCTTGTATGCAACCATTACAGAATAATCAGTGCTAAAACAGTATTTCAAAAGCCTCTATTTTGCAGATATTGAATGTACTGAAGCACCATGTAGGAATGAACTATTTTCTGATAAGTTGCAATTTTAAATATACATGTGAAACATTTTAAACAGAAATAATTTTAAAATTATTCTTATCTGACCCATGTAATTGTTCATTTCTGATCAGATTAATAAATAGCAATTTATATTCTGGAAATTAATTTAAAATATATTATGTAATAAAAGTTATTGTATTATGATTATTTAACTCTTTTGACTGTACTTTCAAATTTAGACCTCTGTTGTGGTTTCTATGCTTTTCTAAAGCCTATATGGCAATGTTAAAAAACATTCTAAAACTGAATTTTTTACTATCTTCTGTTTGTCTTCCAAATGGATGAGAGCTTGAAATGTGTAAGCATACTTTTAAATTGACTTATGACACTTCATTTGGCAATGGTGCCAACATTGTACATCAACTAATCTCTTTGTCACTGCAGAAGTTGTCATCTGAGAGGCCAAGCTCAGATGGGGAGGGTGCTGTGGAAAATGGCATCACTACTGTGTGCAATGGAAAAGAACAAGGTACGTCTAAGATGCAGAGATGCTTGGTGTAAATAATAGGTACAGGTGTAAATAATAGGCACATATATATAGAGAGATAGTTAGTGAAATACCTGGCTTTTGTCCTTTAAAAATAAGTAGTAAAGTTTTTGAATATTTTTATTGGGATTAGATTATACTTGAAAGCTGAATTATGTTAAGAGTGAATCCTTAAAATTTTGCAGTAACAAAAGGCATTTGATGTTACCATTGTGAAGGTAAAAGCAATATAAATAGTATAAGAAAACAATGTAAAAGTTTTGACTTAGCCTTTTCTGTGTTCAAAATCATTTTCTCAGAGCTTCGGCGACCACTGTAGGCAGCTAATAGTTTCTTTATTTAACTATAACTGTACAGTGGCAACATAAATTGTGCGTGTATAGCTTCTAAGCAAAAAAGCTATCACTGAGTAGGAGGAAAGAGTCATGCATAATTTATATATGTATGTGTACACATATATACAGTTTATATATATGTCTGTTTACACAGATACATATATGAAAAACTATTATGTGTAATTATTAACATACTAAAACATATATAATGATGTAATATCAGTGGGTTCATGAACATATATATATATCATCTTACCTATGCTGCTTTGGAGCCATGCATATTTTGTAGTCCTTATAATCTAACAGGGGCTCATCCCAAACCCAGTGGGATTTTTGTCTGAGTTATATCTAAAAATCACAACCCTTGTGCTCTCTTCCCCACCTCCCTCTCTGCTCCCCAAAGCAAAAGAAATTCTGTGGCTTTGTTAACTTGACATAGAGCAATGGTATCCTTCAGATAAGGCATTTTTTCTGCAGCTGTCAGGCTGAAGGGTAACGTGAGCTGCAGTGAGCACAATGTCAATACCGGCCTTGGTGCCAGCGCTGTCTCGCCTTTTGACTCATTTCCTTTATCTTCTCCCTGGGTCATTTGCCAGCATTTCCTGACTATACAGATCTCTGACATACCCAACCGTATGGAACAACGTCAGGTTTTGCCATGTCTAGAAGTCATGGTACGTGGTTAGATTTCACCCTATAAAATCTTCTACTAAGCTTTCAAAAAGCACACTACTGTTTTAGCCTCTGACACCCGCTGAGAAACATCTGTGCCCCAAAAGCTGTGTTGTCCATGATGTCCAAAAGTGCCTGAAGGCTCAGGTGCCTTATGGGAGACATGATAATAGATCTTGTGGTGCTGGCCCCTCTTCCCCCTCCCCGCCCCGAGCTTAGATGTCTCAAGAAGGGTAATTAAAAATACCAGTTGCTTTTGAAAATTGTTTCCTTCAATATGTAGTAATAAAAATAATAGACATTTATGACTGCAAGGAAATTAAAATATCCCTGGCATCATTTTAAGTGGTTCTGGATGAAGTTACACTATTTTTTTGAACAATGGATAGGAAATGCTTAAGAGAGTACGTGGGAAGGGAGACTCCGGAGAGCAGTCGTCTCCAGCTGTCACCCATCAGCCAGCCTCTGCTCTGCTCTTAACCAGCTGCTCTTTTTGCTGTGGGGAAGGAAATGAGAAGAAAAGGCTTTTGTGACAAAAAATCACTGGCTATCAGGCAATCAGTGTATTCTTTAGGCTCAAAAAGATTAAGTCATGAAGGACTTATTTCTGCTGCCTCTCAGTTCTGCATAATAAAACAACAGTGTGAAGGGAAGATAGAACAGGAAAACACAAAAAAAGGACTGAAATGGGATTATTCCACCATGTTCATGCTGCTGAGGTTGGTTCTTTTGGGCTTCGGTCACAGAGAGATGAGTTTTTCTTAATCTCTGTTTGGTTGTTTTTTTTTCAATACTTTTCATCTCCTACCCACTCAACAGCCACGGTTGGTCATTGGTTTCTTCTGTGTGGGATGGAAACCTGTCTGCTGGCAGGTGCTGCCTTTGGGTCTTCCCCTGGGTGTGTCATGAGCAGATGGGATGGGTGGCTGTCCTCACTCAAACGCAGGAGCTTGTTGCATGTTCAGGAGCACAATATAAGTTGTGAACACCCCTGCCTTAGGAAGAGAGAATTAGACCTTTGCTTGCTCACTGGTGAAGAGCAATCCATGCCTGAAAAGCTGCCTTTTCCCCTCAGCACCACATGGAGCAGGTGACAGATTTGTACGGTCTTGGCTAGAGATGCAATTTATAAATAATGCTCCATGATTGCTAACAATTAAACTAAATATGATGAATTATCCCATTACGAGTCCCAAACTGCTTCTCTATTTCTGTGCATTCTTCTTCTCAGCTTATCAATTCATAGTCATTTTTCCCCTGGACATTTGGTCCTTTTTTACCCCCCTCAGTTTACACGAGTCTAAAACCGTTAAATGTTCCCTGTTGCAAAGGGAATTGATATGTCAGGGATAAAGTTACAGCAGCTCAATCAGTAGCTATCCTAAATTTACTTTTCACCAAAATCATGCATCAGGGCAAGATGGTGGATAATTTAGCTACACTGACAGTTAGTGAGAGACTTCTGCTCTGTTGATGGAATCCAAACTAGGCTGAATGCAATTTCTGAAAGTTTGTTTAATTTTGTTTGGTGCATTTTTCAAATAAAGGGTCTTCTTTTCTGATTTTCTGTACTCTTAGAAATGTTTTTTTTTTGTAATTTTTCAACAAGTTTGTTAGGATTTTAGTCAGGTAGGCACTTTTAAAAATTATAACCGTAGTCCTCTCCATGTTACTTTTCAGCAGATCAATATGTTTCAGTGCACAGAGCTGTAATATTACTAGTATAGTACTAAGTTGAAGGAAACACAAAATTGATGGGAGGAAAATACCCCTTTTCAGCAGAGCTTTTTCATTGAGCTTGCATGATCACAATAACTGCCAATTGCTAAACATTGAATGCTTATACTGATCCCACTAATTTAATTATTAGTAGTTAATTTATAAGTCTTGTCTTTCTAAAAGGCCCGTTACGGTAAGATACCTTAACCTAATTGCGCATGGCAGGGGCATTTTTGCTAAGCAAGCCTAGTCTGTCTGTATTGTATACTTCATTGTTGCATTATTTTGAGGTAAGTGTTTAGGAACAATGGAGGATTGTCTGGCTGGATTTTTATTCTCTTGTATATGAGCTAAATTTATATGCAGATAGCTCTGTTATACTGATAAATCAGATGATGACTGGTGTGGAAAGAGACTTTCAGCTTGATTACAGCTGGCTACACTGCTGCACACATGAAATCTTACAGAGATGAGCCAGTGGCTCCTGAGGTAGTAGGAGACAACAAGGAAACACCAGGAAAATACCTCAAAGGATTTAAGGGGTCCTGCTCTAAAACGGTGACAGGGCTGGCAACCCAGCTGAAGTGCCTCTACACCAATGCCTTCAGCATGTGCAACAGACAAGAGGAGCCGCAAACCACTGTGCAGCAGAAAAACTATGAAAAAGTTTCAATAAATACATGGACAACAAAAGGAAGTCTGAGCAGAATCTCCATCCTCCATCTCCACTGAATGTGGGGGAGAAACATAGTGACAAAGGATGAGGAAAAGGCTAAGGTACTTAATGCCTTCTTTGTCTCAATCTTCAGTAGTAAGACCAGTTGTTCTCTGGGCACCCATGCCCTGAGCTGGAAGACAGGGAGCAGAATGAAGCCCTCATAAATCCAAGGGGAAATGTTTAGTGGCCTGCCGCACCACTTGGACAGACACAGGTCTATGGGGCCAGGTGGGATCCACCCCAAGGGTACTTGAGGGAGCTGGCAGAAGTGCTCACTGGCCCGCTTTCCATCATTATCAGTAGTCATGGCTAACTAGGAGTTCCCAGTTGATTGGAAGTTAGCAAATGTGGCACCCATCTACAAGAGGGACAGAAAGGAGGATCTGGGGAGGTTAGTCTGACCTCAGTGCTGGGGAAGGTTGTGGAGCAAATCATGTTGAGTGCCATCACATGGTACATACAGGACAACCGAGTGATCTCACCCACAGCATGGATTCTTGAAAGGCAGGTCCTGCGTGACTAACTTGATCTCCTTCTATGATAGACTGACATACTTAGTGGATGAGGTAAAAGCTATGGATATTGTTTACCTGGAGTTTTACTAAAGCCTTTGACACCCTTTCCCACAGCATTCTCCTGGAGAAACTGGCTGCTCATGGCTCGGACAGATGTAAACTTTGCTATGTTAAAAAAACTAGCTGGATGGCCAGGCCCAAAGAGTTGTGGTGAATGGACCGAATCCAGTTGGCAGCAAGTCACACATGGTGTTCTCCAGTGCTCAGTATTAGGGCCAGTTCTGTTTAATAGCTTTATCAATGATCTGAATGAGGGGGTTGAGTGCACCCCCAAGTAAGTTTGTGGACAACACTAAGTTGGGCAGGAGTGTTGATCTACTTGAGAGTAGAAGGCTCTGGACAGGCTGGATCAAGTGGCAAAGGCCAATAGGATGAGGTTCAACAAGGCCAAGTGCCAGGTCCTGCACCTGGATCACAACAACCCAATGCAGTGTTACAAGGTTGGGGAAGACTGGCTGGAAAGCTGTCTGGCAGACTAGAACCTGGGCGTGTTGGTCAACATGAGCTGAATATGAGCCAGTAGTCTTCCCAGGTGGCCAAGAAGACCAACAGCATTCTGGCTTGTGTCAGGAACAGTGTGGTGAATAGGACTAGGGAAGTGATTGTCCCCCTATACTCAGCACTGGTGAGGCTGCACCTCAAAAACTATGTTCAGTTTTGGGCCCCTCACTGCAAGAAAGACTTTGAGGTGCATTTCCAGAGAAGGGCAATGAAGCTGGTGAGGAGTTTGGACCACAAGTCTTATGAGGAGTGGCTGGGGGAACTGGGGTTGTTTATCCTGAAGAAAAGGAGAGTGAGGGAAGACCTTATTGCTCTCTACAACTGCCTGATAGAACATAGTAGCGTGGGGGGAGTCAATCTCTTGTCTGAAGTAACAAGCGATAGGACAAGAGGAAATGGCCTCAAGTTGCACCAGGGGAGGTTTTGGATATTAGGAGAAAATTCTTCACAGAAAAGGTTATCAAGCATTGGAATGGTCTGCCCAGGGAAGTGCTTGAGTCACCATCCCTGGAAGTATTTAAAAGACGTGTAGACATGGTGCTGAGGGACATGGTTCAGTGGTGGACTTGGTGGTGCTAGGTTATTACTTGGACCCAATAATGTCAAAGGTCTTTTCCAACCTAAACAATTCTATGATTCTATGATTAGATTAAATTAAATTAGAAGCATTATTTTTGTTTTTGTTATCCTTCTAAATGCCATGATTTTTATAGCACAGAGGTTATTTATAGGCAGCATATGTTTATCTCATTGCAGTCTGCAACTTTTGTACAAATGTTTGTCTTGCACAGCATTGTTTGTCTGAACTGCTGTTTTTATTCAGATTCTCTCTATTCAGTGTGAATTTAAACACACTAAAATACACACTTCTGCTTTCTTAATAGTGAAGAGGAAAAAAAGCTCAAAAACAGAAGCCAAGGGCACTGTGACTAAAGTAACGGGGAAAAAAATAACGAAGATCATTGGTTTAGGAAAGAAAAAGCCATCAACAGATGAACAGACCTCATCAGCTGAAGAAGATGTTCCAACATGTGGTAAGTGATTACTCTCCTTGAGTCTTTAAAGCAAACTGTGACTAAAACTTTATAAAATTCTAGCCTAGAGATTGCTCTAAAATTGCTTTGTTGCTATAATTCTTCCCTCAACGTCAGAAGGATGCACTTGGGCTGAAAAAGGAGTAGAGTAATCAAGAGCTTATCATTTGAAAAGAGACTAAAAGCACTTGACCTTTCAAATAAAATGGTAGTGCAGGCTTAGAAGGAGTCTTTGCAAAGGTGGGGGTCAGAAAAATTGCTCTTTGCAAAGCTGAAGGGGAAGAGAAGCATGGAAAAAAAAAAACAGAAAGAAACAAGAGCTGTTTTCAAACAAAAGGATATACAATTAATTTGTCTGTGAAATAAACTTGGGCTAGGAATTAGAAGAACATTCTTGGGAAAGGGAACAAGTCTTTTTATGATGGGTCATGGTGAGGTTTTATGGGATAGCAATCAAGACAGCAGTCAACTTGCCTCAGCCAAAGTGATTTGAGTTTAATTGTGGGTTCCTAAAGTGGTACGTATCAAGCAAAACTTGAATGAAGTTACAAATTTCTAGTAAGCTATTTTGACTCCTAATGTTGGTTAGTCCATATGTCACATGTGGTGCTTGGCAGCACCAAGGACATATTCAAAAAGGCATGCAGAAAATGCTTATGTTTTGTATCTTAGCTGCTAATGTTTGCTCACAATTTAGGCCTTTGTGCAATGTACTTTGCTGATGTCTTCACAGCTCTGGTATTTTCAAACAATGCAATGTATTTACATTCTCCTGTTTGCTTTCTGCTGCCTCCTGTATTAAGTGACACTTCCATACGTGAATAAGGTTGAATCCACCCTTCTCCTAATCCCTTCCAAAAAAGATTTCCATAGAAAGAAAGCTGTGAAGCATTTGCACCAGATTCTGAATTTGGATTTGGCTTTTCCCCTTTAATTGAGTAGGAAAACCTTGGAAAACAGAAATCTGTGATTAGGCAGCAGTTAGCAGAATCCTTCGGGGCATGAAGTCTGATAGATGCTTTCTTAGTGTGAAAGAAGCAGATCTATGGACCACCATTGAGAACTTCATAGATCACAGGTGGTTCTCAAGCCACACTTTGGGATTCATTCACATAAGCAATCGTTGATTAAATAAGTGTGTGTGCATGTGTCTATACATCAGCTAAGTACAGATGTGATTTGTCAACCAAAAGAGCAGCTGGGAAAAGCTGTGTCCAGTCAGATGCATTGTCCAAAGCATCTGGCTTCCATAAAAACTCAAACTTCCGGGGTCTCATAGTCGGTTGATTATTCTGTATTATGTGAGAAGTTAACCACAGCTGTACAGTCTAATTCCTAGAATTTCTATCAGTATTTTGGATAGGCACAAAATACAGACATTACTATTGCCTGCATTTGGCTCTACTCTGCGCCACTTGCAGATTTTGTAAAAAAATATATAAGTTTCTAGGCTTTGGTCATTGCAGGAAGTCTTTGCAGGACTTTCTCACCACCAGAAACCTGGCTCAGTGCAATGCCCTCTGGGAGGTTGCTCCATAGTTGAAGTCTTTTACACTTTTAAAAGGCTCTACCTCCCATTAACAAAGGGAAAAGCCCAGTGGGGCCGTAAGGGACACCCAGATAGAGTGGAAAATAAAGCCTGCCTGCACTGGGAGTCATCACGAGCTCTTCCCTACAGCATCACGGTCTTTGACTGCCTGGGCTAAGCTGAAGTGCTAATGCCCCAATGGGGAACACACTCAAGGCATTTTGGTCATGACAACTGCTGAAGTTTTAAGTAAGGATATGTGGGAGGAAAAGCATGGGATCCTACTTAGTTCAAGTGAAGTAGGAGGTTTTGGAAGAGCTCTTCTGAGAGGTGCTCTGGGAGCAGAGGGAAAAAATAAGTACTGCCCCCCCCAAAAATAACTTGCACTCCAAAACAAGCCAGCTGGCTTGCACGTGAAGGGCTTTCCATTTCTAGGGATTAATAGCATAATGCACAGTTATAGAGAGTTTTGTTACAGGATGAGGGAGGAGAGCTGGAGAGTGTGATCATCACAAGGAGCCAAAATCAGAGCACATCCTCCTTTTTTATGGCACCTTCCAAGATGTGCGCAATTCTGATCTGCTATATCCTGTTGGATCAAGCTTTGACATTGGAACCATAATGTTGGAAGGGAAACCTAGAAAAATTAACATTAAGTCATAGTTTTAATGAAAACCAAAGAGATAGCTGTCCAACAACATTAAATGAAAATCAGACCTGAGATAGAAGACAGTTTTTTTACATAAATTCTGGCCTGTGCAAGATATCATTTGTTTCCCTCTTCATAGCTTGTTTGGAAGCAGCAGCATGCTGGATTCATGTACCATCTGTAATATGGAAGCAAAAATAAAAAAATTTAATTTTTTTTTAATTCCCAAACTCAATAAGGTAGGAACATTAGGTGTTGTCTTGATTTTAACGTTTGAGTCTGGAATTATTGTTGCTATGGTACAGAGAACAGAGCGTGATAAGAAAAGCGGAGTTTTTAAAATGCAATTTGTTCATGAAAATTTGAGTTGTAGTAAGAGTATTATATTGTTCTAGGGAAAGAAAAAGATCTTTGTTTAAACTTTTGTCTTAAACTTTAGTTTGATTTCATATATATTTATTTCTTGAATTGTAAACCGATACGAGTTTTATTTTTGTTGGCATTGGTAGCAAGCTTTTAAATCTTGCTTTAAAAATGTTGCAAACCAAACCTGAGTTCCTCTTTTCAAATTAAATGAGAACATAAAACATAAATTCTTAGCAAGTCTTCAGAACACCTATTTATATATAATGTGAGCTGTGATTTTCCCAGGAAATTTCAGTCAGACACAGTTATCCAAGGCATTCCACATGGAAAAGGTGGGCCTTCTGTGTGAGCACACTGTCTGTAAAAGTACCTTCATGTCACTGTCTCTCTCCCATTCTTAATAAAGTCCTAGGGATCAGCATGGTCCTGCTGAACCAACCGCTGCAGTGAATAACACAGAACAGCCATTTGCACATGAGCAGGATCACATGTTCATACACTTTTTTTTTTTCCTATGTTATTTGCATACTGAAATTTTTCATTAAAACAAGTGGGGCAGGATCATTTACTCGTCTTCCTAAAATCCAGCTGGACTTTCTATTATAAGAGGAAGAACTTGTTTAACTGCTAGCATTACATTGAAAAGTAAGTTGTTTCTTTTTTTTCTTGTCAAAAACAAGTCAGGAGTAAAATATCTCATGTTTCATTTTATTGCAGGATATCTCAACGTGCTCTCAAATAACCGTTGGCGTGAGCGCTGGTGCAGAGTGAAAGATAATAAACTCATTTTCCACAAGGACAGGACGGATTTGAAGACGCACATTGTTTCTATCCCTCTCCGTGGCTGCGAAGTGATCCCGGGACTGGATTCGAAGCATCCTCTGACCTTCCGCCTGCTCCGAAATGGCCAGGAGGTCGCTGTGCTCGAGGTGCGGTGGTTGCTAATGGCTATGACTTGTAGGAACACCCACAAACTAAACTGGGGGAGGACTTTCATACAACCTGGCCATTCACAAAAATCTTTGGAATAATATTATTGCAGAGCTGGATAATAAATAATGGAAGGAGAAATACAATATTGAGAGTTGTAGGCAAAGAGAGAACTGAGATTTAATGCAGCTCAGAAAATCAGTAGGATGGTTTTCTCTACACTGACCTTCCCTTGACCTGCTACTAAAATATCCCTGCTCCTTCTCTATAGACAGTTTTACATCAGGGATATAATTACTTTGGGTAAATAACTTAGCAATAATTAAATAATGGATCACTGCTGATGGAAACTCTAGAGCTCTTAACTCTCATTTGTCTGCCACTTATGTGAACCACTTTTGCTCAGTCTGTATCCGTATTAAGGTACTTCTGCAGTAAGAAAATGAAGCGTGTCGGCATCCTGGTGAGTCTCTTGACACACTACAGGTATACACACTGGCACACTCCTCACACTACAAAGGTCATACCTTCAACTGTGTTAGGTGGGTCAGGATTTGTGGGGGAGGCTTTATTCATCATATTTGGAAAGGTGAAATGAGAGGACACTTAACACCAAGTCTAATATGGAGCCAAATATAAGTATAATAATGAGGCGGCAACCTTTTGCTTTCAGTGGCATGATGGACACTGTCTTTCTGACTGTAGGTCATGATAGTCTCCTGTCTTTGCAACTAGGCCTGTTGTATGTGAACAATTAAGAGAAGCTGAAAAAACTAGAAAGTAACTCAAGGAACTGTGAAAGGTGACGAAATAATAAAAAAAGACCAAGAAATTTAGAAACTGCACAGTGTCTTTTACCCGTTTTTCTCTAGTATATATTTTGCTAGTTTCACTTTGCAATTGGTGATTTGAAACAAAATATGAAAAATTAAAAATTATAGTAATAGTATTCATGTTTGTACTTGAGCAATTAGGAAAATTAATGGCATCATCTAGACAAATGTATTGGAATTTTTCAAAAGCAACATTAAAATCTCTTCTACAATTCCATTTCCCACCATCCCCTTCGTTTCTGCTTAGCACTGACATTTTCTTCTCAGGAGTCATGCTAACTAAAATCCCCCATCCAACATGGAAAATAATTCTCTTAGAGCCTTCAATTTTCTAAAGTCTAAAATAAGAATGACTTGAATCTAAGCCTATTAGCCTGAAATGATTATTTTTTCTTCCTTTTTGGAGATTGCCCACATTGTGCTCATAAATTATGATGTAATACATAGCTTGCTTAAAGTGTACTCCTTCTAGCAATGCAGATTTAATAAAAAATCCTGAGGTTTTTAGGAGTTCAGCAGAGATAAACCAGAGCCTCTCATACAATGTGGTAGCAATTTGTCAGCCCAGAAGAATGTGCCGTTTTGAAATAATGCTCAGCTCAGTGGCAGACTGAAGATCCGATGTACATTCTTGCCCTTTCTTCACAGGCATCCTCCTCTGAAGACATGGGCAGGTGGATAGGAATTTTGCTGGCGGAAACGGGATCTTCGACAGACCCCGGAGCTCTGCATTACGACTACATCGATGTGGAAATGACAGCAAGTGTCATCCAGGCGGCCAAACAGACTTTCTGGTGAGAGGCGTTCAGCTACCCGGGTGTTTCTAGTACTCTGAGAATTTATATCCCTGTGTTAGCTCCCGAGCCAGGACAGCTTATCAAGATCAACCTCCCCCTTTGCTGGATACTGAACTCTTGAAGTGTTTCAGCATCGCAGCATGTTAGATGTGTTTATGATTATCGTGTTGGCGTCCTGCTAAGTTCTGTAAAAGATGCAGATACCATCCAACTTTACTCAAATCTCTACTCATTTTTTCAGCAAGTCTTCTCATGAAATGCTATTTGATAAGAACTATACCTGGAAGAGGACAAATATCCTGAAATATGCAGCTACGTGGTTCACATTTATCTATTGGCTGTATTTGCTGTGCGTATAGCCAATGCATACAGCATATATTGGCCAGTATATGCTGTACACTAAAAATGTATAGGGAATTTAAGTCTTGGATAGTCACATTCTGTTTCCTTCTCAAGTTCTTTATGATTAATTAAAATCTTCATCAAGCTCACAGCAGTCCAATTAATTTCTGGATTTTAATTTAGAAGGTGGAAATTGGGAAGGTGTCTAGGGCACAGCACGGAAACTCTGTTTGAATTGCAAATCAGTACAGTGAATTCCCCATTACTGATCCTGTGCTAAGAAAAGTAATACATACTTAGCATATAGAGTGATTTACATCTTCAAATTTGTTTAGGCATTAAAGCAATCCTTGGTGGGAAGAGACTGTCATTTTTTTTTTTTTGGCTAGATGAGGTTATTTAGAAACAGAGTGACAGAATAGTTGGGAGAGGCAGGATGCCTTCCTGCAAACGTACCCTGAGATTTCCTGGGGTCAGAAAGCAGTTGGTCTGGAAAGACAGCTGGCAAAGGTGTCATCCCCCATCTCCCTGCAAAATGAGACTCCCCATATAAATTTGGGAATCATGTGACTTAATACATTAGAGCACACCCTGTCTGCCTATTGTACCTTTAAACAGATTGAAAAGGCAAAGAAAAAAGGGTAAAAGCTTCAGAGTTTTACAAAGGAAGACTGTCCTGCCATTAGCAACGTATTAAGAGGGCTTTAACAAGGAAAAGTGGGCAGCTTCATTCAGGATCTAGTTTGAATGACTTCTGATAGAAATCAAAGTGACTCAGTGTTACCACAAGCCCAGTTTTGTGAAAACCAGATAATTTTGATAGTATCAAAATGCAATTAGCTTACAACTTATGTTAATATTTGTTTTGAAGTTAATAGAGCTCAAAAAGTTTATCCTGTGTTGACATGTACTTCTGCTTCAGTCAGCATCTAGCAATAACCCCATTTAAGAAAGAAATAGAATGGAACCTTTTTCTCCTTGAACACTGCTTGGCTTTCCTTTTCTGAACAAATGTGATATTAATTGATGCCAAGTGAAAAAACATACGCAACTGGACCACGAGTTAGCAAGGAATTTCAAACAACTTGCAAAATGGCAGAATTACTCTATTAAGAATTATTTAAAATTCATTAGTTAAAAGATTGCGAGAGCTTGTTGAAAAGCAACTAGAGTAAGTCTGCTCGTTTTCAACTACTTAAATGAAGATAAGGAGAAATTACAACCATACTTCAGTGTTAATAAAATACTATTGTTGCCCTGAATATTAGTATTCCAAATTAACTGCAGTTACCACTAAAGCTTTGACTATCAATCACACAGTCACTTGAGGATTATTGGTTATTTGTTTCCCGAGACTGATGCTTTGCAAAACCAGTGTCTCTTCATTAATAGTGCCATCAGTTTCCTCATCTAAATCATTAGGTATCTGTGTGAGGCTGAAGAAAAAATGCTTCCAAGCAGTTTTTCTCCATTTCCTTTCCCATCTGGCATTTTCAGAATGCAACTAATTTATATGAATATGTCTGTAAACAGAATTAATAAGGCTAAGTGAACTAATGCTTATGAAGTGTTTGCAGATACTTAGATAAATCTGGTCTTCCTTTGGTGGTGGAAATAGTTACTATAGGTGCATCAGCTGTTGTTAATGAATATCCCAGTTTTCAGACATGGTTATTACACATAACTCTTATTGAAGCTACTTAAATAGAATGAAATATACTAATGATTCCAAATGCAGTCCTTCAGACTAACCAGAAACACTTGAGTCATGTTCTTCAAGAGGAACAGTAAACAATTGCAGGCCTTTAATAATGTCCAATATGAGATATGATAAAGTTAAAAACATTTTTATCATGGAATTTATCTTGAGCTTTTTGCTGTTTGTTTGAAGTGAGAGAAGCTTCTGTCTAATGATTACTCTGCCCCCGCCCTGCCCTGAAATGTTCATGCAGAACTGGGCAGGTTTGTTCCTCCTTTGAGCTTGGGTCTCCTGTGGCTCAGGTGAGCCACAGTTGGATGAGGTCTGTCTCCTTCTGAATGAGAAATTCAATGGACTCCATGTTATTCCAAAGCTAAAAGAAAGCAACTGTTGGAAACCACAGCATTCCTGAGCTCCAGACAGCGCTACAGAAGACCCTCTCTGCTTTAGTGGGGCTTTATCATATTTTATGAATGTCAGCACAGAGTCTGAATAGTTCCATTGTTTAGGATGGAAAGCTTTGTTTTCCCATTCACATACACCTGAAGCTGTATGAAATTTTTGGGGATCTCACTCTATACCTTGTTCAATTTCAGGAGTTGCTACAAAGGAAAACTCACCCTTGGGGTCATTACTGGTATTGGGCCTGATTCTGCCGTTTCCACACTGTTAGATCTTTGCTCCCAACACAAAGCCCATTGTGGTTTGTGATACCTTGCACATGGTCTGCAGAATTCCAGTGAAACAAGCTGCAATGTTGATTTTGGGGGAGAGAGGAGGAAACAAGCATACATGTACATATACATCTTATAATACGTCTCCCTTTTGGAGTATCCAGAGGCCTCAGATCCACCATGTGAAATATAGCAAGAATGAACATACAGAGTATTTGTATGCACAGTTGCCCAGACAGAGCTGGGAAGCATAGTGCCATTCTGCACACTCTACCCAGCCTGAAGTTCTGATATGGAAATGAAAAATTCACAGATTTTGAGGAAGAAAATCATGATAGAAATATTAACTTAGATTTCATCAGTTCCACCTTTTTTTTTTCCAAGTTTTTGTTAGATTTGAATCTTGTTTCTCCTAATTCTTACATTCACATCCCCTCTGAGCATGCATGCACCCAGAAACACCTGCTTCTCCCAGAGGCAGACAACAAGGGAACTTTTATGGGACACTGGCAGGCTGGTTTATAACACAGATCAGCAGCTTCCCATGTAAACATGCCACTGAGCAGTTACAGCTGTTGCCCTCCTGGCTTTCACACAGTCATATCCCCACTGTAGGAATGGAGTAGGGGAACATATTGGCTGCTAGCAGCAACATGTGAGTAGCAAAAGAAAGAAAACTAACCTCAGCTTTCTTGCTTCTCAAGAAAGTGAGAAGATGTGTGCTTTCAGGCTGCGTAATCAGATACAGGGAACATAGCACAGAATCATCATTTAGACTTAGTTTCAGGCACTGTTTTTTTATTATTTTTATTTTGCTTTATTCAGTTTTATGAACAGGCGAGTTATATCTACAAATCCGTATCGGGGAAGCACTGCCAATGGCTACGCCTGTCCGAGTGGAATGGCACTTCATTACGACGATGTTCCCTGCATAAATGGATCGGTAAGAATCGAATTGGCACAGAACAAATGCTTTGCATGTGTTGAACGCATGGACATCTGAAAATTATATTAAGTAAAAAGCCCCACTGGGTCGTTTCCAAATGAATTCCTATTCTTTTGATTGGGCGCTACAAACTTCTCTCACACCTACACAGGATTAGGGGTGTGGGACATATTGTTTACATTAACCTGCACGTCAGCCAACGTGCACTTAGAAAGCAGTTGCCTGTTGACGATTGGTTGCCAAGTCCTTGAATATAATACTCACTTGAGGGGGTATTTTTTAGATCATACTGGACCTGGCAAAATTAAGGACTCGGATACACCAGACACTTTTTGGTGTCTGTTGAAAAAAACCTCAAAGCCAAACCCATCTTAGTCCCTAGGGCTGCATTCCTCATGACAGCAGGTACTGCTCATCTCAAAGGAGAACCACAGCGTTCACTGCCGCTCTTCGTAATTTGCAGAAGCGTTTGTAGGCAGATGTGTAATAGGGTTTAACGCATATATGTGGTCCTCAGAAAGATTTACAGGGGAGCAACAGCTCCTGTCAGCTCTTAATTTGGGATGCTTCATAAAGGCCCCCCCCCCCAGGGCTAAACTCAAGAGAAAGTCAGAGTTTCACAGTGTGAAGTGGACTGCAAGTTCCGTCCTCCATCACGTCTTAGTAATATGTCAGAAAGATGGTAGTAAAGCCCCTCGTGGGAGCAGTGCACGACCGTGTGCGTGGTGAGTGGTCTGTGTGCATAGGTCTCGGATGTGCTCATGCCTTGTATGAGTGGTATACTGTCACAGCCAGGATGGATTAAGGAAGGATGTTTGGCAACCGGGTTGGTTTCTGTTAAGATTCATTGAATGAATCACTGGAATATTGTTGTCGAGCTTTCCATTTTTCTGAAAAGAAAAAGAAAAAGAAAAAAAAAAAAGAATGTCCTGTAGCTGTTGTAACTGGTTAGCTCAGAAGAATAATTCTCCAGCAAATAAAATGTAATACTAGCATACCAGCAGCTGGTATTCACTGGAAAGACACATAACCTGAAGAAAGATGAAAAAAAACAAACAAAACGAAAAAACCTCTTGGCTTCTGCTAACTCTTAGGCCATAATACTTTTAACAACTCATGTACCAGATGTAATCCCAGAGATTCATCTGTGTAGCCTGAGCGTATCCCCCTGTTAACAGAGTCTGCCTGTGCCCCCGCAGTGCTAGCGCTGACAGCTGAAGGCGCAGTGGATGAAGCAGTAAGGGTGACAGGGTAGTGCTGGTTTGCTCATGCCATGGAGGATGCACGGGACTGAGGCCACCAGCAACGTAGTGCAGTGATTCCTTTCCACGCTGTGTCCTCCCCTCCCTTTTCTAAAGTTTGATTCAAACATAAGCAAAAAGCACATGCTTGCTAAACACCGAGGGCTTCCTACGGTCAAAAGAATTACTAATGGTTTAATGTCTCTTAGGAGGTGCTGCATGGTGTATTGTTTACTAACTGCCAAAGTGTATGTGTTGCAGTGGGAACCAGAAGATGGCTTTCCTTCTTCTCGTAGCAGGAACATTGGAGAAGAAATGCTTTATGATAACGCAGGCCTGTACGATAACTTGCCGTCTCCAAAAATCTTTGCGCGCTATCCGCCAGCTGACAGAAAACCCAATAGGTTATCTACTGACAAACTCTCCTCTAACCATTACAAATACCCTGTCTCATCCAATCTGTCTTCTGCTCAGTCTGTCACTAATACCTCTGCTGTGGGGAGGGGATCTGGCTCGCAGGTACTGTACTATTTAATACTTAACAAAGCTTTTTATTTTATTTTTTTTTTGGCTGTTCTGTTTATCTTATTGTTATCTTAAGGGCCTTGGGCTACTTCAGTCCCTTAGTCTGAGCACTGAAGTGCTTGGAGTTTAGTCATGAGCCCACTGCGAATGAAACAGGTTTGCAAAGTTGTAAATTCTGGTCTGGAAGTGTGGGCATGTGGGAAAGGCTTTCCCCACAAGTTCTTGATGATTCACAGATAGTGGATAATAACAAAAAAAATATAGTTGTGAGCTTCAAAATATAACGTGAATGCATATCTAGCCACCTTCTGTCTCCTTAGGCAGCGATGGCTTTAAAAAAAAACAAAAAAGAAAAGTGAAATATGATTTGGCTGTGACGGCAAATTTGCCTCTCTAGAATTTTACTAATCTGTATCTTGTATATACTATAGTTATATATATTGTGAATATATATATCATAACATATATTCTATTATAAATTATATTGTATATAGTGTGTATACACCATAAATTACTGCTTGTTATTTTCTTCCTCTGAAAAAAAAATAAGCCTATGTCAATGCTACTTTCTGAGGATGGCCTCGAGCTTCTGGACATCAGCTGAAATGAAAGTGAAGCTAAATAGAAATGAAATCCTGTGCCCTTAGTCTCAATAGCAGACAGGCAGACCACAGCTGGGGAGCAGAGCAAACCTTGCTCACAGCCACACCAGGGACCTTCTCTAAAGTCCATGGCCAGTTTCCAAAAGCTAGTCATTGGCATAAGCCTGTGAATGTATCACAAAGATGAGGGGGTTTCAATCTAATCTGAAATGGAACAGTAGATTAGTGGCTCCATTGAAGAAGGTACCTGTCATAGTGCGTGTAAAAACCTCTGTAAAAACTTCATATCAGAATATTAGAATTCAGTGAAGTTGCAGGATCAGAGGTGGATCCCAGCAATAAATTGCCTTGATCCTCAGCTGCAGCAGCAGCAGCCTTCTCATTGCAAGCCCAGTTCAGTCCTCAAAAGCTTTTGGAAGCAGGTGCCCAGAGCATGGCACACGTATGCCCTGTGCTGGGCTAAGGCATTCCCCATGGAAACGCTACTCTCAGCCAAGGACAGTGTTGCTCCCCCCAGGCTTCAGTTCAGCGCAGGGGAACCCCCTAAATGGAAGCCCCTTGGACACGAGATGGGCTGTTTGTGATAAGCTTGTGAGTTTGTCTGGCCATTATGAGAGGGGCTATTTTTTTAATTAAGAAAAGCTTTTAAATAGTAGCTAGAATTTGTGTAACAGGAATTGATGTGCTAACTCCTAATGTTTAAAACTGTGTAATAATTATATTGTTTTGAAAAAAAAAAATATCCATGCACTACAAGGATGGCAAGGTCATATAGGAAATAAGAAAGTGTTAAATTTTTGTGTGGCAAAAATTTTGTGTGTTTTTCTATATGAAATTAACTGAGACAAACTTATGTTTCAAGAATCTTTACTGTAAAATAATTCAAAGGTACAACTTTTCTGTCTCACAATGGCTTTTTCTTAATACAGAAAATACTAGAGTTTTAAATAACATGGAGACCATGATGTCACCAGAGATGGGAAGTTCATCCCCTTGTTATCCTGTGATTGCTGGAGTGGCTCCTGCTGAGCAGGCAGCTTTTAGAGAGGACATCTCTGGAGGAGGCGCCATCTCCAGCTCAATCAATGCAGACTATTAAGACTCTCCAAGAAGGCAGCTTTTTGTCAAGCTTTGCCCTTGGTAAAACGGTGACTGTAATGCAAGTGGCACAGGAATAGCTGGACCCCATTTCTGCTTTTGTTTTCAAACAGTTTAAAGGCAAGAAGCCTCCTGTGACTGCCAATGGGATCACCAGCAAAGGGAGAACTTTAAATAGCCAACCAAAGAAATCTGAATCGGTGTCATGTGTGAAGCGCACTGCATCCAGTAAGTATGTCTCTTCACTGCTACCTCACTTGGGAATTCAGTCATGAGGATACCCAAAATAGCTCTCTGCTTAGTGAACAAGATAAAGAACCACTTGTGGTTCTTCTGTGGCTGGGAGGCTGAGAGGGAGATGTCCACCAGGACTTTGAATAGGAGATATTGTGTGCATTGATGACCATTAGTGCTCTAGTCATGCCACAAGAGAAAGGGTTTTCATATGGAGAGTGATAAATATGAGATGTGGACCCATGGCTGCAAAGTCATGAGGGCAGCAGGAAAAAAAAAGAGTAATGATGTTCATTTGGGGCAGAGAGCAATTGCATTTTCCTGTTGAAAGAGGCATATGAGGAGCTGAGAGACGCGAGAACACTAAATTGGTCAAAAGTGGAAGCACTCTTATCACTAATGAAAAAGAAAAGGTATAACAAAATGATGAAGACAACCACACAGCTTGAAAGCTTCCTCATAGAGAGGAGGTTTCAATTGGTGAGTGGCACATTCAGAAAGAGGGTTCTTTTGGGCAGGCAAATTGCCTTGAGGAAATTCCTATCAGGGGTTGTTTTGCTTAAAAAGACAAAAGAGAACTATAATTATATTTTTAAAATATGGACTCAAAAATATGACTTCTGCTAGAGAAGGAAAGACTGGTTTTTAATCCCATGATAAATTTTTAAGAAATCATGGGTTTAATGGCAACAAGAGAAGTTTGGTGGGTTAGTTCAGGAAATAAAGCATGTATCTTTCAAACTGTGCAGGTCAATTGGTACTGGAAAAGGTAGTTGTGGGATTACAGGCACCTTGGTTACTAAAGACCAACTAAAACTGGTTTGGCAGCTATTTGTCAGGAATTGTTTAGCTGTCCTTGCCTTTAGACATAGAGAACAGACAAAGTGATCTTTTAGCTGACCTATTTTCTTTGAGACTGCAACTGGAGCAGAGGTATAAAAGGGGCTGTGATATAAATTAGACCACAGATAAATGTAAGCCACAAAATGAAAGCATTCATATGTGAAATTAAAAAAAAAAAAAAAAAAAGAAGAAAGCTCTGAAGTATCAAACAAAGTGAGAACATCTTTGTATTCTCTTATGTCAGGTGAGAAAAGACGTGCACTTTAAGCACTTGAAGTAAGAATCGAAACCAAGGATAAGGGCAAATGTGTAGGTTTTCTTCTGACCCCTTCCAATTAAAAATCAAGGGTTCAGAGCTAAAGAGGAGCCTCCTTTCCTTCCTCTGAACTGTTTAGAAAGGCAAGGCCATTTTTCAGAGCCAAGGCACTGTGAGGTAACTGGTATTTCTCAGCTTCCCTGAATAAATGTAGAGAACAAACTAACCCGTATCATTTCTGCAGCTGTGCTGCAGAACTCAGCAGGAATCAGAAAACACCAGTGGAAGAGGTTTGGCAAACCAGCTTCTCAAGTCATGACAGGCTTCTTGTGATGTTCACTCTCAGGGAATAGAGTTTTACTGTTAATTTTAAACATCAATAACTAACTACAATCCAATACATACAGATGCGGAGCAGTACAAATATGGCAAAAATCGCGTGGAGGCCGATGCGAAGAGGTTACAAAGCAAAGAGGAGGAGCTGCTAAAGAGGAAAGAAGCACTTCGGAATAGGCTGGCCCAGCTCCGAAAAGAAAGAAAAGATCTACGTGCTGCTATTGAAGTCAATGCTGGTATGAGGTGCCTTTTTTTTGGTGCTGAATTCTGCCCTGGGTAGGCTTAGTTATCCAAACAGCTTTGTATTCTGTGCTGAAGACATGCCAAGGTTTGGTTTTGATGTTAAACAATACCTGTAATGTCTATATTTGCTTTCTATAAAGATATAAAACAAAGATATAAGTTAATATCATATCATATATATGCACAGGTGTTTATACTTATTTTACATACATATTTTATATGTGTGTATATATATTTGTATACACACACACACACACACAATCCCCTATGAAATGACACTGATGGGGACTTCAGACAAAGAGAACATGGGAATAATTTTATTGTGACTGGCTAATGATATTTTCATGGCATGGAAAGATAACTAAACAAATGCTGATTTGAACTCATATCAGAAAGCTAGGGAAGGCCTCTGATTTCTGTTGCTAAACGTTTTACATGAACAAGTGTTTTTTGCAAAGTACATTACATAACTTTTTTTGTGATGTCACTGATGTTTAGAGACCCTGTTCCTTATTTTTTAAAAATAAAATAATTTCTATAAGTGAACAATTTAGGTTTCCTATTGAAATAACATTGCTGTGGTTGACAGGCAGGAAAACCCAAGTGATTCTTGAAGACAAGTTAAAGAAGTTGGAAGAGGAGTGTAAGCAGAAGGAGGCTGAGCGTGTAAACCTGGAGCTAGAACTAACCGAGGTGAAGGAGAGCCTTAAGAAAGCCTTGGCTGGTGGCATCACGCTGGGCTTGGCTATTGAGCCCAAGTCAGGAACATCAAGCCCACAGGTATGCAAAGCCATTAAAGACACAAATCCCAGAACCATGGGCTGGGAGCTCATTGCCTTTTCAGCTCCAGTAAAATGAGTGGGAATTGAGAGTTTTCAAAAGGCCTATTAAGCCCAGGAAACAGGAGCACAATGCCTTTCTGAAATATTTCCATTCTCCAGATCCACCTTATGTACTTTCTACAGCAACGGGGAGCAGGTAGACATGGCAATCAATCACAGGCAGTATGTGTTGGGCTAATGTGCAAAAGCTGACACCTCCTTGTCCTCAGTGCCTGTGAAAGTGCATGAACTAGATGCTGCTCCATCACAGGGAGATTTAAAGGCGCCTAGTCATGGTGCTGTGATGGAGACCCACTTGTGCCAGTCCCCTGTCAGTCACCATCACCCTTTGCAAGGGGTATTTCTCACAAATTCATGATAGAGTATGGGAGTCCTGGCTTATGCTATAGATCTGTGTCAAAAGCAGATATAGAAGGACCAGCGTCCATTCCTCTGGGTCACCCAATGTTGTTTAAACACAGAAAACAAACTTTAGTTCATCACAGAACACTTTATTTTGTTTTCATTTGTTATAACCTCTTTTTCATTTATCCACCATTATTATGAATATTGTTTCTTAAAAAAAATATCTGCAGTTGTAAGTCTAGCTAGAAAACACTGCCCATGTGACTACTTGGAGGAAACTCAATGTAGGCTTTTCACTCTTCATTAGTCTCCAATTTTCAAGCACCGAACTTTGGAAAACTCTCCAATCTCCAGCTGTGATACCAGCGATACCGAATGCTCAATACCTGTGAACAGTGCAGCAGCTCTGAAGCGACCTCCCTCATCAAATAATTCTCCATGTCGAGGCCATGTCCTTCGAAAAGCAAAGGTTAGAAAACTTGTGTTTAATTTTCTTTTTCTGTCCTTTTTCATGCTATCTTTAAAAAAATCTTGCTTGCTTGTGGGAGGCCAAGACAGAGAAGGAAAGATTGGAGGTTCCTGCTGCTTTTGTGGATGAAATTTAGCCTTAAGAGTAGTACCATATCTAAATTATTTGTATTACCACATAAATGCCGCTGATTTTAGGGAACCTTTTGCAGAAGAATTGCTAAGTAGTTTGGGAGACAGTTTTTTGACTTTACACTCCTATTCTCTGTCTTTTTCTCTGTCTTTGTAGGTTTAATTTGCAAGGTAAGAGGTCTGTGGTATAGACAGTCCATCTAAAATTCATAAAATTGCACTAACGCGTGTAACTGAAGTAGTTAAAAGAGCTGTGTTATAGTAAGTGTTCTGAAACGTCACAAGATCGGGTCTAGATCTTTGCCAGCTGGTGCAAGAGAAGAATAGTTGTACATTTTTATAATTGACAGTGTCTTGTCCAAGTATCTACTCTTAATGTCCATTTAAAGTAGAAATTGAATTAATTTAATTTAATTAGGTCACACAAGTACCAGGCTGAAGTTTGTGGTCCTCTTGTATTGTTAGAGTTTCCTAATTTCTGTGCTTTAGTTTAAATGAGCTATTTAAGACCCTTCTTTTGGGCTGAATTTACTAGCAGCATAAGCATGTGGGCAGCACATAACCCATGGTGATGGTAATAGCATTGGCTCAAGCTTTTGTTTATTAAGTAGTTCACTGCTAATTGGAAATATAAACAATAATAATTATAGACATTTGTCTTTTATGTAGTCCATTTCTTTTTTGCAAAACAATGATATGTACGGATTTTTTAAAGAAGTAATTTTTGTCATGTTGTCTTCATTGATTATATACATTTATAGTGACTGAGCATAAGCCTGGTACCTCAATGTTGTAGATACTGAAAAATCATCAATCTCAACAAATGATTTGGTTTCCTGGCATATCCTAATCTCTCTGTTTTCCTGCCCCCAGTCATTTTAACCTCTCTACATTGCCCAGGCCATGAATGACTTCTCCCACTCCACCTCAGGGTGGTAGAGCTTTCTGACCCTTCCTGCACCACTATTTCTTCTATCCTTTCCATGGACATCAACTGCTTTTTCTGACAGATAGCCTGATTTATTTAAATCCATCTAAGTAATTAAACTCAGCATAATAGGTCTCAGTTCTTTTTGACTTTGAAGTTTGCTGCCCTTGTTTCAAACCTGAAGAAGGATTCATGTTCTCTAAAGCTTATCTGCATATTCCAATTATACTCTAATTTGTCTTATAAAGATACCATCTCTAACTGTACACTGTGTCTTAGGTTTGCCTGTTGGCACAGTGTTACTCAGGAAACAGAGTCTAGCAGAGCACAGTCCTAAGGAAAAGGAGTGTGGATTTGTGCTACGTGCTGGGCAGGCACATTAAAGCCAGCCATTCAATCTACACAGCTGGAGAAACCCGGGCACTATAAAAACCTAAACATTTTTAGTGTAAAGAATACCTTCCAGCTGTAGTACTTTTTTTTTTTTATGCTCAGCATATACCATACGGTGAAAAAAAAAATCCCTGCTGTGTTGTTTGGTATCGCTGTGCTTTGGATGGCACGATAGGTTGGCCAAGTTATTTTGTAGAGGAATCTTGGATATAGGATTAGGCTAATCAGAAAGGATATGGAGCTACTAAGCATATTTCCCATCCTGGGAAAAACAACTCAAAGTATCCAATTCAGCTGTAACAGCTTTTTCCTAAAACCTCATGCACTAAATATTAAGAGTGAAATTTTGCTGAATTAGATAGTGCAACCCAAGCTGTACTCAGCCTGTTTGCAAGGAGCCGCAGCCAAAATCTGCCATCAGGTATGCGTCTGCAGCACAGCCCACTTGCAGGGGGAGTTAAATGTATGTACGTGTGTGAGGGTGGAATCTGGCTCTCAGTTCTTTTGGCCTTTTTGCAGTGATGCCTGAGCCCAGGCCTTATAGATGTGGCTAAAGAAAGGGCGTTGCACGTGAGTATCCAGATCAGAGCTCCCTTGGCTCCACACACGGATGTCAGTGCAATACGTGGGTGTGAGACGGGTTTCACGTCCGTGCTAGTGCTTGCATCTTCACCAATTGGCACATCTCCCAGGGTTATGAGGGAGTTGTATAAGCCTTCAAAGCATCACATTATATATTACTTTTTTTTTTTTTTTCCACCCAGTATGTATTTGACTGCGCTGAATGCCTCCCTTCTTGCTCTTTCCTTGCACGAGGGATGCTGAGTCTCTCACCAGCTGGCTTTGTGCTTGCAGCCACCCCGTTGTCACCACCGGGAGCTCGTGGCACTGTGCCCCTCTCTGCTAGGGCATGAGGAAAAAAAAAAAGGAAAACAATACGCTGCATTAGTATTCCCAGAGAAGTAGAATGTTCCAAACATCCTTACTGTACAAGAAAAACAATGGTCTAAATATTTTACGCCCAAGTAGTTATGTGCAACAAGGAAACTGCAATGATTATTTCTGATCTGTTTTTAAAGCTGGTGGACTGGTCAATGTCAGATGCTTACATTTTGCTCATGTTCAGGGACTAGAGAAGAAAAAGAGCTCTCCCAGCTCCCAGTCAGGCTGTTAGTGTTGACTTAAACATTCTTTCACTGGCGTGAACCTGCCTGGGAAATGGAAACGAAGCAAACGTTCCTTCTGCACCTGCAAAAGAAGCTACTGCTTTCAAGGTTTATTTAACACTTAGAAAAATTCTCCTCCCGGTTGCTTAATCAACGACTTCCTTTAGAGCTCTGGCAGTATATACATAGAGAATATATATGTAATATCCTTCTTAAAATAATTTAGTTTTTACCAATACTGTGTTTTCATTTAGCTTTACCATAATTTGAAGTGTAAAACCGAATATTTAAAATACATCATATTTTAATAAAAGCACCATTTAAATGATGAAAAACAAATCCACCAAAATGAAAATAATAAAAACTTATTGTCTACCTGCTTTAAACCCAATTTTTTTTTTCTTAGATTGCTAAAACAGCCAGCAAGTCTGACCTTTACTGTTGCTTTACAATTGTTGAAGAGGTGTCATGGTCACGCAGCTGTTCAGCCAAACTAATGCTATTACTACTTTCAGCCGCAGAAACAGATATTTACATGCACAAGTAACCGTTTTCAGTCAGAGCTCTTAAATGTTGTGGGATGAGTGTTAAATTCAGGAATTCAGCTTGGGAGCCAAGCCAGCAGGCTGCCTGCAGAGATACTCTGCAGAGGAGATGATAGGTGGTGTATCCCCCCCGTGCCTGGCTAGGAGCAGCTGGGCGGGTGCTCCACAGGGATTACTTCAGCAAGAGGCCAACTCCTTCGTAGCTTCACTATTTCCTGATCACTGTCAGTGTGTGATGCAGGGAGTAAGTAAGTACAATAGGGGTGTCCTAGGCTGAGTCTACCCTTCTTCGACACGTCTGCTCCTCAAGTCCAGAGACACAGGCTTGATTTAGCTACAGGAATCTTGTGATTGTCAATCATGTAGCAGAAGAAATGGCAATACCCTGCTCTGAGATACATGGATGTAAAGCATGATAGATTATCTGCTTTGTTGTGGATGGTAGCTGCTGTTGTCCTCAGCTGACAGCTGGGGAAACTGAAAGGCACAAAAAAGGCAAGGTGGTTTCTTTAGCTAGACAAGCAACAGGTCGACTTGGGTTGTGTACACAGGAACTAAGTTAGTGTTAACTAATTTGCTTGTTCTTTGCCCTGCCTGTAAGTTCCTCTACCTCAGGAAGTTGCCCTCTTTAGCCATAGAAATATGTGTCTGCCATGAGTTTTGTAATAAAAAAATTGAAGACTAAAGTAATCACTTGGTGTCAGCTGTGAGAAATAGCGAGTGCTTCCTGCTGGCTCATCCAAGTAAGTTATAAAGCATAAATATATGCTAAATCAGCCTCTCTCTTATTCAGCTCCAGCTGAGTGCATTAGACCAACTGTGATGTGTGAATTTTTTCCACAAGTACCCTTTGCAGGAAACAAATTTGCCCTGCGCTAGAGAAGAAGTCGCTGTATATAGTTGCAGAAGGGTGGGAGCTGTGCACAGACTCTATCAGGACATACTTGTTAGTGTTCCCTAACTATTTTGTGGGCAGAAGGCTGGATT
Source organism: Scolopax mira (assembly GCA_004320125.1). Lineage (NCBI taxonomy): Eukaryota > Metazoa > Chordata > Aves > Charadriiformes > Scolopacidae > Scolopax > Scolopax mira. The sequence continues at coordinate 309,970 of BJBW01001254.1, read as the reverse complement.
TAGTGAAGTTAATGGAAAAACTGTTACTGACCTCAGCTGGCTTTGGCTTTGCAGATCTGATGACATCAGTGAAATATCCTGATTTCTCTAACATTTTCCGTATCGTTTTCTCTCCCCCCCCCCCTCCCCCTCCCCCTTCTAGGAATGGGAGATGAAAAATGGAACATAAGTATAGCAAAACCACTCATAAAGGCCTTACCTATTATGGACCAAGACGTAGGCTGCAAAAGACTCATCTGAAAGGTGGTATCAAGCGATACAACATAAGAGGTTTTATAATTCTGTTAAGTTAATGGTAGTTTGGCACTAATTTGCCTGTACTCCCTCTACTGTATTGCTGTGTAACGTGTGCCCCTTTTTATTAGCTGTAACTCTTTATTTCCAACTTCGCTGGTAAAGAAAAGGAAAACCAAAAATAAACCCAAAACAAGCATGGTAATTAAAAAGGAGCACAAGGTAGCAGTAGAAAGTTTACATTGCTGAAACAGCATAGAGCAGCAATGTTAATTATATCGCATCGGATGGCCAGAACACCCTGGAGGCTGCTGCGTTAAAACCCACATGAAATCATCATGGAAAAGAAGTACTCCTACAGGTTAAAACTGACTCTGCCAGGTCTGCCACAGAGGTGGCTGAGGGAGGTCTTGCTCATTAGCAGGCACTTTGCTCTTAGCTGTTCACCTGGCTAAGAGAACTGAAGAAATGAATCCACAGAAAAGGCATGCCTTGCTTGGCCAGGAAGGCAGGAGCTCTTCAGTGCTGCTGTCCTCTACGCCGGAGCAAGACCATGGGATGACAACACGACTCAGCTGTGAAGCATTTTTCTGAATACTATTTAGACAGAAGATTTTGTCGTTGGAGATAAAAAGCTGCCATACTTAAAAAAAAAAAAAAAAAAAGCATTTTAGAGAATTCTCTCCTACTATTCTGAAGCACCAGTTGTTTGCAAAGGTCATGTTGTCCAACTATGATTTTTTCCTGATTTTTTTTAAAAGGCAAACAGGTATTTTTAGATACTACTTTTTTTTCTATACTTTTTGACAAAGAAAATGTAATAGAAATTAATCCTCAACAGATAATAGCAACTCAGAACAGCTTATGCAGTCAGTCTTGTTTTGTTTTTATAATATAATATTGTTAAACTTGAGTTGTAGAACACTGCTGTACTTAGTTTTTTTCATCTTTTCTGACCTCGGCTATTATTTTTGAGGAAGATGGATTGAAAAGATGATAGTTTCCAGACTCTCTTATAAACAATTTTAAAAAGAATTGGGGATTTCGTTAGACAGGAGTCCATTTTTGTTTACTAGGAAACAGTATCTTGTATTATAGTCTGTCAAATTACAGAAGTCTGTCCTTCTTTGTCTCCATCCATGTCACTCCTGAGAACTTACATGCAGTAAATTGACAACTGAAGTCCTTTAAATTCTCAATATTCGCTTTTAAAAATCAGGAGACAGAGAGAAAAACCTACCACACATTCTTTTAATTTTTTCTCTGTGTTTTTTTTAAGCCTTTGGAGAGCCTTCAATCACATCCTCAAGACTTTTTTTTCTCCTCAACTGTTAGGACGAGAAAATTACTTTAATTAAAGAAATTATAATACTACTCATACTTTGAGATAATCACAGATGTTAGGGTTGGAGTCTTGATAATTAGTTAAGACTTGCAATTAAAACCACAGACGTTGGCAAGACAGCAGTTATCAAGGATCACATCCCTTTACAGCCCAGCCTATAGCTTGTTTCTTACCTTTAGGAATAGGTGTGTGTAACTCTTGAAGGGTGCACTGGGATTCCCGGCTGAGCTGGATGCCAGAGGACTTTCCACGGGAGCTGGTGGGATTTGAAGGCACAGAGCTATCAGAAAGACCTGATAGCTGCTAGGACACAGGGCTGTGTCCTGTTCCCAAATGCCATTAGTGCCAGGGATCCCATTGACCTCAGCAGAGCAGAAATGGAGCCTAGCATGAGAAAAGGCTCCTTGCTTCTTGTGACTATGCTTTGTACAAAGTGCCACAGGAATGCAGATACAGTAGGGAAGCGTCAGTGTGGTTTTCACTGAAACCAGGATTTTTTTTTTCATATTATTTTAGGTCATCTTTTACTTACTAACTCTGTAAGTGGAGGGTATAACTAAATCTATAAGTGGATAAGTATGACTATGGACTAAACAGTATCAAGTTCCCATAATTATTAGCAGAAACAAATTTGAAGCAAAAGTAAGTTCATTTAGGCGTTTTATTACAAATTAAGTTATTTATTTGTATATTTCAATAAATATTTAATTTATATCTGTACATATTTATGATGCAAATTAGGCTTCTAGTCAACGTTTGCAATGATGTAACAGTTGCCATTAAGAAGTGGTCCCCCATCAAGTAACACAGAGTAGTCAAAAGCCAAATCACTTATCTTATTTGCCCAATGTTTTACCCATTGTGTATGCCAACCCCCTATAGCCTATAGAAAAAAAAATACATCCCTGGTAAGGACAGGTTTTAATCCGTGCCTGAGACAGAAGTGGGCAAATTTCTGTCCAAGCAAACAGAAATCACATGGTGGAAAGACCATGCACAGAACCCCAGCCCTGGTGCTGTAGCCTTCTGCTCAGCCTTAGATGCTGGTCGCTATCGGCACCTATAGCATCCTTGGCATCTATAGTTCCTGCTGTAGCAGGGGCTGCCAGTAAAATTAAGCATCTTTGCAGCAAAGGCTCCATAAAGGCACCACCACCCCTCATCCCCAACATGGCACCTACTGTAATTGTATGTCTCTAATGTATAAGTACATTGGCACCATCACAATTGGCATTCGTGACACGTCTATTCTATATAATGGACAAAGTTTTGAAAGAAAGAAAACAAACAAACAAAAAAACCTCGTGAAATAACCTTTCCATAGACCACATTCGGTGCTGTGAAATATACTCTGTTTTCTTGAATAATACCATTGCTGTACAATTTTTTTATAAAAAGTGAGAGAGCTCGTATTTTCACCATTTTTAGATTTCAGGGTCACTAGGCAAAGTCAGCAATAGAGCAGCATGACTTTTGTTTTAAAGGAAAACTCTTGTATTTTAAACCATTTCTATATCTTTTTAGAAAATGTTACACTTGCGCTTCCTCAACAAACTCCTGTTACTGTACCAGGTGCTTTTTTTAATTGTTTTTATGATGCTTTTTTTAAGAAAAAAAGATCATAAAGGGGATCAAAGGTGTTTTTTAATGAAATTATTGTGGCAATTTGATTTTTGAAATGGAGAATACCTAATTTAGTATCAATTTTTGTTAAATACACTTTCAAATTAATTGGCACAGGCTGTATGTTGTAAAATAATGTTCTCATATTAAGAATGTAATTATTTCCTTATTGTATTTTTTAAAAAACAAAATCATATTTAAAAATTTCTGTGAAAAAAAAGCATGAAAGGACATGAAAAAAATTTTTGTTTTATTTTTGTTATTGGATATGTTGGCAGTGCCCATTATAATTGACTGTAAATATAGTCTTTCTACTGTATTTCTCAATGTATTTAAGTTTTTTGACACACATTCATGGAAACTTCTGTTTAAAAAAAAATAATGACCAAAATAGACCCACCTTCAAATGTGTGTCTTAGTAGCTTCAACTAACTTTATGCCTTTCTAGTTTATGCTTCAGAAATTCTTGCAGAGTGTGAAAAAAGACTGGCACCTGATGGGTGTGACACATCCAAGACCATTATTAATAAAGTAACCTGTTAAAAAAAAATATTTGCATTGTTGTTTCTTGGTATTTGTCAGTGTAATAAGTACGTGGCACCTTAGCAAGACACCTGCAATAGTCATCATCCACCAAGTACCAGTCAGTTGAAAAAATGGACAGGTTAGAATTAGTATTTTTTGTTATTAGTTCTGTCCCCATTTAAGTTTGTGATGACCTTCTGCAACTCTAATGCAGTCTGTCTAAAGATGGCAATGGAAATTCAATGTATTTAGAGCTCATAGCAGAAATTACTGCTTATCTAGAGTTACTGCATCTAAGCAGTTTGCTTAGATATCAGCCCCAATTGTAAAACATTAAAAATTACCTCTCAGTAAAAATTACCTCTCAGAAATTAAAGTGGATCAAAATCAACCGGTGCCAATTATCAGACTACTTACCAGGAATGAAGCAATCCTTTATAGATGACTGACAGGGTAGATTGACAAGTGATAAACCATAATTACTCCTTGTTGCTTTTCCTAGATTTAACTCTTGTTCCCATTACACTGAAATTATTACCAAATGTCATGCTTAAATAGAAAATACATTTCATTTTACAAAACTCAGGGAAGCAGTGTCATAAAGTAGCCTAATTGATTTTCTTTCTATACTCCCAACCTCCTTGATGTCAGAAGAAGGTGGTCAGCATATGCAAAACAGCTCAAGGTGGTATAACTAGTAAGAATTGTGTCTCAAGTAGACACAGTTTTTTGTCTGCTTAATCAAGGCTTGTAACACTTCACTGCCTTTTATGCAATTAAAAAGCCTCACGCCTCCAAAGCAAATTATTAGTATTTCTCTAGAGAAAGAGTGTCTGTAGAAAAGATAGATAGGTAGGTAGATAGATAGATATGTAGGACAAGTTGAAAAAAAATTTTGTATAGAGATAAATACTTACAATCATTATCCTATATAATATTATTGTGATATATATTACTATATAGTATATTAATATATTAGTATATCTAATATTGTGCTGTATATATAATAATATTATGTATTATTATATAACAATATATATATATATGCAAAAATTAGAAAATTAATATCTTAAGTTACTCAGGCATATGGCCTAAAAAAGCCTTTAAAGACCATCTTGGTCTTTTTCTATAAGCTACCTTTAGTATTTGGCCTACCCACTTGCATCTCAAAGACATTCAATATAAAAAAACCCCACCAACACCTTACTCGCTCCACTGTGGTTTATTCTTGCAGGTGGGCACCCGCATTATAAGCATTTCAGTGTTTTAATGTTAAGTTCTTCTTTTTTAATATGTATTTTTAAATTTCTGTATAAGTTGAACACCATTACTCCCTCATTACAGTATATAAGCACAAGGATTTATAAAGAAGCAGTTCTTGCTAGACAATGAGTGATACCAAATGTAACACTAATTTTATTGAATGGAGAGGGAGAAAGTTAGGAAACACAGAATTTTACAGCTGTAGTGGGCAAATTGACAGTACAGAAAAGTGAAGAATTAGTGAACAGACTGAGGAATCCCTGTGCTAGGCTAGAGTCAACACAAATTTTATGCTGTAGTGTCATTGCTCGTGAAGGGCTAAGAGGTCTATAAGGCTGTTAATGAGCAGCCAGGAATAGAACATATTCTGCTTGGGTTTCTTCAATGCACTTTTGACAAGGTCCAGCACTAGAAAGATTTAAGTAGGTATTGGAGAAAAAGGGGTGGGGAAAGGAATACCAATAGAATAAATAATTGGTTGGTAAACAAAAAAATAAACCAAAAAAAAAAGGGCATAAAAACTCTATTTCCAGTGGCTTAGGTCTTTCCAGTCAGCCTTGGGATCCCATAGGGCTGGGGTCTGTGCCTTGTGCATATGAGAATAATTGAAATAATGGGGGGGGGGGGGGGGGCGGGCGGGGCAGAGATGAAAAATTTGCCGTTACTAATTTTTTCAGGACAATAACACTAAAAGCCAACTGCAAGGATTTCCAAAAATACCTTTCACAGCTAATTAAAATGTCAGAAGAAATTCAATGTAGATAAATGTAGAAAGAACTGTAAGGAAAGAAATAAAAAAATGCAACGAAAATAACCTAGATAATTATGAGCACCAAAATAGCTCTGACTACACCCAAAGATGACCATGGAGTTTTAGCAGGTCCAAAAAAACATCCATGAACTACATAGTAACATTAATTAAAAAAAAGAAAAGTAAAAAACATCTCATAGCAAATCCCCTGTGACCTCAAAGCATCATGAGCTGTAGTAATACCAGTCACCCAGGGCACCCAGTGTCCCCATTGATACAGATAACACTAAAAGAACTGCTGTGCAGAACTTTTGCAAACAAGTGCTAAAAGAAGAAGAACACCCACCTGCCCTCTCTGATTCATCCGTCATCTGCTTTAGGACCTGCAGAACATTATCCAAAAACTGGGCACTGATTGTCGTAAGTACATAAATTCCTGTGGGTGATGGTACAAGAGCAAGAAAGAGATCCAAAAGTACAGAAGCCACCCCATACAGGGAAAAATAATACTGATTTTTACAATTAAATTCAAAGGGAAACAAGGGGTTTTCACTGGGAAAAAAAAATAATCTTGAGTAGGGGAAAGAAAACGTTAAAAGATTATAAACATCAGCAGTAGAATGTGACATGGGAATAAAATAGTCCTTGTCACTAATAGTACAAACTGTGAGGCTATCAAAATTAATGGGGCAGGCTCGAAACAACAATAGAGAGGTGCTTTCACTCACTACCTAATTCTGTTATGGAACTTGTTGCCACAGAATTTTATGGATACTAAAAGCTCCATAAACAATAAAGAAAATTCATAGCAGAAAAGAAGTACTTCATGCTATTAAGCACAGATCTACCAGCTCCAAAAAAAAGAAGGTCCAGGTCAATGGTAGATGGAGGCTGGAAGCGCATACTGGGTAAGTGTCCTCGCGTGCTTCCCCCTCTTCCCCTTCCATAGTGCTATTGATAAATGAAGCTGGATTCATTCATAAAAGACTATTTAATATTTCCCAACAGCAGTTACAAAAGCATTCTCTCCTATAAAATAGTGTATCAACTTCTTTTCAATTTGACTTTTAATGTGAGCATCTGTCTTAAAGACAATGCAATGTCATTCCTTCCCAATATATGAGATAATTGAAATAATTAAATTACATCAAGGATATTCCTCTACAATAATCTCTCCTGATGGCAAGGAAATAATTTTCCTATTAGATTTTTGCAGAATTACAGCTCATTAGAAATACAGCTACACAGTCCTGAGCTGAACTTCAGTGAAAAGCTTCATTCTTAATTATTAATATTTTAAATAACAGGTGGCTTTTTTAGTGGTAAATTGCAGTTTAAAGTCTCAGCTAACCACAACATAGGATTAGGGAACTAAAATGACAACCATCAAAATGTTTTCTAGATGAGTTACACAAATAGGGAAATCCCCAAGCTTCATTTCTGAACCCAGCGTCACATTTAGCACAATGTGCCACAGAGTGGAATCCCATACCCCAAAATGTGGGTGCCTTCTGGCTGCTAAGTCTTTCAGAAAGCGTTATACTAGGGCAGACTGAGAAAATTAAATTTAAACTAATATATTGGAAATTATCCCTTCTAATTGCCCATTTTCTGATCCTCAAAATACACCCACTCCCTGAATAAATAATCCATTTATTGTCCCATTTAAAGCTTCATTGTAGCCTATAAAATTTCCATGGCTAATTAAAAAATTGGTAGACAATAGTTCATGTTGCTGCTATGTTGCAGTATGAGATTTAGTGAGACTTCACATTGCACATCCACAAGCACAGCACTTAGCATCGTCTCTGCTCTTCTGTACAGGACAGGCAACTCTTCAGGACCAGAGTGGGATAAAGGAAAGACAATGCAGCTAATAAAAAAAAAGTGGCATGTGAATAAGCCAATGAAAATGGAAAATACTGGAATAAAGACAAGGACAGAGCAAAAGAACACATAGAGCTTCTTTGTGTTTATGTCTATTACAGGGAGAACAAGGTTAAAACCAGCTGAATTCTTTAAATTTTTAGCTAGACAGAAATATTCAGCCTTTGATTCAGTGGAATTCTAGAAGAACATTTATTTTTCTTCAACTGCAGTTGCATGGCTTCAGTCTCACCACAGAGTGTCACCCTCACGCCAATTATACTGCAGTTCAACTCCACTCCTCGGGCGAGGAGTGGAGTTGAGCTGCAGTATAGGAGGACGAAGTGGAGTGGCTAAAGTGGAGGAGGATGAAGCTTTGCTGCAGCCTTTGATTCCAGCACTGCTGAAATTAAGCAGTTTGCTGCTAATTACTGACAAATCACAGCACACACACAAACTCTGGAGGCTGGCTTTTCCCTTCACAAATCCCGTGAAGTGCTTCACAAGAAAGACAAGGCAACCAATAGTTCAGAACCAAATTTTATTAAAGAAAAACCTGTAGTGCAGGTTCTCAGGACAAATGCATACCTTTGGATGCAGTGGAGTACACAGGTACGTATACAGTAGTTTGCCTGCTACATGTTTGGAAGCTGAATAGAGACCGTGATAAACTGTACTTGCACAGTCCATCGCCATCATTAAGAGTTGCCAAAAACTTGGTTGTGGATCACTAACAGATACTTGGTTATGTGTGTGCACTACATATTGCACAAGACTTTTGATTAAGCTATTAATTGTGCAATTGAATCACAGTTAAGTGTTACATTAAGCATATTCAAACATATATTTGATTTTTTATTTCTCAAAAACAGCACGTCACTACAAAACTGCCATTAAATGTTACATATTTACAAAAATATACAAATAACACTTTTCCCCATTTATGACAATGCACCAGTTATGGATTAATTTCCTTCTTCCCTTGAGCCCTGATAATGACTACAAAGAAACCTGCTCAAACTCAAGGTCTCCAGAAACAAAATTAGGAAAAGGCATGTACTGTTTTCACAACTAGCTGAATGTGCAAAGGCAAAAGGAGAGGAGAGCGTAGTCATGTATGTTAAAGGTAGGGACCACACCACACCAATGCCTGCTGAGAGCCTTTACACAGGTTGGAAGAGCTCCTCTGCCAGCAACCTGGTTAGAAACACAGTGTTAAGCATTTGTAGATCATATTCTAGAAAAAAAAGTTGCAAGTAGCTCAAAAACTAATGCTTGGTTGTACTCTCTTGCTAACCACAGGAATAAGAATTACAGGTGAAAATCAGCCCATTACCTGTGTGAGTACAGATGCAGCGACGTGCCAACTGATCTTAGCCTGCAGCTACATTTCTAATTCACCGTGGGTGGGAACCTTTCTGCCATAATAAAAAGCTGAACTGACAACGTCTGTGGAACTCCACGGTCATAAATTAGGGTAGAATTTGGCCCTGCAATGCCAAATAAATAATGCTTCGCATGAACAGTAGGGTAGTGAGAAATGCTTTGTGAATCCTTACAAGTATGTCAAGGCTAGTTTATTGGCTTTCATATCTTTACCAAGAGTTGTAGGTCTAATTAACCAAAAAATATGATTTGGGGTTGGTTTAATGGCCAATTTGTTCTCCTTTTGTTTACATGAGTAATGCCAGCAAAATCTGTATGATTTATCTGTCTGAGTTTGGAATGAGAGATTTCGGATCCACCTGTGCTGAAACAGCCACAGATGCACTGTAAATATGCCAGTATTCATCCTTTATTCTCAAAATGGAAAATTCTACCATTCCAACTCTCATTATCTCTCCAAATCTTCCTCCAGTGCTTAATCCAGGGTGAATTGGTATTCCTAGTGCAGCTTCATAAATACAGAGCAAAGGTACTATGATACATTTAGGTGAGGAAGGGTGATATTTGATGTCTCCTAAAACCACACTTGCAACTCACTACTGTGACATTCTTTAGAACAACCTCTCCTTTTGCAAAGAACAATATCAATGGTTAACAGAAAGATAAATCACAGTTTCTATACATATTTGTAAAAATTAGTGGTAAATAAAGCACAAAAATGGAAGCTTCCCAAAGCATCCTGACAGCTGATCAAGTTCCCCACCTCTTCCAATCCGCTATTCCTCTGCAAATTTTTTTTGTGTTCTTTTTTTTCTCAGACACACAGAAAAATATAGAAATGAGTTAATCCCCTTTTGACATCAAGCCAGCACACTGGCAGAACCACAATCAGAGAAAAACAACTCAGAAGAGACTGGGATCAAGAGGGGAGAATTCAAGTATACTTCTCCATTTGACTATATTTTCCCTCCAGAGTCTTCTGCACTGCAGCAAGCACAGCCCATGACATACACCCATGAGGAAATAAATCATAGCTTGTCAGTGACAAACAAAAAAAAGAGCTATACTCATGTCTGGTATATATATGAAATGGAGGAACTCTGTGTTCCCAAAATTAAAATTTCTAGTCACATGCTCCATAAACTCCAGTGGCTGGTGTTTACCCTCAGGAATACTACATCAACTCTATTCATCCTCTCTGAACATTATAAAATGACAACTCATAGAGGGATTCTGGCAAATTACATTTAAGCAGTATAAATCCAAGACACAGAATAAAATAATTTTTCTCCCTTGCCTCCTAGCTCAGTGCTGAGGTAAGGAGGAACACCATTAGCAAATCCCCTAAAATTATCTCAGAAGTAAATCTCCATTGGAGCTACCTCTGGACCACACACACACATGCATCATGGCTCCCTGGAAGAAACCTCTTTTCCGTCTACCTCAAGTAGGATATTGCTGTGAGTCAGATTTCTCTCAAATTATAAGTAGAATGCTGAGATTTTCACATGTTCCTGGTGCTACATCAGTTTAGACTTATGGTGTAACATCACTGTACGCAACCAACAAAACTGAAAACAGTGGCCATCATGAATTAAAGTAAGCTCCAAGGCTTAAGCAAAACAAAAATCAACAACTCGTGGCAAAATAATACACACTGGTAACACTGACTTTCTCCCTGCTTTTCTCTGTCCTGTTTAGTCTTGTACTCCCCTCCCTCCTGCATCTTTCTCACTTCCTCTGTAACACAAGCTCTACCCTACAAAGATATTGCTGAGCTTTTCTATTATCTGATCTCATCAATTTCTTCACGCTCCCCCAATAAGAAGATTCTGTCAAACCTACGTGATGACTTTGCTTAAATTTGTATTTTATGGAACTTGAAAGCAAGGCCATGATCCCTGGTCCTGCTCCTCTATGAGCAATGGACTCTATTTCACCTATTCTTAAGCTTCAGGTTCTTAACAATTTATCTTAAAGCGATGTACCAACTTGGGACTCAGTATTTCCATACAGAAAAGCAAATGCAGTCCAATGGTCTGGCCAGGTATCCCTGCCCAAACTTGCTGCAATTCTGCATCTGCCAGTTTGAAGGACTGGCAAAGCAAGCCAGCCTTCACTGAGCTTCAAGAAGCTCATGCAAACACCATGTTTCTTCCCTATAACCTGAAATGAGGCTGAATAGCTGGTAATGGGTATAGCTGGCTGTCAATTAAATATGTATTTTCCACTACAGAGAGACAACAAGCTCAATATCTATACGGATGAGAGAGGAAAATGCTAGTTATAAGTTTATTATTCCTCCAGGGAATACAATATTCATCCACGTTTCAGACTAAGTATGTATGTGTTCTCTGGGACAAGGTGCTGCAAGAAGTCCTGGAAAGGCTAAAGGGAAAAGTTCCAGAAAGATTTACAGAAATTGAGAGACAAAATTAAAAGGAAGAGTAAAAGAACCAAAGTGGGAAAGAAACAGGAAGAAAGGACTGCAGAGGGACAAAGCACAGGGTATCTACACCAAACCAGATAATACAGCAGAGCTCAGACAGGGATGTGGAAGAAATCATGATTCTTTTTCTCATGAAGCTCTCAGATAGTGTGTTTATCCAAATAAAAATATAGATAGAAGCAGAATAAAAAGCAAAACAAAAAAGCAAGGAAGAAAAAAGTGGATGGTAGAGAGCTGTCATCAGGAGCAAAAGGCAGGCAAGGCAGAGTAACAAACAGCAGCAATAATGAATAAGTTCAAAAGGACAAAAAATGAGCCAGGAAGAAACAAGGAAAAAAAGAAGTGAATGGCAATTCAGATAATTTTTTCTATGAAGTGTCACCTATTGCTTAGCAAAAGGTTGGAAGCATTACACAATGCAGGCCACTTCTCCAAAGAGTTCAGCATGTCAGAAGATGAGCCTCAAAGAGAGAGAGAAGTATATTTACAAGCAACTGGAGCCAGTGAAGTGGGCATCTTCCCAAATTTATGATGATATTCTGTTAATTATTTAAAAGTCCTTCTGTGGATCCAGGAAATGTATGTGGTGTTTTAAAATATCCTCCATTAGACTGGTTTTATCATTTGGAAACTGCTACTGATATTTGGAGTGTACGACTCCTACATAGTCCAGCCCATTCCTAATCCATAACAAGAATGTCTCAGAAACCAAGTCTCCTCTTTTCCTATATGAGCTGTTCTCATTAAAAAACATTTCTTACACCATTTCAGAAAAAAATCCTTTATAAACTGTTTTAATTAATAAGCAAATGCTGTGAACTAATACTATTTTTAAAAAAGAGAATAAGCTAATTCTTGCCCTTTGATCTGCAAGAGCAGACGTCAGTAAGAACTAAATATAAGTATTAAAAGCTGGCTAAAATTAGCAACAAATACATAGGAATATAAGACATGCTAAGAAAGTTATTTGGAATGCCTGGTCTTCATGGTGATTAACATACTCATTATACCACTAAAAATATGTGCAACAAAGATATATTATTTAAGTAGCACCTCGCGCTGCTGCATATATTATTGCTGCCCAACAGGACTTCATGTCCACTCTACTGAAACAAATTAGTTGCAAATTAGAGATGCAAATTCTACAGAAACTCAGAAATCAAGTCTAATCAATAAAGCTCATGCTTGTGTAATGCTTTTAAGTGTTGCAAGGAAATAATTTTAAACAGAATTACTTGTGTAAGGGAAAGACTCCACTTCTTTTCAGGACTAGTAAATGTCTCTCCTAAAAGAAAAACGATCTGGAAGGAGAGAGGGACAAAGAGTATGCAATTAAAAGCATGTATTTTTAGAGAAACTATTAAAAAAAAAAAAGGGATTTAAATGCAAACTGTAACGGCTCTTTGATAAAGATTTTGTTTTGTCCAGCATGTTCATGGCCTCCCACTATTTACATAGTTATATCGTTGCACTTCAGAATATGCATTACTAAAGCCTTCCAGGACTTCTTGTCTCGGATACTGTCTTCCAGAGGATCATCTCAGCTACCATAGCTGAAAATAGTAATTCTGTCAAGCCTCAGATATGTAAAAAAAAAAACAAAAGCAGAAAAAAAAAAAAAAAAAAAGACAGAGACTAAAAGAATGAAAATTTCTCATTCGGTCATACATGGCTCCATAATTCATATTTTAAGTAATTTGCTACTTCATTTAACAGGATGAAAAAGGCCATGGCCAAAGACTTAAAGAAATGACATCTCACATATTAAAAATAATGAAACTAATTTGCTGTACATATCAATTTAATAAAAGAAAAAAAAAAGAAAGGAAGAGTCTTCACACCATCCTGTAGTACCATTACTTGCCCTTATTCCCCTGATGGTATGTATAATCCTCTCTGCTCTATGCAGCATGCTAACATACTTGAAAAGAAAGGAAAAATAAAAAATTTGTCCACAGACATTCCTGTTCAGATTTGGGAAGTGACTTATTCTAGTCCACCTCAACACTGAGAAACCCTTCTGCGCCCCCTCCAGCTTGAGGTTACAAAATGAATTGGAAGAAAAGCTTCCAAGGTGATCCACTGGGTGGAAGGGCTGACTTAGGAAAAAAGATTAAATAATTAGGAGAGCACAGCCTGACAGTTCCCAAAGATTGCAGGGCCAGGCTTTGAATTGCAAAAGATAACTGGGGGTCTGAGTTATTTCAAAATTTGTCACTTTTCAGAATATAGTCTGAAAACAAGTGAAAAACATCACATATACATCCACAACAGGAATAAACATGCATTTAAATGGCACTGAAGGAGCTAACACTGAAATAATGAAAGGAAATAAGGAACATAAAAATATAGATTGATATTAGGAAAATGGTCTGGGCAGATCCTGTAACTACTTCTAGGCAATTGAATGCTATTCTAATGTAACTTTTTAGAAATATTTTCTCAGACTAGTAAAATTAGGCTATATGCCAGTCTCATAAAGAAAGTGGTAGAGGCAATGTGCAATTGGGACTAAAACAGAGAAAATGAACCAGGAAGCAGCTTTTTTGTTGGACTTAGAAGACAGAACAAAATTTAGTATTGCAGAAATCAATATTTATAAAGGTAAATGCTTATACACTTCTTCCTGGTGGAAAGCCAATATTTTGAGAGAAATGTTTACTTACTTTCATCTAAAACTCTGAAATAAAAATGAAGATGGAAAAAATACAATGGTATCAATCAATATACCATAACAACTCTAACTGTCAGGGATTCTGCAATGAAATAAAAATTTTAGTCTCTCTTTTCCCCCAAAGCCTCATTAATAAAAAGTTACAAAACATTGTTTTACAGAAAACAGGAAAAAAACATCCATGACTGAAATTGTCATCAACTCAATCAACCTAGCAACATTGTATTTGACTTGAAACAACACTAGAAATTCATATCAGAACCACTGGTTCATCATCAAAAAGTTACTGTAAATGCATCTATTTTATTTCCTTGAAATAATTTTAAAACACCAATTCTTTTGAGCACACATTTGTGGAAAGAAGATTAAAATCACTGCAGTTCCATTCCGCTGACCTCTATTAAAGAGACAGCATGCAGTCATAGAGTATTCCCACTAAAGGGATGTCTCATTGGACCTGGAACACAACTATCCATCATACCCATGTCAGATGAAACCTGCTTTCTGCTAGGAACTACTAATGGCAAAGCATGGATTTCTCTGTCCTGAGATATCTACTCTATATGAATAAAAACATTACTCTTCTTTACACTGGTAACTCATCAAGGAGGTGCAAGCTCATCAAGAAGGATATAATTCAATGAGAATATCCTAAAACAGTTAGAAATTGGATGTGAATTGGAGATAACAACATTTTGCCTGGCACCTTCTATTTCTTCACAACCATTTCCACCAGCCTCTTCTACAGGGTATAAAAACATATATTGGTTTTATATTGCTTTTACATTTGAGAAATTAATTTACACTGTGTGTGGATTTTCCCTAAATGTCTCATGAGCACTTTATATGGATGGACTATTCTAAAGACACATAAAACATTCATTGTCAAAAGTGAAAGCAAATACAATAGCTGGAAGCCTTGATGGCTCTGTTAGAAAGCTTCAAATCAGTACTGCTTGAAGCAATATAAAAAGTACAGAGTGGTTTTGGAATTGCAATTACATAAGAATTTAAGAAGGTCAAAAGATGTAAATGAGGCCAGTACGCCACCAGCTTTGTTGGTTTCAGTATAGTTCATTATCAATGTTGATAAGTATTACTGTACCCATTATTATAAGGCTTTTGACCAAATAACACTACAGAAAAGTAAGTTTAAGATAGCAGCTCAGTAAAATCACAGCCAACATTGCAATGCTACCATGTAACAATTGGTTACAATAACAGGTTGGGGAAGTTTTTTTGTTTGTTTGTTTCTTAAACAGTGATGTACCTTTTTTGGATTTTTTACTTTTATATATAATTGCATCTGGTTTTGGTACACTACCTTAACAGTGATAATTACAAGTAAAACAAAGAAAGCAAAAGTAATAATATATGCTCACAAAATTCTTTCACTCTGAAGATCCTGACCAACCAGTGATTAATTTAGCCTCACAATACTCCTGTAAGGTAGGCAATTGCTATCAGCCCAATTTTATAGGTGGGGAAAATGAGACACATACAGGTGAAGTAACTTGCACAAAGTCTGAGTACCAGAATCCAGGTACCTGACAGCCATCTCTTGTTTCTCAGCCATCAAATCACCCTTCCTCACTAACAAATTTAATTGGAATATGCAGAAATACTGCATGCATGTGTGGTGCATGTGTGACTAGCAGTTGTGCATACAAACAACTCTGTGTTTCAGTATACACAGGTATAGGGTTTATATATATATAAAGCATAAAATGCTAAGATATCATGGATGTAGTTCAAGAGATATAAAATCCAGAACTAGTGAGACTTTTCATTTAAAGATAAATCAAGACACCATGAATGGGAAAATGGTACAGATATTTTCTCACTTTTAAAATAATTAATTTTAAAGTTATTCTTTCCAAGGAATCGAATGTTTCCTTTATTATCTGCTGTGTATTATTAATACAGTTAAGGCAATACTGACAACTCTTTAGAAAACAGTGTTTTTAAGACATGACAAACCAGCCTCACAGGAGTGCTGCATGAATCAAATTAATAAGCATCAAAAAACATTATTACAGGTACTATATTGTGCTAAGTGTTAATTAAAGTACCGAGCAGTTAAACATTCTATGGTGTTCCAAAAGACTCCTGTTATCAGAGACACAAATCACCCTGTATTAAATGTATAGAAGTAGCTGTTAAAGCATATATCAGACATGTGACTTAGTTCCAACAGTGCCCTTCACCAATGGGATATACCACGGGAGAACAACCCCACACTAGAACTTCTATCCCATCCATTACCCTTGAGGCTAATCCACTATCACCTGCCCTATACAAATAATCCACTTCAGTTCTATTTCACAGGAACAAGTAAGCTGTTTGTAATACTATATTATTCTCTGTTCCAGTTCATTTCCATTAGAGAAAGCATGAAGGGCTAGTGAGGATGGAGAGCTTCTGGTGCAACGATCCCAAGAGCTTCCAATGCACAGCACATTTTGTATGTGTTTCCCTTCAAGAAAGCCAGACTCAGACACATGCAACACCTTGGATTTCTGCACAGCCTGGCATAGAACAGTCAGCTAGAGCATTGCTTCTGTGGAAATCGGTTTGCGTGGCACTCCGTGACTACATAGGCAGAAATTTTGGAACAATTTTTGAAAGTAATTTCCTGAGGAGTTTGCAAGCACTTTTCAAAATCTTCACTTAAACCTTTCCACCTACTTCCTCGCAGTAAGTTCATGATCTAGATTTTCTTGTGCTTTACATATGCATCCTGTGGGGTTTTTTGAGAGTCTACAGTTCTACACTGAATCATTGCATCCCAGTCCATTGCATTTGATGACAATATGCTCTAGGATATCCACACCTATAGAGAATGCACTTGATAATTTTAATTCTTTCCTACCTTACCAGCATTCATTATTTTCTGTTTGTTTATTCAGACAGATGCAGTTAGCTATCTGTATCCTCCTTAAGCAAGGTGGTGTGCAAGCTTGGCATTAGCATCAGTATGACATTCAGTGAGTAAAGAGCTATTTACTCTCTATCAAAGGCAAAAAGTTAAGAGATTATATAGGTTTCTGAGAGAAGCACCCTAACTCCAGGCAGCTGAGAGACATAGGATTACAGATGTTTAAACTCATCACATCACTGTCTATTTCCTATACAGCTCCATAAACCCCAGGGAAAAGACCAGCCGGGTGTGGATTCAGCCCACTGCCACTTCCCTAGGGATCCAGAGATTTGGGAATTTCCAGTTGGGACTAGGAAACTCTGACCCAACTGACAAAACTGGGATTAGGAAACTCTGATCTGACTCACAAGCCTTTCTGCAGGCAGCTCCTTCAGAAGCCCAACCACCCTCCCTGCAGAAACAGGGGCCTGAGGCCATAAAGACTCCATGACACCCTGTCATGATGGAAAGGAAATATGAACCCCTGAATCACAGCCCATCATGGCTCTCCAGACTGTCAAACCAACCTGAGCAGCAAAGGTCAGGTAAGAGTTTGCCTACCCCTGCCTGCAAGGGCAAACAGCCAGGGAAAATCCCATAGAAGGATGTGGGTGGGAAGGGGATGGTGGTAGTGCACTGCCCAGTCCTGCCCGGGGGAGAGCTCTCACCTACCCAGCACCTCTGCCCTAATAGGAAGTTTTTAAAAAATAACCATACAAAGGAAGTAACTTAAAAGAGGTATGGAAAGAGGTAAATTCCTCTGGAAATTTAAAAAGACACAGGCCACCAACTCAGGGTTTTAGAGGATAGCTCATCTGACAGCTGCTATTGTCCTAGAGGTGCTTGCTCAGGAGACCAGAAAGAGAAACTGAAATGACCGTCCACAAGTGAAGGCACCTTGTCTGGAAACAGCATCAAGCTGGTGTTTTTCTTTCATGTAGGATGGGAATGGGGGAGATACTGGTGCTGATGGTTTGTCAGGACTTGCTACGCTTACAAGAGCATTATCCTATATTATGATATATCTTAATTAACACTTCTTTTAATCCACAGAAGGGCCTAAGCCTAAATTCATTAGATTGTCTCACACAAGTTTAAACTAGGGGCTTGTACTGACTAGGAGTGCATTTATCTCCTCACTCAGTCCTTTCCCAGTACAGAAACACTCAGCCTCCTGAAAAAATGTCATTGTGATCAACCAACCATCTGTTCTGGTCTAGTCGCTTTTGTAAAAATCACCTTTTCAGGCTGAAGAGTTCCAGCCTTCTGCTGAATACCTCAATTAAAAATATAGTTAAAAAGTTACAGTCAATCCTTCTAAAAATAAACATAAAGAACTAGAGCATATACAGAAAAGAAAGAAGGTGGCATTGAAGGTGCCTAGGGCTACAAATCTGCTACCATAGTTTGAGTTTCAATCATAACAAGTTCCCAGGCCATAGAGTGAACACAAGCCGTATTATCCTTCTTCCCTGGTAACTGATGATGGACACTTTTTTCCACAGGACCGATAAGGAACCTCCTCTCCACCAGCATTTACAGCCATATTTGCAATTTTGTGACATCACCAGGGAAAAATAAAACAATACAGAGAAGAGTCTTTTGTTTTTTATGTTCAGCTGTAAATATCAGCTAACCAGGTAACTGTGCATCTCTCTGGAGTTGATGCTCAAAACCACGCCTGAGTGATTGCCTACAAAAATACAGAAACAAAAGGCCAGCATTAGTGTATTTCAGGCACTTTACAATGAATCCCCCTTTTATTGCAGGGACAAGTCAATCGCATAAAGAGAGTGGCTTTATCAAACAACAGGTCAGGTGAAGGTTGGTGCAACAGCTCCATGTACCTACAGCAGCATACTTTCGCGCAAAGCTTTTGTTCATGGTGTGGATTTGTGGCGAATTCCTAGGGTTTCTATCCCAGTGACAGCATAAGTTGGTTCTCTTTGTGGCTTAAAAAGGTGTAGTTGTCTCGAGGGGTGCAGGTGAGGGAGGAGAATGGAACCTGAGGCGTCCATTCGACATGCCACTGACCTGGGACTGGACACTGACCGGCATCAGCAATAGGGGAACTCTGTAGCTGTTCAAGTTGCCACTTCTCCCAGAAGGAGTCACTGCAAGGTAATGGTGTTGAGGAGTCCCAAGGTGGGGGTTGCGATAAAGTAGGCAACATAAAATATATAGAAAACAAAAAAAGTGGATGGGTGAGTCTGGCAATACTGTACTGTGGAAATTCAAAAGTTATGAGAAGAAAGAGAACAAACAGAAACCCAGGCCTGTAACTCCCTGCTGTGCATGGAGCGGAGGCTGCTACTGACATCTCCCAACAGGGAAGGAGAAAGCTCACCAGAACTAGAAGGGATCTCCATAGCACAGGAAGCTTCTGCAAATAAGGTTGTAAAAACCAGAATTTAATTTAAAGCAGGGATTATAATATGTTTCATACTCTAGCCAGATAAAATAGAGGAGCATCATTAACAGGAATGTTTTCTTGGCAGCACTGAGAGATACCGGAGCTAATGGAAAGTATTGCAAACAACAAAGCAGTACAGCGAGCAGAAGTACAGTTTTATGTCTTAAATAACTCTTGTGTCTAAAAGCTGTACAGTAGCTGACAAATATGGATGATTATGATCCATAGAAATGAACTCTTAATGCTCCACTGGAAATGCTGCTGGTGTTGACAACTCGGCAAAAGTACAAATCATCTCGAAATCTGCATTTGCCTTAAGTTTCACATCATGATCATGCACTCTTTAACCCTAATAATGCTCTGCCCAGATAGAAGAAATTTTTTTTCACTTAAGAAAGGAACGCAGGGCAAATAGAGTTTATTTCTGAATTCATTAGAGATCAGGGTAGCATGTCTTTATCCCAGCATCCCAAGCTGCCTTACATACATAGGCCATAAGGAATTTGCTACCATTAAAAGAAATTATGCTTTTGTACATTACTAGGGGTGTTTGAATGCTCCCTTTAACAGTCATGTCTGCAAAGACTTTGTTAACATTCAGCCTTCTCCTCTAAAGACCCTGGAGATGAGTTGATCAAACAATTTTAACATAGACTTTGTTTTTCCAGGGTTGCTTTTAGAACTAACTGTGTTAGAGTCAGGAGTGCAATCAAGGTTGTCTTGCAAAATATGAATGAAAACACGAGTGAAAACACTCGTACACAAAGGTTGTCAAAGAAAAGATAGAAATAAACAAAGCAAAGCAAGAGGCTGGATTCTTCCCCTGTGCTCAAAGCTAACACCTCCAAGAACCTAGAAGCAGCACACACTTCAGCAAAAGAAAATAAAAACATTGACTACAAACTATAAAGGTGAAACCCAAGATAAAGAAATCTCTCCTCTGCCAAAAATTCCTTCCCCAGGCTACCTATGGTGCAGCTGAAAAACATCTTCTGTGGCTTCATGAAGACATTACAGTTGCCTGTTACACCATGAATCTCCTGCTACAAATCCCAAAGGCTCTGGCTTATCTGATTTATTTTCACAAAATGCGTAGAAATGGAACTGGGGCTTTTTTCATTTTCATACACTTCAGCCTGTGACCTGAAAGCAGTCTGAACACAATGGTAAATTTTACAAGAAATGAACTTTATAGATCAGCAATCTATGCTGCATTAAAAATAACCACAGGGTGCCAGGATATATGCTTCTACCTGACACTAAATCATTTGCACTGAGATATTCACAAAGTTTCCCTCATGGGTTCCTTATGACCACTCCAGCTGGTCATAAAAGTTACCAGCTAAAATAGGGGACACTTATGATACTTTTTCTACAAGAATAAATGTAATACTTCTAATCTTGAAAACTTTAATGGAATACTGGAATACTACAGCAAATATAGCAATGGATCTAGATACAATCCATCTGAAATAATGGAATCATCACCTCCAGAAATCCTTCTGGCCTAAACGTCATTTTTCACTAATACCTGGGATTACTGAGTTAATTCAAATGTTAACCTATTACATCCTGTTCTACTAAACATAATTTCTCTCTAAAATTGTCTAAGTAAGTCTCCTGACATTACTCTGTACTATTGCTGTACTCATACTCTATATAACATGCCATTCATACATTAGCCTGTACCACAAGCAAGCCAAAAGAAGATAACAGATAATCCTCTGTTGGTGGTGAACTATTTCCTTCCTCCTGAGACTGAGCAGAAAATGAAAAAAAAAAAAAGCTACAATAAAAAAGAATATTAATTAAAAACCAATTACTTACGAAAACTTATAAACTGAAAATGAAGTTACCTCTTGCGTTACCTAGTGTTTGAGAGTCCAGATCATCATCAATAAACTCCTCACCCTGGATGATGTTCTGGGTGTCCTCACTATGATTAACAGGGCTTGTCATCTCCTGCTCTTTTTCATTGTGCATCTGGGCATAGACATTTCTGCCTGGCAGTTTCCTAAATTGGACAAGGAGAGAAAGTGTTGTGATAGAGTTCCTTTGTGTTACACACACACTGGCATCAGAGCAGAGCTTCAGCAGAGCAAAGCCACACCAGAATCACAAAGTAGTACCAATCCCACCCTTCCTTAATTTTGAGTTCACAATCTAAACATACCAATGCATTATACTGTCATAATTTTATGCAACTTCATTCACAATGTTCATAATGTAATAATTAAGCCTCAATTTCTTGACTCAGATTGGCAGACACTGAACAATACTAAAGGAAAAAAACAAACTAACCCCACAGAAAAACTATTTTTAAGAACTCAAACCACAAAATATCCCAACAGGGACAGGCATTCATTTCTGGTTCCAGGTGTCTTCAGAAACATTAGGCTGAGTCACAATCATCACCTTTTGTACACCCCACCTGGAGTGCTTAGCTCTGCAGCCCCCAACATAAGAAGGACATAGACTCGCTTGAGCAGGTCCAGAGGAAGGTCATGAAGATGATCAGAGGGGTGGAGCACCTCTCCTATGAAGACAGGTTGAGAGAGTTGGGGTTGTTCAACCCGGAGAAGAGAAGGCTCTGAGATAACCTTACAGCAGCCTTACAGTACCTAAAGGGGGCCTACAGGAGAAATGGGGACAGACTCTTTATCAGGGAGTGTAGCGATAGGATGAGGGGTAACAGTTTTAAACTCAAAGAGCGGAGATTTAGATTAGATATTAGGGAGAAACTCTTTACTGTGAGGGTGGTGAGACACTGGAACAAGTTGCCCTGAGAAGTTGTGGATGTCCCATCCTTGGAAGTGTTCAAGACCAGGCTGGATGGTTCTTTGAGCAACCTGGTCTAGCAGGAGGTGTCCCTGCAGGGGGGGTTGGAACTCGATGATCTTTAAGGTCCCTTCCAACCCAAAGCATTCTATGATCACATCTCCCTGGTGAGGTGGGCTGATACTGAACGTGGGCAATAGCATTGAATAGTACTCTCATACTCCACCAGGGTTGTGGAAAAAGAAGCAGGAAAAATCCAGGAGACGGAGAATGAGAAGGGAGCAAAGAGTAAAGAACCAGGAGTCTGTGAGCAAGGAGGTAAATAGGCATCAGTAAGGGCAAATTAGAAGACAGGGAAGGTTAGTGAAGTTAAGCAAGCAGCACTGAAGGTGACAGAGAGTATTGCTTGGCCCAGGACTACTGGGGATTGCTGAACTTTCTATAGCAGACAGCATTTACTTAATCCAAATTTGAATCTAGAAAAAACAAAAAGCTTGTTATTAAATGGCTCTATCAACTCTATTGGACAATTAGCAGCATGGCTGAGCCTGGGAGGCTCAAGAGTAATAATTGTTAAAGAATTCCTAACTAGATTAACGTAGATTAGACTTTGTAAAATCAAAGAGAATAATCAGGGACTTCTAACTTTGTAACCGAAATTGTGGTTTAAACATTTTTAGAGAGCCATATCCTTTGTTCTAGGTGCATTCACCTGTAATCTGCCTGGGCACATAAGGACATCCTTTCCTAGGCACCAAGAAGACACTTCTGATTAGGGAGTTGTAGGTTGTGAGCTCTGTTTCCTATATTTCAAGAAGCAGCATGTGACAGCTTGATCAGCATGACAGCAGATCAACACTGCTTAAACACTATTATTGCAATGGGCAGGCAACAAGAAGAAAAGAGAAAATGTGGCTGAACTGCTGAGGTTAAGCTGTGGTTTCTGATGAGCTCCCTTAGACAGTGAGAAGACAGAAAAAGTGACTAATTTTTAGACATCTCTTTAAGAACAACCATCTGCTTCATATTCTGGCAGCAGTTGGAAGACTGGATAAATAAACCTGTTGCTCTGTTTTCTCTAGGCTTTTGAAGATGACCTGTCTTTAAATGTCATTTCAGAAGAAAGGCTCTTTACCAGGTGGCACCAGTTTAAGATAAAACTTACTGCAGGAAACTTTTTTCAACTGCACCTTCCACTGCATCAAAGTAAATAGAATAAATAGAAAGTACTAAACAATGAAAGATGACTGAAGATCTCCCCCCTTTAATTTGAACTATCCAAGAAATTAATTGCATCCTATATACCTGTACTTGTACACACACCCCCATCTGTATATATGTCTATACACGCACACACAAAATTATACATAGATACAGAAATCAGGTATTTTATCTCATTATCTATAAGCAACACAAAGAAAGAAATCTGATTGCTCTTGCTGTTTTCTGTATCTCAGTGACCATAGAGTAAATAAAGCACAGGACTAACCAAATGCAAAGGACAAGGATGGAAAGAAGGTCTCATAGCACATCACAACTATTATGAACATTTCAACAGGTCCAAGGGCTCCTCCAACACAAATATACATATAAAGCCAAGCTCTGCATCACTCTCCTCCCATTAACTGGATTAAAAAGGAAAACACATTGAAAGTAGGAAGGACATTCCTCATTACCAAAACAAATACATTAGGTAATTAATTTTGACTTTTTTCTCTAGGGCGAGTAACTCCAGACTGTTTTTAATGTGTCTGATAATGAAACTGGTCATGTGGAGAACAATATCCCTCTCAATCAGACCTGCATCAAACCTGTCAAATTGCCCACTTTCAATGCACCACCAAATGCCTAAGGGAAACGAAAACCAGAAGAATGTCTTCACAACACATCTGCAGAATTAGCACATATGTTTCTGCAATAATTAGGGGACCTTCTCAAAACTGTATTTGACAGATTGTAGGAGCATCAATGGCATTATCAAAATATTTTTGACATAATAGAAGTGTTTTCCATCTCAAACCCGTATGGCACATCAGACCTTTGCACTTAAGTAAAAGGAGCAGAGCTGCTAGTGCAACTGTTGTCTGCCCAGGCTGAAGGACTTGTCTGACACCAGGTCAACAAGGTATGTCTTTAAGTCCCGAGGCTTCAACTCACAACTCTGGTAAGACTTAGTAGGTAGACATTACCAAAGTCACAACACATAATATTAAACATATTAAATGGTTCCTGAATGAAGAAACCTCACAAGTTCACAAATAACCATTAAATGTATTGTTGTCTTTGTGGGTTATGAGTAAAAGGAGAAAAGGTGTAAGCTGTTACTTCTCACTCACCTAAACCTCATGAGCCCAATCCTGCTAAGATCCTTCATGGAAGGTATAAAGTTGAGGTACTCAGTGACTCTTCTGTACTTTCCTTTGCTCCTCATACTAAGAGGAAACCATCTTAGATTGCAACAGGGAGTATAGATGGGAGGAAGGAGAATATTACATGTCTTGTGGAGGTGTACACCATTTGACCTTTTATACATTATAGAGATCTCTATGTGTTGCATATCAGTTCAGTTTTACAAGGAAGAGACTTAACCAGACTGAAGAAAACTATAGTCCAAGCCTTTTCAAGAATCATTTTTAACACATGTGCCAGATGTTCTGTTTATAAGGACAACCACACTGTGGGATGAAACAGGATGTGGATATTGAATCCTTGCTAAAGACGGGCCTGATTCTGGCAATTTTCCAGTCGCTCCTCACTGCTCTAACATGTAGGAAGGAAGCTGCTACCCCTAATTATATAGAGAAAAACCATTGCGCACCCCGATGTGCTTTGCTCTTCTTAAGGAAGCAATTTATGTTGAGTCCAATGTAACTGTTTGAAGTAGGCAGAGCTGAAATGCTTGGGTCTACATAAAAGACTACTGTGAAAACATGACAAGACATGAAACCTGACCCAAGAGATTTATATCAGCAATATGAAAATTGAAAGCACACTTATAAGAACAGAGAAAAAAGATTGTGCAATTGTTTCTTTTGGGGCTTTAGTCTTAAACTGCAAAATGCATGTGCTTCACATCCATCACTGGAGACAATTACCTCTGCTGAGCAGCACTCCATGATTTACATTTTTAGTCCCTTTTGTTTTCGCTGTAGCATTTTATTTCAATCTTGATGAAGAAATATTCCTGCCTGCTTTGAAGATTATAAGTCTCCGTATGAACTGGAGACTTAATTCTGCACAGAACTACTAATGAGCACCACAGCACATGGCTCTCACCAAGCTCTCCAGGTCCCACACCTTTTAGAAGATACTCCAGGAAGCATTTTTTTCTTCCCTGTATTCACAAATTCTAATCAGTTCATACTCTAAACTGTTTGCACTTAAAAATGTTCAGCAGTAAGGAACAGCAGGAGGGGGATGAGATATTGATTCCCACTCATTTAAACGCGCTAGTTTATTTGGCTTTCAATTCCTTCCTTGTTGAGCCAATATTCATTGGCCTTTATGGAACTTCATTCATTTTCCAGAGACTTGATTAAGATTCTCTTTAGTATAAAAGAATAGCAACATATTCACATGACAAAGGATACAGAATAACATAGCATTCTCTTGGAACTTAAATAAAACTAACAACAATAATAATCCATTAAATGGAATACTTTATTGTGGTGTTGGGTTTATTATGTTTGGATTAATGTTCAGATGACTGACTTCTTTGTGTTTTAAGGCACTCCTGATTTACTCACCTCTTTCATTTCAGAAATCTTTTCTACATACTATTACTTTGATTTCTGAGGAAGTTTTTATGAAGTGTTATGGATCATTAAATTAGTGCCTGGTTTTTTATAACTAAATGGCATGGATTGGGACTAAACTTGATCTCATGGAACATAAAAGTAGTATAAGCAAGGTGGGGAAAAAAGACAGCTTTTCTCAGAGACTGAAAATGAGATAGTAAGTCAATGAGGCAGAAAGATAACACAGTTCTGCTCCAGATTGTGGAAATGACCCAGGAGGGGGGTCATTTACCAAAAGTGGTGCTTATAGTACTGGGGGAAAAAAGGAATACACACAAAATTGTATAAATTTGGATGAAGTAGATTCATGGTGATTTATGAAAACAATGTATGCAGCTTTAAGTACACTGGCAGTAGTTTGCATACAAATTAAAAAATAAAGATTTTCACTCTTAGAGAATTGAATTTGCTACTATTAACCAGGTAAAATACCTAAGCAGAAAAGCTAACTGTTTGCTCTGGTTTGGATACTCTAGTATCCTGTTGTTATACAGAAGTGAAAAATAAGAAAAAGCTGATTTCACATCCTCCACTAACTAGTAAAGTAATGACTATATGGGAGCTCTGATATGGCTAGAACAGAATTTTCTTTTCCTCCACTTTGCCCAGTGCAGAGAGCACTATTTGCCTTCTCTATACTGTTGCCCAGGTTCCCAAACCATAGAAACTTAACCCAAAAGGATGATGAATTCTTTTCTGGGTGGCAACTTGAAACCCATAAAAAATATAAACATTGCTTCAAATGGAATGGAATAAGTGTTTTTTTTAACGAACCAGATATAGTAAAGATGGTATGGTATAGAAGAAATAGACACAGGTCCCAGACTGCATAAAAAAAAATGGACCTGATTTCTCAAAAAATATTTTCCAGCTGGTTCATATTGTTCCGGTCAAAAACAGCAGCTGTTGTCTATTTTACCTGGACACATAAACAACTGAAGCATACCACTGAGTACTGTAACATATTGTTTGCTTGAGGCATCACATCGGTGATTTCCATGCTCAGAAAGTAAGAGCAAAAAAAAAAGGCACATTATTCTTGGCTTGCCTGCCATCCATGTTAGTTGCCTGCACAGTGTGACGTGCCACAGACACTGTCTGATTTAGCAGCTGGGATATTACCTCTCACTCCTTACTGCCATCCTGAAAATTTCCCCCCAAACTATCTAAACCAATCCTTGTTCATCAGTGGGACACAACTAGAATTAGTTTTTAAAACCATCAGTATTTGTAATTTAAAATTTCCTTTTCATTTCCTAAGGTAATAACAGCCCTAATCTGAATTGCTTACCTATCCTGATCACAAAGCTTAAAACCTCTTTGCAAGTCAAGACTTTTTGGCGATTTATTTTTTTTTTGTCCAAAGAAACAAACCATGTGGGATTGCCAGGAGTCACGCCTCAAGCTCCAGGGACTCAAGCACCCTTTTTCTGAGCACGTTTTCCCGAGGACAAGTGGCTGGATGCACAAACAGGACGTTAGATAAAGTTGGGGGGAGTGGGGTGGGTGCAGAGATACAAAAGGATAGATGTTTGCCACTTTACTTTTTTATAAGAAAAGAGGGCAGCAGTCATCTTAGTGTTTAAATATTTGGGATTAGGGTATATTGAAAATTATATAACCTGCAGTCACCTAATCATTAGCTAGACAGTCATGACAGCCCTGATTATCCAGCAGACCCTACAATTTTAGTTTTTATTAGAGTACTGGGAAATAATACAATTTTTATATTTTCTTTTTAATGGCCATTCCTTCAGGAGTGATGAGACTGCGTTGGCTTTTATTTCACATATAACTAATCAGCCAAAATCCCACTGCCTCTATATGATGCTGCTTCTGTTTTTCCCCTAACCCCCTACTTAATTAGATAAAATACTCTCTTCTTTTTTCTGCATGCGAAGCATCTGACAAAGAGTATTATGCAGGACTGTTATTTTTAGATCACTGCTTTCCCTCAAACTAATCTCATGAGATTTACTTCTTGTGAGGGACACCGATTTTTAGCACTGGGCATTGCAGTTTTCAAAATCTGGCAGATCAAACAGGAGCAGAAAGTTTCATCATAGCTGTCCTGATTGCCCTGAAAGGTTCATAAAGAAAAAGGTAGCAGATTAGTCCCCGATGTCTTGTCAACACCATCTTTCATCTCACAGTTCTGTCTGACAAAATGAGTGTAAATTAAGATCCAAATTCTTACAACACAAACCTCAGAGACAATCTGAGCTGGGACGGCAATGACCACGCTTAGAGGAAATGGGGCCTTGGCCCTCAGGAACCATAAGGCATTTTGGGACAGGTTTCCCAATTTTCTATAGAAGCTCTAACCAATCCAGTCCCCATCATATCTGTAAGGGAGTCTTTTCACCCTACAACTTTCCAGGTATCAAACTTAACCTTAGGTAAAGAACTGACATTTTGGCCAGCAAAGAGAGAGAGAACAGTCCAAGCCATGTCCATGCAACCGTTTGAAGATGACCTGATTTGCCTGTGCCCCAAAGCCACGTGAGTCCTACAAACCCAATCAGTGTAGCAGTAAAAATAAGCCTTTGTCTAACTCTGGGCTGGGCAAAAGGAGTTTTAAGCCTTTTCTGATGACAGTATCTGACTATCAACTTAGATAAATGAAAGGAAAGCACCACCAAGTATATTCCACCTCCTTAATTTTCCAAATTATACATAAAAATTATGGGCAATATTAACATTTCAACACTTTACACTTGTCTGTAATTTCTATGTGGAAATAATTCATATTTATAATTGCATGTGTTGCCTGAGATACCACAGGGCCCAGAAAGAATTCTTCTGCTGAAATTATCTCCTAAAACCAAACGATTTTTGTTACCAACGTCATTCTTTCAGCAAGTTAATTTTTAATATACAGATATATATTGATAAGGCATATATTGACAAGCCACCATTGTACATTACAACCTGTAACCTTTATATCTATATAGGACACACAGTTTCATAGCCTCAGTCTCTATGGATCTGTTTGTAGACTTACAAACTCACTGTACTGACTTTAAACAGGCTATACCTGCAATTAAGTACTCCATGGGGATCCAGCAATCCACCATCCATGTTTATAAACACAGGAAAGACTTTTTTTAAGGGATTAAAGATTAGGGTGGGAGAGGAGTTCACAGGGAGCACACACTGAAAAGTTGATTTGTCAATATGCACCAATTAGGCGCTTGCTATTCTTTGAAGATCAAATTGTAAATGAAGGATGCAACCAGAAAAAATGGCCATCTTGGAAAAGCTTAGCAGGAATATTTAAAAAATAATTTTGTCAAATATCTCAGAAGCAGATATGGTATGGACTAAAATTGAATACTACTGCATGGTCATTCATCAATGCCAACAGCAGTTTTCAGGCTACTGTGAAACATCTGAATATATCTCACAATTCTCCTCACTCAGCACCTAAATTAAAACCCCACAAAATTGAAACACAAATGATTTTCACAAATTATATATGGAAGGGCAAGAGACATTAAAGCTCACAATTTGCAAATTGTACTATAGTTTCCTCCTTAATAAAAGCTCTACTTATAAAGCAATGCTTCATTGGACATTATAGAAAAAAACTCAAGGAAAATAATTTTATTCTTGCTTTCTTGAATATTTTATACTTCTTTTTCCATGCAGTAATTGTGTCTGTTATTTAATTACTCTCATTTAAGAGCTAATAAAAGATATAAATCATACAGCTTTCGAAAGACATCACAAAAAATTTTTATGATCCCCCACTACAAGCAGCAAATCCTCCATGTATTGCTGCTGAAATAATATAATTACATCACATCAACCATTTTTATGCTTTTCCTTGCTGCAGGCACCGAAAATAGCAAAGTGGATTTTTATTCAGTTGTAGACAGTCTGATACAGCATTCTGTACTTTGTTCTTTAGAGCAATCAGCCACTATAAGCTCTAAGAAACTTAGGAGCTGAAGTGAGAAAATGAAAAGATTCTTGGAAATAAGGCATTTATTGAATTAAAAACTTTTTATCTAAACAGTTACTTAAATGCTATCTACACTTACTGCTATTCAAACTCAGTGCTGCACCTATTTCTATAAACTGCTGTTTATTTCCAATAAAAATCCATCTTTAAAAAATGACACAAATCAGTAGGAACCCTGACAGAGTAAGGACATTAGGATTTGATGATTATGAAGGCTTGTTTCCCAATAGCTTCTAAATGCCCCAGAGATAGAAAAATACCAAGAGCATAGCCAATAATAACACAGATTCATGAACAACAAAAATATTCTTTAAATTCCACAGCACCCTAGTAGCTCTGATTAAAATCAACTGTGGACTAAAGATACATTGGACTGTCAAAGGCTGGCATGGCATCCCTTGTCAATTTTGAGAATATGGGGACACTTCCAGAATTATCTCTCCCCTCAACACACTCTAGTGTCAAATTAACACTAATATGTTTCCATCACTCATTCTACGTGGCATTGGCCCAGCCACTAAAATGTAATGTGTGCAAAGAAAAACTCCAGAGAGCTGCACATTTTGATAAAACTACATTTTTTAAGCAAATCAGCATTGCAGATGCACTCATTGTCCTGATAGCTTCAGTTTATTCATAACTGCTAGGAGTAATGAGGTAGGAATTAATCAGGAACAATATTTTAGCTCAGCTCTCTTTCTTGATGATATTATTTACACAAGCTGAACAAACTCTCCATAGGTCTCATACTGCTGCTATTTATCTTGGAACACAGCAAGTAAAAGTAAGCATCAGTGCATTACCTTGATGTCTGAAAAGTTCAGAAAAACATGATTTTCAAAGCAATGGACATTTTGCAATTCTTCAAGAAAACTCCTTTTCAAAATAGAAATTCAGTGTTGCCAATTTGTGGATAAACCTAATTCTAAAAATATATATATGTTGTTGATAACGGTTTACTTGCCTTTTGAACTTGTAGAGGATGAAAGCCCCAACTGCGACTAGACAGATAACAAAGAGAACCACAATAGCCCAGTAGCCACTGCCTCCTCCAATCCTCTGAGAGTCTGAAATATGAAATAAAAGATTAGCATGCCTTCTTTCAGATACATCACATTCCTGGGCTTTCTTTTCTATCTGTCAGGTCAAAACCACTTTTTGTTATTTGTATAACCTCATCTTTTCACTCCATCGCCTCTTCAAAAAGGCAACAACACAAAATTAATTGGTGACTTGTGACTGAAGAATAGAGGACCAATTAAAAAAACACCCATTTAATTATTTACACACTCAGTGCTTTTTTTCTGGGAATATAGAGTTAACATAGGAAATTATCACATACCCTAAGTACATGTGTTGCAAAAGCAGGGCTATATTAGTTTCATTGAAAAACTAAGGTTCTGAACAACAAATTAACTCATCAAGGTCATATATTGGTAAAGGCTGGAATGAACACGGGCTTTTTTCAGTTCCAGCCTTTTGTGCTGGCTAATGCATGTTAGCCCTTTAAGCCAGATGAGGTACCGCAGCAAAACTGTAGCACTATTCTACATTAGAGACTAGATAAAAGAGCTTTGTCTTCTACAGAGAGCTGACAGATAAAATATCACACCAGTATTTACATAAATTGATTGTGGTCAGCCAAGCTGTTCACCCACAACTCAGTGCAATAAGAAAGAAGGATATATTACGGGACATGATACACAAAAATTACAGGACATTCTAATACAACATTCAAGACAAAGCTGAACTTTCTGGTTAAAACATCATTTTAATGTATTGCTGTTCCAAATGCACACACATGTATGCACACATACTCTCTTCAACCAGTTTCCAGGTACACAGTGAATCCAGAGATGCAGGAAACGCATGCAAAAGAACCCCTGTTTCCATTTGTTTTAAACACAGAAAAAGCATATAGTTTATCTCAGTACAGGATCAGCAATGTGGAGACCCTACAGCAAGCTTCATGTCAGTTGATTTGGAGATCAGAGATACAAGGCAGAGATGCAAGGCTATTACCCCAACCCCTGGAGTAACATCTGGCTGAAGTAAAGCAGCTCTGCTTTCTTGGCAGCCAGTGCAGCCAAAGTGCTTCAACAGATGGTTTTTTTGAAGCCTGGTTGGCTCTTCCTTCGGGGCACTGTTTTGGTTAACATAGGTCATAGCTAACGTCACAGTTACACAGAAAAAGCAAGAACCTTCTGATAAAAATCATAAAGAATGACTAAATGGAAATATTGAAGAAACATTTATTTCACAGTGATTGTTAACAAGTACCAATCAAAAATATGTCCATATATACATATCTGTATATAGATACATATATTTACATAGGTACATATACACACATACATATTTATGTGTCTATATAAGAAGTACCAAGTAAGTATATATGTATGTATGTGTGTATATGCATATATATACTGGTACAAAGATTTTCTCCTAAATTTATTAGAACTTGGACAAGCATCCAAAGGTTGGTCTGTTGGGAGTTAGCACATATTTACCTGAACTGGAGTCAGCTAAAGTCACTAAGACCCAGTATCCTCCCCTCAGAAAGAAACTGATGTTGTGTGCATTCAAGGCCTGCTTTATAGCTGCTATTCTCTGAAAATACAACAGAGAGAATGTCAGATGTCTCGCGCTCCGTTCCACTTTGAGTGACTCAATGCTCTAAAAAAGAAAACCTCTGGTTCATTAAATGCTGAGAAAATCAGAAAGCATTTGTCAATGATAGCTGAAATCTTGAAGAAATTCCATATTTAAAAATCATGCAAAACTCCCCAAGCCGTAAAGAGATGAAAATGCCAATTTTATAGACAAATCTTTCTTTCTGCCTATCAAACCCTTTACCCAGTATGTGACAGACAGTACGTCATTTGCATGTGCAATGGGGTTTAGCTGAGTTATAACTCACACAATTCATAACTCATATTAAAACCAGTCAATTTTTCTAACCTATTGGAACATAACCTGTAATGTCACTTTAGATTCCTTGCTATGAAAAGTAACTGCTATTTGATAATGAACTGCATGTCATAATATACCTCACCTCCTTACCTATACTCTAATGCATTCCATTTATACCTAATTTTTAACAATACTCTGTAGAAATACATACATCCATGTGGAAAAAAATCAAGATTTCTCCTAATTTTCTCCAGCAGATAGAATGTAGTAAAATATGGTCTCTCATGTTTTTATGGAGCAGAACCATTAAATATACCATCATATCCTAACCCCAAATGATAAATTGTCTGAATTTTCCCTTCTACTTGCTTGTGTCTTCAACATGGGTGATTTTCTAAAAGATCAAAGTTTTATACTCTACGCCTTATAATTTAGGATACGACTTCCCACAGGATGCCAAATTAGAAAAATGTTTTATATCCATGAAACATTCATGAGCAACTCGTTTTATGATATTATCAATTACAGTGTTCATCTTTGACAAGTCTTTGCAGTATAATAGATAGAAAACCTTGTTTCTCTCATGTTATGGACAGAGACTGCATAAAAGTTCAAATTCAAATACCCTTACTCATATTAAGGAATATTTAACTTCTGAGGTTCCACTAACTTTGTTACACTTTCTTTTGTGGGGTAATGACCCAGCATAAGGGTGGGGTGATGTGAGCATAGCCTCAGTTATTTTAAGACAACTACTCCAGATAGCTCCTAAGCATTTATCTTTTTGCCCCAAATCTGAAAAGAGAATGGATACGACAACAATACTGATTAGCAGCCTTTAAAGAGTTGCTGGCATCACTGAAAGGGTTATTTAGTCTCAGCCCAGGTTCATTCCCATGTTCATGGTATACAATGCAGAAAGGACCACCACTTGAAGCTAATCTCATTTTCAGTCAGTAAATGAAATTACTGAGCCCTGTAACTTCAGGTACATCATATTTTCCTGGCAGGTTTTTGAAGAATTCAACTTTTCTCTGGTTTTTGCTCAAGCGACTAACACTTGTTCATTATTTCTCTCCCCACCCCTTGGTTCCCCCCAAAGCCTATATGAACTATACTATCACAGGTCAAAAAATTGAACCTCATGTGAATCCAGCAAAACATTTTGTCTTATTTATTTCACCTAAGAGTTTCAGTACTTATAGCAGTTTTTTTTCTGCCCCAAGATATTTATGAAGCAGAGCGCTGCCACCTCTCCAACTGTTTAAAGAACAAATCAAGTGCTTGTAACTCTTCTTTAGACTCTGTAAGTTAAGGTTCTTAAACTTAAACCAGCATTTGAATCTTCTACCTTATTTTTCTACATCATTTCC
This sequence comes from Scolopax mira, assembly GCA_004320125.1. NCBI lineage: Eukaryota > Metazoa > Chordata > Aves > Charadriiformes > Scolopacidae > Scolopax > Scolopax mira. Next base: position 275,693 of record BJBW01001254.1, on the reverse strand, counting down.
AATGAAAATGCTTGCACATGTATACACAATGTCTCCTGCACTGTGGTATAAGAATACAAAAACAATGACAGTATTTAAACTCTTACCTACTTACTGATACACCTAGAGGCCTGACTTGCCCTTTTTGCCAAAACAACTCATTAGTAATTTTCATGTAGAAGCTTGACTAGATGGAGCCCCAAACCTTTCTCAGAGCCACTACTTTCCAGGCTACAGTTCAAATGCACCTTTAATTACTCTTCCAACCAGACTCATCCCACCTGACACTAGACATGTAACAGATGTGGATAAATTAAGCGACCAAGTCTTCCTCTACAGTCAACAATTAGAATGAATCACTTTTGAAATTGTTCTGTTCTTAAAACCAGGTTAAATCAAACTCAGCTTTTATTTCTACATGCATAAGAAGGAAAAGGGGTTTTAGTCATACTGGAAGTTCAGAATTATCCAAAGTGCTCCTATTACTACATTGCCAACTTACCTTATTGCTGACTACTTTTATCAGTACTGACACCTATTCTAGACCACTAACTGAAAAAATAAAACACCAACAGAAACTCCACGCAGTAGGTGTTCTCTGCCTGACCAAGAAATAATTACTTTTAACAATCCTTCTGAAATCACGCGATATCTCAAATCTAAAAAGTCAAGAACAAATAGGCTCTTCTCAAGGGAAGACATTTAATAACAATGTCTAAGTTCAGGATTTCAGGGACATCTCCAAACGTGCAGAAAACATTCTGCATTGGTGAGTCCTTGCAGTAGTGTCACAACACTGACTTTGAGAAGTGGCACTAGCAGCATGACAAAGTACATCCTTCCAGTGAAGCATGATGAAGACCTTCGAGATTCTTTTCTGGTAACATAAAAGAATGTAACAAATCTTTAGAGAAGTGACACCATGAATATTTCCTGTTGACTTAACTAGTTACTGCTTCTAAGTTTATTGAGAACGGATATAATTTCAGGATATTTCTCAAGTCACAATGGATCCCGATGTAAGGCATTTTGTTAAAATTTGTGCCATTCCATTCTAAATCAACAAATTTATATGCACATATCAAAAGCTGAAGTAGTGTCCATTAGTAATAATATAAAAACAGAAATTTAGGCAGCTGCCACTAGAACACTGCCTCTACAGCATTGTAGTTTAGAAACCAAACTGTGTAAATGTGTTACTAACTTACCTGATTTTTTTATCATTGGTTGCTGTAATTGCCCCTGTCTGCCCTGTTCCTGCTCCAACCAAGTGTATGTTGTACCATATTTGGTGTTTCAATACATGTAATCCTTAGCCACCTCTGGTCTGACCTGGTCCATCTTAATGATGTTAGGAATAGATATCTATTCTCCAGATTATACAGTCACTTTCACCTTTCCAGTGCTCTTCTAGTTTCACAAAATCTTTGCAAGGTCTTACTGGAGGACTACTTATTACAGAAACGGTGCCCCGATAAACTACTCTAATTTCCCCATAGCTCTACTCAACAGAAGTTTTCCCAAATCATTTGCAATGTGTGTCTGTTCTTCTTTATTCTTTGGAGTAAGTCACATGCTATTTCATAAACAAACATGAAAAAAGACTTGATTGTAATTGATGATATTCTTTAAGCTGCCTTGAAGCACAGCACTAATATAACAGTTGAGATTTAAATGAAACTAATACGCATAACATGTTGCACTGAAATAAAATGTTTGCACAACCAAGGTAGCTATCATCATCAGTTCCCTTTAATTATTAAAAATGCTTGCTATTTGAAGCTGTATCTTGCTTCTTAAAAAATTGGAAAGATACAAATAATTTTGAAGTGGTAACATTCACCTGGCTGGAAGCTGCAGTTCATGACTGGCTCTCCACTACAGAAACAGTCTACTAAAATTAACCATTTCCTGCACCATAATCAGGAATTTAGCCTCCCATGAATTCTTAATGTGATTACAGAGGGAGAGCAGTAAGGGTTTGGGGTTGCCACAAAGCAGAAAATATTGTGCATTCACACTGTACTCTGTGCATTTAAAGTAAGTAACAATTCACACTGTGCATTTTAAAGTAAGACACCTCTTCAAGTACTTGGACAACACCGACAAACTCCTTTGGTCCTTCCAAAGTGTACCCCATCAATTGCAAATGCAATCTACTCATTTTGTGTTAAGATCTTCATCTTTACTTCTCCAGCTCTTGCTGGAACCTTGTCTCAAAAAGCTGTAAAATGCCCTTCAAAATTAACAATACCTTACATTGGGGTTGTTTGTAATTTGCAGGACTTGAACTGCAAGATACGGGCATGGTGTTGGGATCTATTCCTTCTCTATCACAGTAAAAGGACAAATATCATAAATTGAAAATGCCAATATTTGGATTTTCAAATGGAATAACACCTTTTATTATGGAAGAAATATGGTTTAGAAATAAATCGGGAGAAACTGATGTCTGATTTTCACTCCTGTGTTCATTATATTTGTTCCTTGACAACAGAAAAGGACCGAAAAACACCAGCTCCCTCAGCCTCTCCTCATACGGCTTGTGCTCCAGACCCCTCACCAGCTTCGTTGCCCTTCTCTGGACCTGCTCCAGCACCTCAATGGCTTTCTTGTGGTAGGGGGCCCAAAACTGGACACAGTACTCAAGGTGGGGTCTCACCAGTGCCAAGTACAGGGGGACAATCACCTCTCGGGTCCTACTCGCCACACTATTCTTGATACAGATCAGGATGCTGTTGGCCTTCTTGGCCACCTGGGCACACTGCTGGCTCATGTTCAGCCGACAGTCGACCAACACCCCCAGGTCCTTTTCTGCCAGGCAGCTCCAGCCATTCTTCCCCAAGCCTGTAGCGCTGCCTGGGGTTGTTGTGACCCAAGTGCAGGACCTGGCACTTGGCCTTATTGAACCTCATTCCATTGGTCTCAGCCCATCCATCCAGTCTGTCCAGATCCCTCTGCAGAAACTACCTGCTTGATGCTCTTTGCATTTTGAGGCCAACTATTAAGGTTCTGTTTCTGTTTGAACTAAAATATAATTTGCTTCTGAAGACAGTGGAGAGATGGTTTGTCCCTCTTTAGAAACATCAGTGTCCTACATACAATTTTTCTCTACCAGATATTCACAGACTGACATGTTATCACTGTTGTTTCTGTTTAAAAACATCAATATTAGTTATTCTTGAGAGATACACTAATACCAGTAAGCACTAGATTATGCTGGTCTGTACACTGTCAAACACAGCAGACATAGCTGATGCCAGCTTTTACACGTCTCTTGTCAGGTGGGAGCAAGATCTTTACATAGTTAGGTAGCATCTTTTAATTTCATATGAGGTGTAGAGCCACTGATTGCAAAACAGGACAAAGACTGTCCTAACCAGACATACATTCCTCTGGTTACCTTATCACTAGTTACACTTCTCTTCCTTTTTGGTTGATTTGCTGGTAGTAGCACATGCAAGTCAGCAGTTGTGGGCAGACCAGGTTTCACGACTGTCATGAGTGTTTCTTTGGGTATATTGGTTTCCTGTGAAGACAAAGGCATACAGCACATTATAGGACACCATGCTTTATATTTTATAGAAAATACATAAGTAACTCCACATGTGTCTTTTAGTCATTAGTGTTCGGATCCTTAATAGTTAGAGAGGATTCCACCAGAAGCTAAAAAGTGAACAAAGCCAAACATAAATTAACTGAAATGTGAGCTGTTCTTTGAAGACTGGAAGAACTAAGCATTGTTATCGCATTAAAGAGATTTAGTGGCATCATGGAAAGAAGCAAAATGAAGTGTTATGCAGTTTTAGCAAGACCCTGCAACCACTGTGCATTTCTAGGATAACATAAAAAAATCAAACCTAAGTGATTTAGGATCCTTTGTGGGACATTCAGACACTTGGTAGACGTGCTATATTCTTTACAGCATTAGAAGGACATATTCTTTGCAGCTAACTTTAGTTTGGGAAGGCTACTTTTCCATCTGTATTTAATGGGCAGAGAGAAGTATTCCAGGGTGAGACCAAGAGCACCTAGGCTCATTTCCTGAAATTAGTACGAATATCTACATCCTCCACTGAAAATCAAGAGCACCTCTTTTCCAAATACTTCATGAATATTTTGCTTTTAGTCCCAAATTCCTTCACATGCTGTATAACACAGCTACACAATTCTAATGACAACACGTTGGGCACTTTCTGTAGCCCCTCTCCAACAGATTCTGAAATTCCATTAAATCATTCATATTTTTTTTGCAAATAATTTAGTAATTATAAAAATGAAAAGGTTATTTTATAAGGAGGTAAAATATTTGTTTGAGTGACACTGGTTATGGAATGGGTTTAAGTTGAGGAAACTGGGATTTTACTTTAATTTGATATTTGATATGAATTTAAAAAAAAACAAAACAAAAACAAAAACAAAAACACAAAGGCAGGAAAAAGTGTAAAGTCAAAATTCCAGAACCTGATTTGCACTCCTGTAAATCCACAAAAAGTCAAGTGATCTCAAACACAAGTATATTCAAAACATTATCAGCCTGCGCCTCAGCGCTATTTTCCTCACAAAAAGGCAGTGAGTGCACACTCAGTTGCTGGCAATGTGTGTACCTGAAGCACACAGCTCGAGAGCTCACAGCTTTTATGGGGTGCTTTCAGTCCCCACAGAGAACTGCTGCATGGCTTTCTACTTGATTTAACCTACAGGAATCAAATGCTCCCGATCCACACTTCTGCGAATATGATCTAAAAAGACAGCTGTATGAACCATTTGCCTAGATATGATATATAATTTTCAAAGTTATACTACTGATATTGTAAATTTTTTTTTTCTGTTTTGTTTTTATACAAAGCATATGGTTTTTTTTTAATATTACACAGCATCCTCTGCTTAATTTTCTAAGTATATCACATTTAAGCTATTCTTCCTGTTTTGGGAGTTTGCCAACATGTCTATCCCTAATACCAGAGACCAATATTTAGCATTAAATGCCAATTAGGCTGTGTTAGACCTAAACTTTCTATGTTACAATATTGTCATCTACAGCTTGCATGTAAAAGCCACACTGGGCTCAAACTTGTTTAAAATGTGGCACATAAGGTTCACTTTATCACTTTGCACTGCTTCCTTTTTTTCTAAATGAGAAGGCATTAACTTAACCTTCAAGCTTTACGACTGGCGAGGGAACATTTTATGAGCAATCTGAAAGAGCACCTTTGCAAGAAGTCGCGTTACTACACGCCCTATGTCTTCCCTCCACTCTGGTATGTCGGGGTTGTATATGTCCAGGTGCTTAGTGAACTTCAGAGGAAGAACATGAAAATGATCTAGGAAGAAAACAAAACATTTTTGAACAAGTAGCAAACCAGGTTGCAAAAACAGTTTTGCAGAAATAAAAGCTGAAAATACATATTTGTGGGGCAGTGCTGCAGTATTTAGGAACCCCTCTCCTCTGTGTTGTGTACTCTTGCACAGAGCAGGAGTACACTCCCATCAGGCACTCAATGTCTTTCTGTATTTTCGTTAACATCATCAAATTTGTGCGTAAAGATAAAAAAGCAGGAAGAAAAAAAAAAACAAAACAAAGCTGTTTTACATACATCCTCCAGGGTCATAACCTTCCCAATAATTCTTCCTTAGGATAATACACCACACAGACGTGGTTGGTTTCTTTTATTTGTAATGGGAACGTGCCAATGGAATTTATTCTCACTGAATCATAAACATGAGGTTTTTGTCCACTACATGTTCCTGTTTTTCATGTAAAATGAATATTTTATGTATTCGATTAACCAGTTATGAAAATAAGAACAGATATTATATATCAAAGGCTAAACTACGGCCCTCTTCAAAAAAATAAAAACAAGATACACCCACATTTCTCTGGATATTGCCCAAAACATCTGAAATAGCAGAAATGAGCTGTTTCTCAGTAAACAGTCTTTAAAATCTTTTCTTTCTCCATATAGGCTCCTTGGATGAACACCTGGGTAACTTAATCCAAAGCAGAGAGAGAGAGATCTTCTGGAATTCATGAGTCAAACCTGGCTCCCCAGTGCTTCTGACAGAATTTTAATGTGTTTTTCTTTACCAGAGGTTTCTTTATTTCCCCAATGACTAGTACGTTTTTTTGCTCTTAGCATGAGGATTGAAAACATAAAGAGCAGAAACTGTGTTTGAAAACCAGTCATTGATTTAGTCACACCAAGACAGGTTATATGTCTAAAGATTTCTAAAAAAGTGGATGCACTTATAAGTGGGATCATAAATATTAAATCCATTCATCTTAGGAAAGGATTTAAGGAAAGTTCATAAAAGCTGCATTTAGCATGAGTGTATTTTTTATAATTATTTTACTTTACATTACATTTACTTTACATACTTTACATTATTTACTAAAAGCAAAAATAACAGAATCTTCTATTCAGAATCTAACAATAGAGATGTATCATGTTGTGCATTTCATAGTATCTGAAGGCTTTTAACTCTGCATTAAAGAGAAGCTTTTTTACTTATCACTATTCCCACATGTGACAGCACAAATACAAATGTAAATAATTCGTCGGCACTACATTTTTCACAGTATATTATACCTTGTCATCACATTATAAGACACGAAAAAACACACCAGGGCACAATGAGAAACAAGATATGAAGAGTTATTCAATAATTACAGTGGAGCTATACTTCATCTAAACTCTCAGATAAACATCAAAGGAACAGTGATATATTGCAATAAAAGGCAATTATTTCACGTTGCTTTAAACACCAAGCGTATATACACAACTAAATTTTCTTTCTTTTTTTTCCAGAGGTATTTAAATTACTTTATTTAGAAATTCTAAGAAACTCTCCAGTCGTAAGCCAAAATACTGCTTTATCACTGTTGCTACATACAGCTTTTGGGAACTACAGTAGCATTTTAAATAAGCAATAAAAAGAAAATGTTTTAAATTAAACCCCTTCATACAATGACATTGTTCAACTTTGTGGATTTACCTAGTGACAGTTCATCCCTCTAATTTTAAGAATTAAATGTTTATATATATATTATATATAATTTTTCAAGAGGTTCACTCGTGTCAGGGGTGGTATAAGAGCCAAAAGAAACAAGTACCCCTGAAACAAACATAACAAAACAAAAAAATAACAAGCTCAGGGTCTCACCAAAAACTTGCACGACTTTTGAGTCCTGAAGCATGGAGCTCCCGCAGGAAGCCTGTACTGTAACTCTGATGTCTCCTGTCTCAGCAAACCTTGTCACCAGAAAACTCTCCAATGTAAGGAGTGGCTTTAAAAACAAAGAGAGGTTGAAAATAGAATTTCAGCAAGAACCCCAAAAGCAGCGTTCGAAGAGACTGTTACTACTAATAATTAATAGCAGAAAAGGTTTCACATCAATTATTCAATTAATCAATATTTTATCAAATTTCTCAATTACTATTTTCAATACAGAATATTTCTATCCTTAAATGGAACATTTATAAACAGAATAGCTGCCAGATAGGGTAAACATTTATTTTGGAATAATTGATAGAGTATTAGGTTTTCATTCAGATCTCACTGAAATAAACAAATTTTGAGTCAGGCTCACAAATCTCTACAAGATCATACATAGCAAGCCACTAATCTTAAAAAAATGTGGGGTATAGTCAAGGTCAAAAGGATTAATTCTGTCAATTCAAAGCATGACCCATAGAAGTGCACCAGTCCACTGTAACCTCCAAGGCAGAACAGAGATACTCTGTTCCCTGACCACACGTGTATGAGCTACAAAACCCTTCACAAGACTACATCGATCCACAGTGCCTGTTCTAGCAATAGCAAGGTCAATGACAGTGACAAGATAAGGCTGGGATTATGGTAGACAGCACATTTACAAGAAGAAAGTTCATTGTGCTTATCTGAAGCATTCCTCTGTCATACTTAGTCTCCTTCATAAAGAAAATATTTTACTTATCTGTCACTGAAAGAATTAAAAGAAATTAACCCAGCTAGATATGAAATCCCAATAGAAATACTTGGCTATTTATTGCTTTGGATATATTTATCTAGACTTTCTATCCCCAAGTGAATATCTCTAAATTGTTTGAGTGCTTTCACTATTTTGATATCCTTTTAGATATCCCAGTTATTGTTGATATGCCAGTTTATTTCAGACACTCAGAAAATATTTATCTATACAATGAATATTTCTGTAGAGCGCTTCAATTTACAGTAGTCATAGTCTCAACGTGGAAGTGCATAAATCCAAGTTCCATCCTTTATCAATGCTATGATCCTAAATGCACCCCCCTCCACAAGATTCTTTCCCACAGGCAATGAAATAGAATAATTTTTTTTCATCTCCCTCTCTTCCCCTTCTCCCTCCCCAAGAAATTAGTTTAAAAATTCAAACCAATTCTAGAAGAGAAATCTCTGCTTCCACGTAAGCAAAAAAAGTGAAATTAACACCTTAAATGCATGTGATAAAACAAGGGAAGTTACTTACTCCTTGACACCAGATATAACTGGCTATCTGAAATGAAAGATGGTCTCAAAGAAGTCATGAAACATGGCAGTATTTCTGTTAAAGTTGTCAAAAGTGATTGAAAATAATCTCAGTCAAAAACATGTATGTACCTGCAGATTGTTTCCTATCCACCAGTAGAAGACTGTCAAATTAGGGTTCTTAGGCAGTATGATGGCTGTCAGGTTCACCTCCTGGTTTCTCCCAACAACTGGAACCACTTCTAAATTTAAAGCCTGCAGTGGAGCTGAAAAAAGTTCCCAAAATATCAGTAAACAAGAATCCATCAGTTTATTAATGCCTTTTGCCCCACAAGCCTCTACTCTGCACAGCGTAAGGTCCTGAATTTATTTTTCTCTCCCCCTCCTGCTTTACATCTGTGATGAATACTATGAGCATTGGAAGGATGTAATTTTAATAAACCCCTCAAAATTTAAAAAATAAAACAATCACACAGAAAAAAATCCTAGTGCAACATGATGGATCACCAAAACTCACCTCTCTGTTGTACATTTTTTGTGTGCATATCCAATTTTAGAAACCATAAACAAATATATCCCAGCTAAAAAGTGGAAAAGTTATCTCAGCTTTTTTTTTTCCTTTTTTGGGGAATGTAATAAAATATTAAATTAATAAAAATCTAACAAATATCCCAATCTGCTAAGAGAAAAAACAGAAAACTGAAAAAGAATGACTGCTCATTTTCATTTTAAAATATAAGCTGCTAGGCTCACACCACATAAGATCTCATTAATGTGTATTTTAAAATAGATCTGTATATCAGGGGAGCATTTATTTGCAACTCAAAATAGATAATCTTTGTACTCCAAAATATGCCTTTAGAATAAGTTTGTTTTTTTCTGAACTTTTGCTTATGAAGGCTGTAAACATTAATAGTAGTATAAAAGAATTGCATCATAACAATGATTTTATCTGCTTCTTAATGTTGTATTTTGCTTCATGGTACAATAACTTTATTGGAAGAAAATCTGTTGTAGGTTTCAGAGTATAGCTTTTTCACTGAATCATAGAAAGGTTTGGGCTGGAAGGGACCTTTAAAGGCCATCTAATCCAACCTCCTCTGTAATAAGCAGGGATATCTTCAACTAGATCAGGTTGCTCAGAGCCCTGTCCAGCCTCAGCATCTATCACTTCCCAGGGCAACCTGTTCCAGTGCTTCCACAACCTCATCATAAAAAAATTCTTCTTTATATCTAGTCTAAATCTACACTATTTCAGTTTAAAACTACTACCCTTTGTCCTATTGCTACAGGCCTTGCTAAAAAGTCTGACACCATCTTTCTTATAAGCCCCCTTTAAGAACTGAAGGGTCTCCCTGGAGCCTTCTCTTCTCCAGGCTGAGCAACACCAACTCTCTAAGTCTGTCCTAATGGGAGAGGCGTTTCATCCTTCTGATTGTTTTTGTGGCCCTCCTCTGGACCCTTAGGAGGGTCCATGTCTTTCCTGCGCTGAGGGCTCCAGAGCTGGATGCAGAACTCCAGGTGGAGTCTCACCAGAACAGAACAAAGGGGCAGAATCACCTCCCTCAACCTGCTAGCCATGCTTCTTTTGATGGATCCCAGTTGCCTTTCTAGGCTGCAAGTTCAGACTGCGGGCTCATGTCCAGTTTTTTTAACCACCTACATGAATTCAAGACATGTTAAGTGTTAAAACAAATGGTTTTTTCAAGAGCTTCTTTACTGAAATAGAGTTAAAATGGTCTTCCTGTTGCTAGTGCCTTAAGGAAAAATCAGAAATTGTAGGAAATCTGTTCCTCCTAGAAACAGATTTTCCTTCTGATGGGGCAAATTAAAGAAGTCTGAAGGGATCTGTGTCACTGTGTTGATTTTGACATAAATTTACATTTTTCCAGTGAAAACCCAATCATTCTGAGATACAGATTTGGTCCTGAAGAAGGTTACTTTCTCTTCCAAAATTTTTAGGAAGGAAGTTGTTTGGAACTTAAATGATGACTGTTATTTCTAAATTCCTATACAGTAAAGAGCTAAAAATAATTATTGTGAGTCTTTCTACTTGTCTCAGTCACACAGTTCCATAATGCATGTGAACAAGCTTCATGGCACCCTTAAGTGTATACAATAGGAAGGAAGTTGATTTACACAATTTCTGTTTAATGAAGCAACAATTTCATCAGTTTTTAACGCTCCCTTATTATTTGCACTATAAATATTGTGGTTTCATGAAAAAGAAAATGTATGCCTAGTTCTTCAGTTATTCTTATTCTGAATTACCTACTCATGTTTATACTATCAGACTCGCTCCAATTTCTCTTACAGTTCATTAACAAGTTGCAGATTGTGTGATCTGGATCAAAAAGCATAATCTGGATGAGAGGCCCAAGTTCATATAATTGTCCTGCATTACAGAGGATCCTGGGCAACAGAACTTGGCAGAAGCGAAAAATATTCCCTTTAGAATTTGTCCTTCAAAAAATTCCCTAGGAATACATCAGCTGTAGACATGGTAAAAGCAGGACTCCATGGACATTTCTGTTCTCATGTTATTCCACAGTGAAAAATGTCCCTGAATGGATATTAGTGTTTCTCTAGAGCGTAGAAATAACAGTCTAATTAGTGCCAGCTAATTTCCTCAAATCTTGTAATTTACTTAAAAAATTAAACAGACTAAATCACACAGAAAACATTTACTCAAGCGGGGTGGGTAACATGCTTCTGTGAGTCTTTTGTTCACCATGAACAGCATCCACCAACAAGCTCAGGAATGGACCACGTCTGCTTCAGTGCTCTGCTGCCACTGCACTTCAGCAGGAAAGTCCTCTTAACACACCAGTCATTTTACTTGGGAAAAACATCTCTGGCTTCTGCAGTTTGTAAATCCACTGCATAAAACACAATCTATATCTTTTATTTTTACTGTTTGTCCTCATGTAGGCCACATCAGAAGCACGTTTTGAGAAACCAGTTGTTCCACTTTCTGTCGAGGCTTGCTACTGCTCGTCATATTCTGAACAGTAAGAATTTGTTCTCCCTAGAGAGAAGGGTGTTACACAGAGCTCTTTGCTCTTCGTTGCTTGTACAGATCTACTGTTCCTGTGCTTAAATCTACTTCTCAGCACCGAGAAGCTCCAAAAAGTAACAGTGAGGCCCTAAATAATTTATCTGAGCTCTCTGGAGTTGTCAAATGATTTAGGAAAAAAAACCAAAGATAACGAAACTGAGGTGGAGAATTTAATTCTGATACTCTCCATTTGATTCCATTAGGAGATTAGCCATTAGCACTAATGGGTTGGGCTCTATCTGCTAATCAAAACAGAACTAGAAACCCTGGACTCATGGACTCTGACTAGCAAAATACATAAATATCAGTAGTCACCAGACAGGCTGACATAAAGTACACGGGTCTGTGCACAGCCTTGTATGTGGCTCCAGCAATTTCCACTGCTTTGGGATTTGGATGGAAGACACACCGCTCACAACAGAGGGAAACAGACACCCAGAGAATGCAAAATGAGTATCTTTTCTTTTGATGTTCCTTGTTTCTGAATTTTTGACATATCTGAAAACAAGGAAAGCAATAGCTGTCTTGAATCTCGAAGGAAGAGAAGAATTCAGTTCTAGTTATGACTTTTGTTCTTAATTACAATTATGAGATGACTGAAGTACCTCAAGCTTGCGATGGTGCATGGTATTCCCTGTGCCGTGCTATTCTTTTAAAACTATTTGATGGGGGTTTTAGGTCTTAATTAAGGAGAGGGAGAGAAGTCTAAGTCAAGTAATACTGGCTGCCTATGTGAAGTTATACCCAAGTACCACTTTAAAACTTTTAGAAAAAATGAGATTTTGACTCTTTTTAAAAAAACAGACAATAGCTCATATGTTTCTCAACATGTCTCTTCACTTGCTTCACACAGCACCTGGAAGCTCAAGTGTTCTTTAAGTGTAATTTCAAGTGTTAAATTTTAGCTGCCAATGGGTCTTGACTGAGGAAGATGGATCAAACCTGAGATTTGAACTGAGGATGCTTGCTATTTAAAAAATTAATACATCATCCCTCTCCTAAATCCAAAAAAACCTAACTCTGACCTCCTAATAGATTTAGTTTACAAGCATTAACAACACACAGCACTGCATGACTGAGTCAGGCTATTGAAAAACTATGTATTTTTCCTAATTGTGACTAATGATTTCCTTTACTACTTCATAGTCGTCATAAGGTTTCTACACAGTAGCAGAAGTAAGAAAACCAAAGAGCTGATTTACAGTTCACTTGGACGAACACCACAGCTTCATCATGCCCAGCCACATTCTCAGCCTTCACCGAGACGCGGTAAATCCCAGGATTCTCATAGCGGTGACGGATGGGTTCTCCAGTCATGGTAAGGTTCACATATATCGCCTTAAAGCCATCTCCAAGATCTACCTGGTATTTTGTATTCAACATATCACCCTAAAAGGAAAATATATAAAAAAATATTTCAAATGGCAAAACCAAAATAGACAAGACACATTATTATAACCGTTTCCTGAATCACAACAGCATTTTGAACCCCAGATGGATATTTTGACTTAATTGCAATAGTTGCAGTAAAACCACTACATTCATGTCAAAGATTTTGTGTGCATGAACAGAGATACTACTAAATTTCCACGGTAAGGTTCTACCTTAAAATAAGACACCCCAGACCACTAAACAAGTTGTATGACACAGAAGCCATCACTCTTGTCTTAATGCAACTGGTCATTAACTAACATAATAGTGCAGGGCAACCCAAGTTCTGGAGTGATTTTCATACGATTACAAAGAACTTAATATTGTTATTTTAGCAAATGACCACTCATCAAGTGAACTTCTAGCCTACAAAATTATAAAGTAAAATTAATTGGTTTAGTTCTTCACAGCACCTTCTAATCACACCCTCTGATTGTCAACCATATGGCCTTCAATGTCCAAGTTGGAATCTTCTCACAGAGTTACAGTGCATTATACAGAGCTACCAGCATGCTTAGAACTAATGTGATCTACTGCAAAATTAGATGCATGAGTAATGAAGCTGATCATCGAGTTGAGTTTGGAAAAGGGCTTAAAAGTCCAGCCAAATAGTTCTGTCATGTCAAACATCTCACGAATTTATAATTCATTGCACTTCTGCTAAGTGCTCCTTTAAATGACACTGTTTTCCTGAACTCAGGCCTAAAATACTGCAAGAGTGATACTACTGTGAGAGGACAAACATAACATATGCCCATCATTCATTTTGTCACCGTGTGGCTGCTCAGGAGAGAAGTCAGGCCTGTGTTATGTGGACTGGTGATGCAGATGGAGTCAAAGGAAACTTCATTTTTGCTGTGAGCAGCAACACCTTTTCAATGTTACTGTCAGCACTGCCTTAGTGAGCTGCCCTGCTTCCTTGGTCTTCAGCAATATGTTCCTGCTCACTTGCCACAGTACACATCCATCACAGGCATGCAATTAAAACATGTTGCAGGGCCAGTGTTGGTAGAAAATCCTTCTTGCTATAAAAACATTGTGTTGGTTTAAAAATATTCATTGTCTCTAGGAAATGAATGTATACATCCACATGCTAGTCAGGTAACCAGAATGGCCATCGGAGCAGAGGAGGACTGACATCCATTGAACTATTCAAAAATCACTTCACTTCCCCACAAGCCACTCTCTGAAATATGTTTATATCAAAATCTTATCCCAAAAGGCAGCACTAAAGTAAAAATCAAAAGAGGCAACAGAGCCTAGAATTTACATACCCTGGCATTACAAAGGGAAAGAAAAGATACTATTATTTCTCCTTTTATTCTTTTGCAGTTTGGTTGATTTTCTTCCATGTTTTATCAGATGAAAGAGCCTTGCTTATAATGTAAAAGAATACCCATATTAGGGATCCTGTAGGGTTATCAAATACCTAAGCACCATGCTTCAACACACATAAAGGACCTTGAAAGCTTCTTTACTGTGAAATTTTTTTTCCAAATAACATCTTTCTTTTGACAACAGATGGGTAGAATTTAGCAGAGGAGATAATACGCTATTAAAGTTTAAAGCAGAAGAGATGTCTTCTTGCCAGCAATGTGCCAGTAAATGGAATCTCTTCAGATGACATTAGCTTGCAAACAGTTCTTGTTCACTCTTTCTTATGCTAACAAGCATACATGATTTTTTTTTTCCAGGTGAGACAGGAACCAGTGTTGAAAGTCAGTAAATGCAAGCTTCTCTTAATGTTTTATTCTAATAGTTTCCCTAGTGTACAGATGAGAATGCTGTCTTCAAAGCCCCAAGGCACTACTGTTTCCCTGACCAGGAAAGACAGAGAACAGTGGAAAGATAAGAAGAGAGCCACATATTAAAAAGGTGGCTAAATTTAAAAGGAATTGTGGCTTCCACTTCCATGCAAAATAGAGGATTGTCATGACATTATTTATTCATATATTCAGACAACATAATCCGGAAAAAAAATTACAATTATAAATTATTCATATTTCTAAGGTCACTTGCAAACTGCCCAAACACACCCGAAGCCTGCTTTGTTTACTCCCTGATGTCTGACATTCCTGTACCTAGTAACATGCATTTACATAAACTGGTAAATTAATTTTGCTCAGCAGAGAAAGTGGTGTGGTATGTTTTGTTTTATCCTAGTAGAGCTGTTTCTTAAACTCAGCAATTGTTACAAATTCTCATTAGACTATTTTATAGCTTAAATCCTAAAAAACACTCAGGACACTTGAGAATAAATATTATTCTTAGCCATAGGGGGCAGCAAACTGTTACATTTCCTCTAAGTCTGCGTTCCAGTTAGCTGTACTGAGCAAAAACTTCTTCAGAAACACAGCAAGGGATTCCCTTCAAGATCCCTGACTTCTGAAGATTTTTGAATAGTTTTAAATGTCTTTACATATTGCCACAGACATTCATGAAAGATTCAGAATCTATATAGTAGGAGAAAAAGTCAAACTGCCAATCAAAATCATTAGAGTCCAAATGGCAACCAAATGCCCTATTGTTACAATAAACATTTCCAAACAAATTATAAAAAAAGAAGGCAACATAAGTTGCCACACAACTGGTAGGGCACTGGGATGCAGAGTCTATGAAGCACTAAGCAGACCAGTGTTCTGCATGTAACCTTCTTGATCCCATTACAGAATTAAGTCCCAAGTGCCTGATTTATACCAGAAAGCTTTGCCAAAATGTGTGAACTTTCTTCAAGTTCTTGCAATTCAGTGGGGTTAGCCAGGAAGTACAATACTCTGGTAACCTGAGTGCAACAGTTAGAGCCTAATTCTAAAAAGCAAACATTAAGCAAGACACCCACAGCAAAAATCAATCCAAAAGTTACTCACTTATGTTGATCAAGGCCCTAGGACATTGTCTCTATGAATAAACAGAGAAAAAACACACATCTTTGGCAACATACTATTATATAATAAATGTTCTTGTATTGTGCTATTTGCTGATTTCTGCAAAGCTTTGCCTGATTCCTTCTTGAAAAGCAGATTCTCAAAACCACTTAAATCAGAATGTTAAACTCTGCATATCTATTCTTCTCTGATACAGCAGGAACCAATGTCTTTTAGAAATCTCGACTGACTGTGCTGCTGAGGAGACAAATCCCATTCTGTGGACAGAACTAGGTGGTTCACTGAGCTTAGTGGATTGTCTGATTCACTTGAAAGCAGAAGTTTCAATATTTAGAGAGCCATTTGACTTTGTCTTAAGCATAACTTAATCACATTCATCAGCAAAGCAGGTAGGAGAGAAAAGAATCATAACAATAGCGAGGAAACTTTCATAAAGCCAATGTTCATTACTACCTGCTCTTGTCTGACGATGAAGGTGACATCTTCCCCAGGCTTAACAGCCAGACTTTCTTCTCTGATGCTGATCTGAAGTCCCTTGGGAGCAATCAACGGACACATATGCTGTGCTAAGTTTTGCTGCAGGTCTACACCACCTTCACACACATTAGAAACAACTTTCCTGTACCTGCAAAATCAGAAAGCAGCGAGCACAATGAACTGGAGGTAAGAAAGAGGATGCCATCAAAAGCACTGAATGCAAGTGTGACAGTAGCTAATGAATATTCCTTGGGTTCACACACAGACAAGATTGCAGATGATCAAAACCAACTCATGATGCAAATACTCTGATGACGGACATTGCCTTTACAGAGTAAAACCTGTTGAAGAAAGAGGGTGTGGACTAGATGAGGATTTCACTTGAACGTACTGGAAGAGTTTGCCTTTTCAAATTTAAAAACACTTCTGACCAGCTCTCTCGAAGCTAGAGGTCTGCTGACCTCGATACCTTACCCTTTCCTAGAGTTCATTAGTCTTCAATGCTCTAGAGGTCTTGGTTCAAACGCCAAAGATCAGGAAGAAATCGGATCAAGCAGCTTTTGTATTAACCCAGAACCAATTGTTTATCTGCTGCTTTCAAATCCATGCATTTCTTAAAACACTTAAAGCATTTATTTAACATAATAGTAAAAAGGAGTGAAAAGTCTAACACTTTTACAGAACTAATAATGAAATACTTGGATGTGTACAGTAATTATTTACAGATCAGTTTCACTCAGGTATGTTATTTTTAAACATCCCTTAAAATTGGAGTCAGATTTCGCTCTTTTGAATTCCTATTCTGTATATTACAGCTGTCAGCCACAACCCAAAAGGCATCATTTTCCTTGGTAAGGCAAATATACAAAGAGACTGTGATTCTATTGCCAGATTTGACATTTCATCATTTGGTTCTCATCTCCACAACCAACAGAGATGATGTTATGATAAGCCAGAATAGATGCCAGCTGCAAGTTATTCTCAGCACAGACGTCAGACTACATTGTAGTATATATTCTATGTGGTATTGTTTACAGTTACTAAAGGTTTCCTTTGATTCTGAGTGTCCCATATGGCCAGGAAAAGAATCTATTCTCCACAGAACTCCTTACCCCTATGGAAATGAGAGACCAGGAAATTCTGTGGGATGTTACTGGCTCCTCAGAGTAATTCATTGGATTCTAACTGAAAATTTGTCTAAATTCAAGCAACGAGACAAAAAAAAAAAAAAGCTTTTGAATGGATATTCCTATCAGAAGTGTAGCAACAGTTACAAAATGTAGTTACAAAATAAAAAAAAATATTTTCGGAACAAGACAGCTCCCCTTCTTCTCAAATGGGTTAGTTTTAGAACTGCTGTGAACATGTAAAGTAACATTCCTCTTTCATTTCAGTAACATTTCCTAGTCTGTAGGAAGCTTTTGCACATGCTAAGTCAGAATCAGGACTTTTGTATTTCCCTTTTTTTTACAGTTTGCCTTATTTACACTTCCTTAAAGCCACTTTTCTCACCCTTGAATGGACTGTTCTCCCCTGTTCTGGAAACCTCTCTGAGCCAGTTGAAAACAAAATCAGCTTACCCAGTGCTGCTGGTGTACGCCTGCCCCAGCAAACAGTCTTCAGGAGGTGCTTCTGGGTTAAACCAAAAGTCAGCAAAGCATTTGCTAGACTCCGACTTCAGAGGTGCTGAGCGCTCAAACCCATAATCACTGAAAAATATCAACACCAAGGGTGTTACTACCCAGCAGTCTAACTTGGTGGATGAGACTCCTTTTTTAAGAGTAGTAAAAAGATTTTTTAAAATATTATTCTACCAGCTGAACATACAAGTTGATGAAGCCAGTTCTTTTCCAAGTCTAATTACAACAGGAGTTGTGTATACCTGGGTGAAAAGCTGGTTGTAATTAATTTGTCAGCTCTGCAAAACTGGTACTTTTCTGCCAACTTAGCTTTTGAAAAGGTTTCCTTTGCACTCAGACCAACACATTTCTTCTATTTTTTTGCTTCATTTGCAAATAGAAAGGGTTTGCTTGCCTAATAAATCAACCCAATGGTCATTTTTCAATTCTTGACCAATAGAGAAAAACATCAGGATTTGTTCAGACAGGTGAAACAAACACTTAAATGTCAGCAATGTTTTTAAAAAACAGCAAATGCAAAAGGAATGTGAACTACTGTGTCTAGTTCTGGGTTCCCCTATTCAAGAAGGACAGGGAACTACTGGAGAGGGTATAGCAGAGGGCTACGAAGATAATTAAGGCCATCTCTCTTACAAGGAAACACTGAGGGACTTGGGTCTTTTTAGCTCGGAGAAGAGAAAAAGGAGGGGAGATCTGATCAACGCCTATAAATACTTAAAGGGAGAGTGTCAGGAAGATGGGGCCAGCTTTTTTTCAGTGGCGCCCAGTGACAAGACAAGAGGTAACAGGCACAAACTTGAACATAAGAAGTTCCATTTAAACATGAGGAGGATCTTCTTAACTTTGAGGGTGGCAGAGCACTGGAACAGGTTGCCCAGGGAGACGGTGGATTCTCTGTACCTGGAGACATTCAAACCCACCTGGACACGTTCCTGTACAACCTGCTCTTGGTGGACCTCCTTTGGCAGAGAGGTTAGACTGGATGATCTCCAGAGGTCCCTTCCAATCCCATATCATTCTGTGATTCATTCTGTGTGATTCTGTGTTACTCAAATTACACATTACCTATTTGCTTATACACAGCTACATGGAGAGAAGGGCAAAAGAAGTAAAATAAACCCAGCTCAAACTCTAGTAACTATTTAGTAGCAATAAATCAAAAGGCCACAGACAGACTCACCATAAGAAATCAGAGTTCACACATTCACAAACTTTGGATGTGAGGGCTGATGTGAAACTTCTCCCTTTAATGCACCATGATGAAATCTTCCTCTTACGAAAGCTCCTCTGCTGGCCCATGATGCAACGATCACCCTGAACATCAAAGCACCAGACTTATTGGACACTGTAACATACACTACGCAGACATAATCTTATGATGTCATGAGAAAGGCTGGTCTTGCTGCCAAAACTATAAACTTGTGTCAACTCTTTCTTACTAAAATGTAAAGGTATTCAAAGCCACTGCCATCAACTAATGGGCCACTACAGAGTTGTAATATACACTGTACTTCAGGGCACAAAGCCAAAGACAGACATGAAAATTTCAAGTGCAATTTAACCCATGTTTCATGTGTGCACAATCTAGGCAAAACTCTACGTCTGGCCAATTAAAACTTCAGTGTGGATGCAGATGGCTGAAGTTCTATCTAAATCTCATGTTGTCTCCTGTTGGCAGTCAACAAGAAGCACAAGCCACACGGACACAGGTAGAATTGACTATCTGAACACACTCAACTGGTAACTGGGCAGCTGCAAGTACTCTGTCAAAGTCATTTTAGTAGTTTCTAATTCCTGAAAGACATTTCAATGCCTATATCCCAAAATACTGTTACTCTTCAGGCTCAGCTTTGCATAACATTCTTAGTATAACACGCAGCATTCCCAAACATGAAGTATAAAATTAGGCATGAGAACTAGCAAATGAGAGCTGAAAAACTGGAATAATGCAGAGCTGCATGCAAAAAAAACCCCAGCCCTGCAGAGAGCAACAGAACAAATGTTCTGGAAGAAGCACAAACATAATAATCAGAATTATTATGAATAAATATGACATATTCCATTTAATGTGGTTTCTTTAATCAATACATTGGATAGAGAATGTACCTTCCCAAAATTGGATTTGGCCAGAGAATCAGGATTAGCACAGCCTTAATGCATTACTGCAGAAATGGTATTGCCCAAAACAACTGGACCTCATTACTTGATCGGTCCACTGAGATCCTAAATTACTTCTGGAATGGGCTTTACTGAAGGCAATTTATATATAAGTACAGTATGTGGTCAGGAAGTTGGCAGAACGTATAACTGCATGTTGAAATTTCTTCGATCAATATTGCACACTTTAGTTTATGGTATATATTTCACAATCCAGCAGGACCACCTATTATTATGGCAGACCACCAGAGATACTTCCGCCTTTCCCAGGGCACAGATTGCACAACCAGAGAGGAAAAAAAAAATCATCCTCCATTTTAAAATATGGTAAAATCAGCAAACAACAACATAAGTAGAACAAAGTGCAGGATGTAGCATGCAAATTCTAATGGAAAACATTTTTCTAGTACATAGTTCTACCTGAATCTGAAAGCTACGAAAGAGAAGTGGCAATTAACGTAAGACCATGAATACCTGTAGATTTGTGAGCTCCCAAGATTCATAGTCATCATCCGAGCACTCCCTGGGGAAGGATGGTCTGAAGTCCACCTTCACCAGTTCCCAGTCTGAACGGTAGCTAATATGTCCAAAGACTCTGAACGAAAAAAAAAAAAAGAAAAAGAAAATCTTATTGGAAGACATACCACACATCTGAGATTGAAATTTTCAATTTTATCTTTTCCTTCCCACAGTCATTGTGACGGCCTGCTCCTCTGAACCCCTTTGACCTGGAACCTAACCCTCCTCATGCAATAACCACCAGCAGTGGTCAAAATGGATGCCTCTGGTCAAAGTGATTCAGGGGAGACAGATAATAACACAATAGCCAAAGGTTAATTTATGGCAATGTCCCCTCTTAGCTGCAGCGTGGGCAATGTGTGACTCAAGGCTAATTTGGAAGAAACTAAAATCTACAGTTGGTATGCAAATACTGCTATGAGTCAATCATCCTACCCCATAATTATCGGGCATCCCAAGAGTGCTTTGATATCTCCTAAATGGCAGCAAGCTGCACATCAGGATTCCCCCTTGAGTAGGGACACCTCTCAAGGTTAGTCCTCAAGGCTGAGAGACAAAACCATTGAGCAAGTCTGTGACTATGACTGGATCCAGCTGCACCTAGACTCCTCTCTGACAAGGAGTTTAGAAAGAAAAGGGAGTCCTTTCTGAACCTCAGGACCCAATGGGAAGGTCTCCATGACAGTTTTGCTTGACTCTGCCCTCTATGCAGTAAATAACCAAGTGTTCATTGCCATTGAATCTTGTTAAACCACTGCTGCATTTACTATTAAACCTTGTTTAATCACTGTTTTATATCAATAAATATATTGCTGCTTCTCTCTTATGAGTGAAGTGCATTGCTCCATCTGCAAGAGTCATGGTTCCCTACTAAAAGGTCCCTGGTTAATTTTTCTTCCACTTCTATTCCTCTTCATATGCAATATGCCCAGTTAGAAAACACTTGCAAAATGGCTATGAAACTCTACAATGAAAAAATATAGCTTATAGATTAGAGATTTTTTTCCCCAGTATACTATCCAAAAATTTAAATAGAATTATACTAATTTGGAACCTAACATATTTGTCTATTATCTTGTTATAGGAAACATTTTTCGATAAGGAGAGAACCCAGGATCACTGGGTACATTTTCCAGCTCTGTCATTCATTTCTTATGATTATGGTGCAAATTCTTCAGCTGCTTGTGTGATTTTTTTTTTCTTTACTTCAACATTTCAGATGGCAATTTGGTATTGTTCAAACTCACAGCAGTATCATGAAATTGTATTCATTTCTAAGGAATACACTGAATTTACACATTGTGCTGAAGAACTCTCAGTCTCCTCTTCATTTCAGACAGTCCAATATATAACAAAGAACAGACACAAACTGGAAATTTCTTTTTGGAAAAAAAAAAAATCTCATTGCTTTAGAAACCAAGCTGCACATTCAAAGCAGCCAACATTTTCAAAGTCAGAATATTTATTTCCAAAACAAAATGGATAAGTATGACATCCAGCAACAAATTAGAAAGGATAAAGACTCTATTTGGGTAAAAGTCAAATGTATTTGTGGTTTGTATCAGGCTTATGTGGCTTACTTGCCAAAGAATTTAAGGTTGATTCTGAAGCCAAAAAATTTCTGTGCAGTTCATACTGCACCCAGTTCATATTCCAAGCTTTAGTAGCATTCTTCAAACTAATTCATTCCTTTTGTTTTCCCCTCAGTTTTGTCCAGACACAGCAGGAATGGTACAGTTTTGTTAAAAGCATTCTGCTGTGCACAGTCATTTCTCTTGTCCTGAATACCAGGTTCAAAGTGGAACTAGGGTAGACTAGAAGTGAGGAAATGGTGGATTATCTGCAGCAACATCATCACACTAAGCCTCCTCCTTGGTAGAAGGATGTAGAGCTCTGAAGTCTACCACAGAGGCTGAAAAGCAGTTGCAGACTAAAGATGTGCAGCAATTTCCCCCTTTCCTTTCTGGTGTATTTGCTTCTCAGTCATAACACAGAGATGTAGGTATCTATAAATTATTGCCCATAATGCCCACGTTATAACGACCAAACAATCTATGCTCACAGGAAACTCCAACATAGGAAGTGCACTTAATTAAACAGAAACACATGCATTTAGTTTGTATGTTTCACCCTTTTCTTAGTAAGGCTCTGAGATTAAGGGAATTGGATTGTCTAATTTTCTTTCCTTTTCAATCTACCCACAGCTCAGAAGTAGAAACAATACACAAGAACTTAAAAATGTGGCGTGGTCTACTGGCTGTATGTCCACATAGGTGTGTGGTCCCAGTTCTCACAGCAGGAAGAGTGTCTTGCATTGAGACCTACAGGTTTGGCTCTTTTTTCTGGTTCAGCTGGATTACAAGAGCCACTGTCACCATATAACCTTATTCACTAGTAGTTACATACGCAATAAAGTGACTACTTAGGTGGTCTCATGTTTTTCCACAACGCCTGCTTCAATATGACTGACTTTGCTGACAGGCATAAAGTATCTTTCCCATGCTAAATACCTGTACCTTTTTTTTTTTTTAATCTTTTTTTCTCTGCATACAAGGCACTAACATAAGGCAGACTTCACTGTGTGCTCGTGCAGTTACCTACCTCAGTGAATGCCTCTTTAGACTCCACAAAATTTTAAAATTGGTTACATTTATTAACTCATTTATCAACAAATATGTTCAAGTGCAAGGAGCCAAGTCCTGTCAAAGCTTCACTCCTGCCTCAAGAAAATTATTTTCTATGGGACAAATGAAATTTTCTTCATTCATGTTAGCTATCTCAGGCAGATTACTCAAGAGAGGAGAAGAAAAGAGATAGTTGGTTGAGCTCCATGCAGAACAGAATAATGAAATTCTCTATAAAGTATAAAACAAAATCTCAGAAGTATTAATAATCATCTTTGAGACCTCACAGAGGATGAGGATGATTCCAGGTGACTATAGAAAGGGAAATATTTCACCTATACAGATATATTTATGTATACACACACAAACATATATATGCACATGTGTATATAACCATATATATAAACTAACCAAACAGAGCCCAGGAACTTACAGAATTAATTTTGATATCCACAAAAATACCAAACAAATTATTAGGCTACCCACTTTAAAGCACCTTGGAGATAATTAAAATGATAACAAATAGCCACTATGGATTTGTCAAAACCAAGTCATGTCAAACCAATGTAATTTCCTTCTTTTCAAGGGTAAGTGGCTTAGTGGATAAAGGAAAGGAGAAAATATAGCATATTATGACCTTTGATAACACTATTATACAGTTCTAGCTGACATTGTCTCAAAGTAAAAAAGAAAATGGCAATGAAGATAAAATCATTGTTACAAGGGATGGGACTACATATCCAATTAGAAGAATCCATTTTCAAAAAGTACTTATCAAACAGGGAAATATTTTGAGATATTTATTGCAAATATATGATGGGTCTGCAGTCAATGTTTTCGTTAACACATGTGTTCAAATAACAAACACACACAGAATTTTGCAGATAACACAGGAGAAAGGGGGCAGGCACTGACTGATGGAAGCAATGGTCAGAAATCAACATGATGAAATACTCCAAAATCAATTGCAAAAAAGGTGCAAAACCAAAATGGAGAATTACTTTCAAATACTGAAGAAAAAACTTGGGGAATTCTGGGGAATTAAAGCAAGAATGCAATGTTGCTGTAAGGACTAATTCTAGGCTGTATTCAGAATTGAAAATCAGAAAACATGGAGGTAAGTATTTTGATAAGCTTGGCACTGGTGGAGCCTCTGGAAGAGGATGCTTTCTAATTTTTTATGTTATATGCATATTTACACAACCACTAAAAATTAACTCGAAGGGGGGCAAGGATGACTCATGAGCTTCTTAGAAAATGTAACTAGTGAAGAACTAGTGATTAAAAGAATTGGTCTTCTCTTCAAAAAAAAGATAAGGCTGAGACGTACAACAAAATGTCTCTAGAGTCTTTTTATAGATTGAAGAGTTGTCTTCAAAGAGACCTGGAGGAATGGCAAAAAAAGGGAAGGCTAAAGACTTAAAAGATACAGCTGCATAATTCTCTAATTCCTTCTCATCAGCAGCAGGGAGGCCACACTTGGAGTACTATGTTCAGTTCTGGGCAGGTATGGACTAGTGAGTCCAGCAAAGGGCCACAAAGATGATGAAAGAATGGGAGCGCCTCTCCTATGAGGAAGGGCTGAGAGAGCTGGAACTGTTCAGCCTGAAGAAGGCTCAGGGGTATCGTACCAATGTATGTAGATTCTTGAAGGGAGGGTGCAAAGACAGGGCCAGGCTCTGTTCAGTGGTGCCCAGTGACAGGACCAGAGGCGATGGATACAGTCTGAAACGCAGGAGGTTCCCTCTGAACATCAGGAAACACTTTTTACTGTGAGGGTCACCAACCACTGGCACAGGTTGCCCAGGGATGGTGTAGACCCTCTCCCTGGCGATACTCAAAAACCATCTGGAAATGGTCCCGGGTGACAGGCTGTAGCAGGGGGCGTTGAGCAGGGGGGTTGGATCAGATGACTTCCAGAGAGGTCCCTTCCAACCTCAAACATTCTATAATGGTAATGGCACAAACTACTGAGGCTGTTTATTCTTCTTCACTGGAGTAAAAAATTAGTGAAACATCAGAATTAGAGCTACAGATCATAAACTTTTGAGATATTGCCCAATCTCACATCCTATAATTTTCTAAAAATTTTATAAATAATTCTAGAAATTATCTAAATTCTACTGGAAGAATAAAGAAGCTACGTGTAAACTATGTTTATAGAGCAAAGGCACTGCTTCAATGGGCAAACTGCTTGTTGGTCCAGCCTCTTGCAAAAAAAATTATCATTTCCATTATGGTTGTTCTGATTTTATAGACTGAAAACAGGTTCTGACAGAGCACAGTAACTGCACCAATGGTTCCATCATTCTCTAGCTTAAGTAAAATTGCTAAGATTCCTGCAAGTATTTCAGCACAGCCAAAAACCCCATGAAAAATGCAGCCATGTAGCTTTGGAATTCCTGGGGTAATTTTCCTAGGGAATCCAGCACCTCACATGCACCCAGCTTAGCAAAATGTTTGAAACCATGGCCCCATGATTATTCATGCTGCAGCTGTGATAACACTTGTTATTGAGGACAGGGCTTTGTAGACTTATCAGAGGAGCCTATTTAAATGCATTTCCAAATAACATTAGAATTAAAAGGTATTTTTTCAAAGTAAGGAAGAAAGGCATGGTTTTAGTCGAATTCAATGGATTAGATAAAAGTAAGAGCTACAATAAAGCAATACATAACAGCAATCACAATCTAATTGCTCAGGTGAAAATGTATAAGTCCAATAAAATCATATGAATGGAAAAACTGGAATAGTGCAGCAAGTGTAACTGATGATTAGAAGTTAAATATCAAGATGATAGTAATTCATAAAAACCTTCTTCTTGATTAATTATGTTTCATTAGAAAGCTATCAAATAAATTCTGTTGAAACTATGAAAGATGATGCTGTGATAAATAATTTTTAAAAGAAATTCCAATTACCTTGGAAATTGATTTACTTTTATTTGCAAGATTTTGGTACCCATAATTTTAACTTCAGTGTTTCAGTTGCCATAACAACTTTGTACATTTGTTCCTATTTCATTTATGAGCACATCATTTTTTAATTTGATTGCATCATTTGATAGCTAAGACAGTTTAATGCCGTTTTTAAGCTAACTCATTTAAACTATTTGCTGGAGGATTTCTGGTTATTTCTGTTCCTGATAAAGCTCATAATCAGAGGGAGCTAATTTAACAGAAATTATATGCAATGATAATCTCTTTCAGTAAATTCACATTTCTGTTCAATAGAAAAGAGGATCTATTCAGTGGATGTTCTTAGTTCAGATGAGCAGTAATAGCTGTACTTCCTGCTGTCTGTGTGTGCATAAGTGTAAACCACCCAACTGAAGCTATGATGGTGCTAAAGCTGGAGACTCCAAAAGATGTATCAGATAAACATTCAACTTCCATGGCTTTATTGGGGAGAAATTACCCTAATTTTAACAACACACTGCTCATCTCAGATGTCACAGACATCTTTTCATAACCACTACGCTTGTTTACCTCTGTAGCTTTTCCCCTGTGTTCTTCAAGATTTTGGTCACAGCATTTCACAGCATCAAAACATTCTTTCTCAGAGCAGATAGATTTTAGCTAAAGCGTCCCCTATGATGTATCTAATGCTATATATATATATATTTATTAAGACATGCTTTGAGGAACTTTTTGTAGTATTATTGTCATTTACCTTTGAACTATCTGCCATATTGTCTCTGGGCAAAGAAAACAGCTTGGAGCAGCCTGATGTCTGATATACCCATCAGATATTCAGAGCAGCATAGCTGAACCTGCAAACAGTTCTGCTTTGCTGCTCACTATCTGAGAACACTCAAACCCTCAGAACACTCAGAGTGGTGGAAGTGATCCTGCTGTACTACCTCGCCAAGGTCATGAAGACAGCACATGTTGGAATTTATTCATATGTTTAACATAGCAACTTAAATTGTCCAAGGTTTGCAGCTGTATTGAAGACTAGTGATGACAACCGCGTGATGCACAGCTACCTTTGTTTGAAATCAGATGCCTCTCTCATTCTAGACTCACTGCTTTAATCTCCCAAGTGCTGCAATGGCTTTTGCTCTCCTCTACATGACTTTGTCATCAACCATGGTGTTTGAAACAGCACGTGCCAAGATAGCAGAATTTGTCTGCTCAGTGCTGTACTGCCCTGCTGACACACTCTGCTAGCTTGACATACCATCTGGGGAAGAAACAGGACCCCTAGTGTTTTGGGACAGCCTTCAAATGCATAAAATTATCAAGAATAAAACATAGGGGTTGAATCAGGGTCAACTGACGACCCCACATACAGATGATGTGGGCAATCTCAATGGCCCTATCTCAGATAACATGTCTAAATTCTTATGGACAGTACTTGAGCAAAGATGTCCAAGCATGTGCAAAAAAACAGGACCTGAAATTCTTTTTGGATCTGAACCTCAATATCCAACAGTAAGTATGTGGCCAAGCTGGGAAAGGAAACCAGACTCTAGGAAATGCAAGTTAATTATTTTAACGACTCTCAGTCTGTCTCTTGGAAAGTATTCGTTTAAATGGAAGCAGTCACAGAACTGTGGTATTTACATCCCGTTCCCCATATAAGGCTTCCTTTCCAGTTGTAAATCATATTAGCAGGAAACACAATTTTCAGTGAACTTACTGTAGTGTTAAAATATTTTTTTAAACTGTCACACCTCTCTGATTATTTTTATAACACAATTGCATTTTCAAATTGAATACTTACTCCACCTTGCAGTTTACTAGATACCAGAGGACATTTACATTAAAACAGCAACAACTTTCTCAGTTGTCTTTTACATAAAAGGAGTAGTGTGTTAGAAGTTTCTTGTCAATTTATGCTGAGCTCAAAGAGCTGAGTCCTTTGCTTCATTTACACCTTTACTACAAATGATGAAAATATAACTGAAAAAACCAAATAAATGTGACAATCTTCTTTTGGTTTTGTCTGTTGTAGTTCATACTATTACAGTACCTTTGATCATACAGCAAGACAAATGACCTCCCCATGCCAAAATCTGTAAAGAAATTACCAGGTTGAGGGAGTAAAGTGATGAGGTTGTGGCAGAGTAGGTTGCCCTTCATCTCTAGTGTAACCACTGTTACAGCAGGCAGTATTCTCCTTATTTTACAGTAACAATTAACACTGGTAATGAAAGATTTTCCAAGGGGATATGGGTTTGAAGAGGGGGTTAGCCATGACTCTGTCTACAGTGCTATTTAAAGCCTACCATTTTCAAAAAGAAAATGTTGAAATGTTACATCACTGTAAAATCAACAAAAGCTAGATACGTCAAAGGGTTCGTACTACTAAAATGGATGAAAGTAATGTAAGATTCAAGCTGCAGTCTGTTATACATCAAGATTATAATTCCGCGTATTTTTCTAATTCCACAAAAGAACGTTACAGAGGTCACATTTTCAGTGGCCTTCCTAAACCGCAACTACAGAAATGATGAATGCTTCCATGTGCAAAAGTAGACACCTGCCTACATAAAGCAACTGCACATAAACAGTGCTTGTGTACACAACAGATCATGTGCAAATATGATGAGACACTTATGATTTAAGAGCCTTAAACTACAAACATATGCATACACTTAATGCACCGAAGAGTAGTTTTTCGGTTTGGCTGCCAAAGTGAAAAATGAGGGGAGGAAACAATTAAGTTGAAATTGAACCAAAGTATGTTTTTTCATTGTTTCCTGCCCCCAAAAAACTAATAATTGCCAATCATTCTTTTATGCCAATACATCTTGGTTTCAACTCTTTTGGGGAAAAAGAGCGGAAATGAATGCTTCAGTTCTGAGAAGTGCTGGGGAGGAGTAGGATGAGCATGTTCCCATTTTATCCAGGAGCTCAGTGGCTCCATTATGTTCGTGAATTACCTCCAACATTTTTTCCCATCTATTTAGTAAATTCCTGTCCAAGAACAACCTTTTAACATGCAAACTTTTTGGAAAAATTTGCTGGTTTAATGCCTAGCCTAATGCTTTATGAAGAAGTAAATACAAGGAGGACAGTGAATCAAATGGATTAATTTAAGGAGAAACATATGACATTATAAAGGATAGCTTTCCATCATTCAGATCTCTGGTCTCATTTTATTTAAAGATAAAATTCATTTAGCATACTTAAAAATTTTATTATTAGTTCGTTAGATTTTTTTTTTTTTATTTTAGTCACATACTTAATGGCAAATAACTTTTGTAACAGGTAGGAAATTTTACATTCAGACTTCATCTGACACAGCTATAGTAAATAGCCTGGTAGGGTCACCTACATTGTGAGTCCTTCGTTATTAGAACAAAATATAGCAAAACAGCAAGACCGCGCACAAAAGTAAAGTAAAATGTTTGAACAATTTTATCATTGGTGGAATTTTCCAATGTCTACTTCATCATTGCTATTTATTAGATCTAGACACTAAAATGGAACTGTCTCCCTGAAATTGAAGTTAGAGCACCACAGCTGTAGGCCAGACTGTGTCCATCAGTGGCAGAGGCTCAAAATAAAGAGTCTTACAGGACATGTACTCCTAAACTTTCAGTTCCTCTTATTCAAATACATTTCTAGATATGCCCTCAAAATATTCTAAATATGGGTGTTAGTAAGACACTGAAAACACCGTGTTGCCATGTGTCTGAATATGTTATGGAAACTTTATGGAAAGAGAAGAAAAACCAAAGCTTTAAATACTGGACTTCTTTTGAGCAGAGGGAGAGACATGGGCAGTCCCATGGTCTTGGCTCCAAGATGATGGGTTGGCTGTGACACTGCAATGCATTGATATGCTCTGCTAACATCTGTCCAAAGAGATGCAAGCAAAAGCATCAGACTTGCCACTAAACAGGCATTTGTACATCTGGATTATCTGATAATTAGATTGCATTGAAATAGAGTAAGCAGCTGGCTTTTTCAATGCTCTTTTATCTAAGGTCACATTCTCTTACTGTCTTTCTATATGTTTTCTCTGTCTATTGACAAACAGACACAGTCCTCATTATGCAGAGAACAAACAACCATTGCATGACTGAGCAATGTTTCTCAAACAAGAGATTAACTAGCTGCAAATAAAACCTAGAATTTGCCTTGAGAAACCAGCTATTCTCTTACATAATGAGGTTTTATCTACCATTTACCCACCTTTTTTTAAGGGTTGCAGTATGAGAAAGCTAGTACTGAAGAATTCAGAATGCAGAGAAGTACCTCCACCTAATAAGATACTCAAAGACAACAGGAAAGGCAGTGGGCTGCCATGTGTGGCACTACAATAAGCCCCACAAACAATATGAAATGTCAACTGTTACTGATGGTGTTAAAGCTGAGGTTGACATGACTAGCAAAATCAACAGCTGCAAAATTCCAGGTGGTTCCACGTAACATCTAATACCTGTTAATATGATATTCACCTTGTTTTGATTAAGTTTAAGCTAGACTATTTTCTTACTTCTATTATCACCTAGGAACCCAATGGGATTGCAACAATGGACTTTCAAGAGAGTAAGGTGCTAGTGCGGGAGTTCCGCAGTTCAGAGATGTCATGAAGTTCCCTGCAGCATCTTAAGTTCTTACTCTAAAGACATCATTTTAAAAAAAATAAAACCACCCTCTGGGTAAAAATAAAATTACCCATAAGGAAGACTCTGATTCTATCTGACATAAAGAAAAGCAGTCTTTTTATGTAACCTCTTAACGCCGTTTTAAAAAGGGGCCGTAGTCTGTGGCCCCGTGATGATCATCCCTACTGGGTTTACACTGCAATCTAAATAACCTGGTTTGGGAAACACTCCCAGAAGCTGAACTGTGATTTAGAAGTCATTTTAACAGGTTTGAAACTTTCATTATATGAACTACTTCCTTTGAAGAGTAACATCAATATTTCAGGCGCACAAAAATGCTTCCTTTTCCCACTGAGTTAGGTCATTACTCAATCCAGTGTTATTAAGTAATTTTCTCCCAATATATTTTTAACACTGGGTTGCAGTAACTTTCATTCTTCAAGAATTTAGAACAAAATAAAGCCTACTAGACCGTCCACTATTTTGCTGACTACATATCAATTACTTAAGAAAATTTCTTAGCAAACATTATTTATTTCACAATAAATGTTGAATTTGAGCTCTTCATTTAGAAATTGATTTTCTACACAGAATGAGTTTCCTACATTTTATGAATACTTTATTGCTTACCTCTCCTAAAACTCTTAACTAGGTCTACTTAGAAATTGACTTGT
Organism: Scolopax mira; assembly: GCA_004320125.1. Classification (NCBI taxonomy): domain Eukaryota; kingdom Metazoa; phylum Chordata; class Aves; order Charadriiformes; family Scolopacidae; genus Scolopax; species Scolopax mira. The sequence goes on along the minus strand of BJBW01001254.1, from coordinate 244,198 downwards.
ACATGGAATGAGCTTTCTGAAATTTCTGAATACTTTACTGCTTAAAACTCCTAAAAACTTAACAAGGTCTATTGCACAGCACAATTGAATAAAATATATTTTCCTTGGCACTTGAGTGCACATATTTTGAATACTGCAGAGGATTTGGATGAATGATTTAGATTAATGTCGACTGGCAGATGACAACTCAGTTTATGAAAACTTTTGACAAGTCAATGGTTTGGTTTTTTCCTCTGTTTTGGAGAAAATACAAAACTTTCTGAAATGAAGACTTGAGGCAACAAGATTCACATTCCCCTGTTTCTTCAGTAAAGCTTTCCAGGGCACTTCATTTTGGATAAGTTAGGATAGAATAGGAATTCAAATGGAAGTCACTTACAAGTCAAGTCAACATCCCAGTCACCATGCTGAAAAATGAGAATTCTCTCCTACACATGCAATTACCAGGTCCCTTAATGTCTTTCCCAGACAATTTTTGTGGATTTTTATTTAATAAAAATTAAAAAACTTGAAGGAAATCCCTAAGCTGGCTTGAGTAGAACCAGGATTTTACCCTACACTAACAGCTGCAGGGTTACTTTCCGTACAAGTAAAATACTGACTTTTTTTCTGTGAGTTCATTCTAGAAACTTTAAATAAAACCATCTCTGTTCCACTGTTCTGCTGTAAACTCTTTCAGATATTATCTTCCTACTTCAGAATTATGTTATCTCTGCTAATTTATGCAGAGTTTGACATTGGACTCTTTATTCAAAGTCCTTATTCAAACAAACTTCCTACCAAAATGAAATTCCTGTTTAAGTAAAAATTGTCAAACTAGGTCCTTAGTAATGGATTTGGATTCTTCAGGGTGAAAGAGACTATTACTTTATTCCTATTACCATACACATGTTTGTTCATCTTACCATGTTCTGCCCAGGAGAAAAAACGCATTTTATCTAATAAAATGAAAAAGGTGGTATAGTTATTTTTTATTTTTGTTCCCAGGGAATGTGTATCCATGGATGACATTTCTCAAAAGCAGAAAAAATACTGCAGATTAAATCATGCCCAGCAACCCAGTTAAAGCACGAAGTTTTAGGAGAAAATTACCTAAGCCATACGGAACGACAAAAGGTCTTGAGGTAAAGTCAGAAAGAGAACCATTGGCCAGACAACGTCACCTTGAAGGTAAAACCCAATCAAAAGCAGTAGGAGAGACAAGGAAGCTGATATAACAGCGACAAGGAAACACATATTGTAACTTTATTCTTCCTATTATCTTAAAAGTTCTAATAAGCATTTTCAGGGCCAGTCTGTAACAGTAAGGGTTTGACATCCCTCATGTTCAGTAGAACTACCTGCAAAGTAAGATCCTACAAGCCTGGCATTGAGATGCTGGAGTGAGACTCTTGTTGTCCCCTCAGAAACATAAAAGTCACAGGACGCTTTTTGTCAATGTGGGCCCCTGTACCAAATCTATCTACAGCTATATGTATTTCAGATGGATGATTTCAAAAAGGTATTGTTTTACATGAGCTCTTTAGCCTATTCAGCTGGATATTTAAGTACATCTTTAGAAAATCACTTGTTTTAAGGATACTTAATAATAAAAAACTCACACGGAGCATATAGCCATCACACATCATTTTATCTGCCAGTAAGTACAATTTAGAATAAGCTTTTGATCCCTCTGCTTCCACTGAAATCAATGGAAATCCTTCATTCAGAGGCATAAGTATCTCCAGGTGGCATATATTATAGCATAAACCCCCTTATGCTTAACAGAAGGGGAAGATGGTGGAATAATACTGTTCTTCTCAGGTCATACATGCATAACAGAGGGTAAGTAGGATAGTGGAAAAAGAAAGAAAGAACTAACAGGCCAAGTTCACCCCTGTGCAGTACAGCATTATGAACTGGGTGCAATGCTTTTGAGTACATTGGGTAGGATTTTTGTTTTGCTGAGGATCTCTTTCACAACTCCACACTGAGATTTTTTCTTTTATTTTTTTCCCTCTACTGGTACAAGGCACCTCTATTTGTAATTTCTTGGAAAAAAAAACTTGTCATAAACACAGAGCTCCAATATAAAGGAGCAAACATAACAACCTGCACATCTCTGAGTGCATTCCCCTTCCCTGCTGCAGTCAGCATGTGCCTTTCTCTCTAATTGAACAGGTGTTTTTCACTCTCAGACAGTTCTAAAATATTAACATTTATCCTAGAGAGAGAAAAACCTGCAGCTCAGATCCAGATGTCACTGGCCCCTTTGAAAAAGATAAACAGGGGCCCAAGCTGTAAAATGTTGTTATTTTTAACTCTATTCACAGCATCTGCCTCAGTCACTGCACAGAATTAAAATGTGTACTTGTTAGCACAGTATTTGGTTACACAAAGTACTGCAATGCTAGTTACTAGGACAACAATATAGTCATTTACACTGCAAAGACAATTTTCACAGAAGAAAATATTTAGCATTTTTGAAGTCTGCCTAAAAACCTGTAAAAAGGGAAAAAATGCAGGGAATAGTTTGGGTTTTTCCTAACTATGTCTCTCAGATTTGTATTTGCAGTCCTACTATTCCATCCTCCCTGGTGGTAACTACAAAATTTCATATGAACATAACGCTTCATCTTTCCAACTGAAATACTGCACTCAGATAATTTCAAAGACAGCCTGCAGTCTAGGGCTGCTTGGACATAAATGTAAGAGTCTGCCTGACTGCAAGAAACAAAAGCCACCAACTCAAGGACTATCTCAAACATTCACAGTTAAAAATATGTTCAAGTGCGTAAGTAGAGAGCACCCTGAAAAAAAGAGATGAAACAAGAAACTCACGTCATGACCAGTGTCTCATCTCCAGGTTCACTAAGTAATCCATCTACAAAGACTGAAGTGCTGGTAAAATTATGTGTACTCCAAGTCTGGCCTTCATCTATGCTGAACCTGTAAAAAAAGCAGAAATCTTTTTTATTTACAGCTATTATACGAAACAGAATTCATTCATTAAAAAAACCCCACAAACCCAACCAAAAAACCCAAACAACAATCCAACAAACCCCTCACTGCTAAAGCACGGGATTTACGATCACCAAAATACAATATTCCTGGACAGTGTATCATATTAATGTGAACTGTTTTCTCAGCAACATATCCAGGGGCTCATATCTTTATTAGAAGGTGTATAATAAATTTGCCACAACCGCCAGGCAGATAAAAACCAAGGTCTACCAACAAACTATCTTGCTCCCTTTTAGGTTCAGGAGCAAGTTAATTTACCCCTCATCCTTTCTAGCAGTCTCTGAGCTGGAGACCTGTTAAGCAGAGGTCAGTGGAACGTGAAAGGCAAAACGGCTCTATTTCTAAAACACGTGGGAGGTGCCGTAACTGCAGGCACCAAGATGATGGCCCGTCACAGCTGCTACCAGACACTTGAAAAGTTGCAAAATATGCTTATGAATCAGCAAAATGTATTTCAAATACTCTCTTCACCCAAAATTTATTATTCAAAGTCTCTTTTCTTCTGTACATTTCCCCCAGGTCTTTTGAATAGTAGGTTAATGATGGCTGTCATTCTAGCTAACCAAGTACACAGCCTAGTTCCTATTAGTCTATACAGGATTACGAAAAAAAGAACCTAGTCACACAAGTGATACAGATCTCTTACATCTTTTATGCCATCATTTAAGGTTACCATAGCTTGTTTCACTATCGTGCAGTTTAAAATTTGGTACTATATAACAAAATGATTTGCAGCAAATCTTTCCACGCAAATCTTCAATTCGCAAATCTTTAATTTGCAAATCTTTTGCAATCTTGCATGTTTGCAATCTTCAATTGCAGCAAATCTTCAGCAAACAAGCTGAGAAGGCCATTTGCTGCATTATCCCTATATGTCAGGATCTATACATACAACAGTTGATTTTTTGCATGAATATCTCACATGAACTGGGCTTCTGGCAAACTGTATTACACAGCACATAAGTCCTTTCCCCATTGGCCCCCAAAGTGTACGTTACATTGTTCTTGCCAGAACAACTCAAGGCTGTTCTCTAACCTCTTCATTCACTGTGGCTCTTGGAGGGGACAGAGCTTTAATATGAGTGAGCTATCCTGACCGGATACCTAAGCAACATATGCACCATAGGCTGTGCCCCATTGCCATATACTGCTGGTGCAAAGCAGTAGCAGATAATAATCATGCTGAACATGGATTGTACTGCAGAGTTCCAGAACAGCCTTTTAAAGAAAAATATCTACAGTGATGCAAGAATTTTTTATTATAATTAATGGATGATGCTGTGGTACCTTCAGCACCATGAAGTAATCTTTAAAAATACATCCACCAGCATTTTGTTGACATAATGAATGCTAAACTAAGCTGACTCTATCTGCATTTCATATGTGATCACATTGAAACATTCATCTTAAACTCTGAACTTTGCCTGAGGACTCGATTACAATAGCTCTAATCTAACTGACTGTAGGATTACTTGAGTATTTTCAGAGGGATAGAGGTGTCTTTGATGGCCACAATAACTCCACCATGGTCCAGGTACAAGATGTGATGCTCTTCTTCAAAGACCTACAAGTCAGACAAAAAAAAAGCCAGGTAAGCAAATATACAAAACAGCAGAAATAAAATGTAGGAGCAAACCAAGATTAAAAGACTTAAACTTTTTATAACGTCCACATTTCAAATTGAAAAGGACATAAAAGTCAGTTTAACTCTTGTATTTCTCCCAGCTGTAAAAGAAAAGAAAGTTAAGCAGGTGAATCAGAATATGTTCAGGTTCAAATCACAGTCAGATTAAACTGTCTAAAGTGATTTTAGCCCAGGCTTATAGTTCTTACAGTATGCATTCTGCATTTCTTATATATCACCAAGTGACCTATCACCTTACTTTAGTATTTGCCATATTCTGTATATGTTGCAGAATAAAATGCTTTGTATTCTAATTCTAAGAAAAATAGGAAAACTATCCCTGTCTGTGAATTTATCACATGTTCTCCAGACTCTACAGAATTTGAAATAATTGATGGAAGCATGTTTTCTGCATTTCCAGTGTCAGTTGATTTATTTAAATTCAAACTTTATGAAATCTCACACAGAGGCCACGCTGAGTTCTGAACCAAAATTGTAATATTGATTTAATAGTTCAAAGGATTCAAAATTTCTTAATTTTTTAAATACATTTTCTAGAGTGGCATTTCTATAGTGCCATTTTCATCAGTGGCACTAAAATAAATGAAAATGTAGGTATCTTCCCTTTTTTACATCGGAAATCTATTTTAAGACAGGGTTTACTCATGTTATTGTCCTGTGAAACTTCATTTAACATAAGAGCTGGTGATAAAGTAAGAATTACTATAGACATTAGGAGCTAATAGATGAACATGCAGCTTCCTACATGCTTTGACAAAGGTGAAAAACAAAGTTTAGCTCTATTTTTTTGAAAGAATAGTGATAATACTAACTGTTTGGTTTTTGACAATACTAAATACTACAATACTAAATAAATCCTCTAAAGAGGATTTATCAGCAAAACTGAATCAGAGGAGGGGTGAAAAAGTATCTTAGAGCACATTCACAATTACTTCAAAAATAGCAAATGTTTAATTTGGGTTCAGAATTCAGTCTTCCTCTCATCTAGTAAGAGCATAGTTTATGGGAATCCTAGGGCTTCAAGTGTCTGATCAGTTTTTCAATGTTGCCAATTTAGAGGCAAAACACCGATATGAGGCATTTACAGTCCTATCTATTTGTTCCACACAGCTGCATATTTTAGAAGAGAATTCAGTAGAGGACAGACAATAATTTTAGATGCACTTCAAAAGGATGAGATCAGCTGGAGACAAATAAGCAAGCAGAGTCTTGATCCTCCTCTAAACTTTCTTTGAACTTTTGCTTGAATCAAAATGAAACAGGATATGCTGGGACACGAAGACTCTGTGAGCTTCACCATCATGCTGAAGATAAGGAAAGCTGGTATCTGCATCACTTCATCCAAATTAGGTTTTCCCAGAAAAGCACCGTGGCACTTCCTCATGCACCATTTCAGTACCCCAGCTTTAGCACACTATAAAGCACAGCAGAGACATTACAGGCATACTAATGCCATCTTTATATCATGCTCTTCTTGCACGTTTCCAACATTTTATAACCAAAATGTATGAAATTTCTTATGAAAGCAACTCGTCATCTTCAGTACACTGAAAAGAATTAATGATTTCTTGCCTGTGGAGTTCAGCACAAAAGTAAATACTAATCTCTACTTTCTAGAAACAAAATCAAGACAAACAGTTTGCAAAGAATTGAGGCAAAGGTGGTCCCCATGTCAGGACTGAGGTTCGAGCCCAGGTACAAGGGGTATGTATGTTTGGAGTCAGCCTTGAATTCTGATCTATGCCTCTTCTCTAACTACAGTTCACGTAACATTTATTATCATCTTTACTAGTAGCCAGGCACTACAGAACTAGATTTTTATAGCCTATTTCTGTATTTTATTTCTCCTGTGTTTTTTCAAGCATGTTATGTGCTTCATAGTCGTAATGTCATCATCTTATCTCTTTCTCTCTCTCCTCCCTCTATTCTCCATGTGTTTTTCCTGTGTCTGTCTTAACAACTTTAGCAGCTACTCCAGGTCAGGATGTTGGTATAGAGGGAATTAATGAAAAAATGTTTAAATGATCCTAGAGAAATACACTCAACACTATTTTACTCTGAGATATAGGCATTGCAAAAGTAACCGAAATTGCCCAAAGTCACTTCCTTCTCTCAACAAGTGACATCCACTTCTAAATTCAAATCTGGAAACAGAGGATAAGCCAGTTGATCTTCCCAGGGGTGAGAGGCTGGCATTGCAACGTTTCCTGTTATGCTTAAAGGTGCTACCATCCATCTCTTAAGATGTCTGCAGAAAAACATATACTTAAGCAAACTGGACTAAAGCTCTGTACATGCAGATTCAGTTCCTGGACATACTACAGACATTCTGTGTAACCATATTAGCTTGAACATTTGAACATTTTGTTGCTACACTAGTTACTTTGGAAGCAGATCAAATATGAAGAAATAATTGTTGCTGATGTTTTTTCCTTTGTTTTTAGCCATTTCTTTTGAATGCCAGACCTTTCTCTTACTCTGCGCTATTTCAAGCACAGTATTGTAACAGATGCTGTTGAAATAGCAATGTTTACATAACTGTAAACAGAATTCAGTTATTTTAAAAAATAAATAAAACATACCCATATGTGTACGCAATGTCATTAGCATATGACAGAGTATCTTAATATTTTAAAAATCAGGACTGAAAAAACAGATGCCCACTGGGGAAAAGATGTTTAAAACCTATACGGTCTGAAATTGTGTTCAAAGGTAGATATGCAGTATGCATCCCAGTATGCAAGATTTATCTATCTAACTCCCATCATGTTTATTAACGTGATTTTGATATTGTTTTTTCTGCTATACTAGATATGATATTGTTTTTCTGCTATACTAGACCTAGAAATCTTCCAAATAGATGTATATGTCTCCCAAGTTTACCTGAGGCTACATCTTCATGGTTCACTTGAGATGATCTAAGCCCGTGTAGTTCAGGGTAATGTCCAAGTGAAATTCCCTTCTACATGCACATGGCTGCTGCATGGATGTTTAAGCTACTTGTAAACCAGTTCCTAAACTACGGCTATTTACAGTGCAAAGTTGTACAATACAAAATTTTCAGTTTGCCTTAAAGGGTACACAGTAGAGCAACAGTTTAAAGATGTACCTCCTGAAAGGTAGCTCAAGCAACATGCAACAAAAAACTGAGAGAACATCTGGAAGTGGTAGTGTAGCTACTTAGAATCCTTGATTTACTTTTATCACCAACATCTACTTAATTTCACAAAACACTCATTCGGATATTTTTATTTCTACTTAGAAATCACAAATTGAATCTGAGTCAACAATGTGATACTAGTGCAAAGGAAATAAATTCTTCTGAAATTATGAGCCAGTAATATCAAGACCTCAAGGGTAATAATTTCGTTCTGTTCATACCAATAAATTTTGTAATTTTCCATCCAGTTTTACCACGCTTTTGGAGAGGGATGTCATATTAGACCAATGAGCAGCAAAAAGGAAAAGCACTTTAGAAATTGAATCCATTAAGAAAATTAGTGGATTTCAGTTTGCTTTTTTTCCAGGGGAAAAAAACCCTATGATGATCTGATGCTCTGACATGATAATCACCTTTCAACATCTGAAAACTTATTCAAAGACAAGAGGAAACCACTCCTCTTCAAAGAAATAATCAACCTACCTTGCAATATTTGTGAAATGGCCAGAGTAACAGCAAAAACCTCTGCCAGCTTACATTTCATGATTGGTGAAACACTGAACAGGTTGCCCAGATGTCCCACTCCTGGAAACATTCAAGGTCGGGCTGGATGGGACTCTAAGCAACCTGATCTAGTTGAAGACGTCCCTGCTTATTGCAGGGGGCTTGGACTAAATGCCCTTTAAAAGTCCCTTCCAACCCAAACTATTATATGATTCTATGACAGTCAGAGAAATCTATAAAAAATGGTGAAAAACCACATAGGAAGATTGAAGAATCTCCTACAGTAAAGCATTAACAAACAGGTCTGTCAAAACTCTGTTTAGGGTGTTCTTAGTGTGTTTGATGCCGTCTTGGAGCAGATGGTTGGATTATGTGATCTTTGATCTTCCTCCCAGTCCTATATTCCTCTGAACCAATACTGCTATTATTTCAGGGAAGCTTTTAATGAATTCCTTGAACTTTTTTTCCCCCAAAATTCCCTTATGTTTACTTTCCTGCATTGCCCTGTCACTCTACCCAAGCACAGACAGCTTCTCTTCTAGCCTGTAGACAGCTCTGCAACATCACGTGGCATGTGAGAAAGGTGACGGGCACTCACTAATGACAACTGCAAAGTTTCCAAGTCAGTGATTTAAACCCACCCAAAGAGCTGTGCCAAAACACGGGCTTTGTTCTGCTTTTGCCAGCTCAGGAGACCTGTAATTTACTGTTAAATTAATTCACATATCATCTGACTGAAGCCTTGTCTTTGTTGCACAAACTCCAACAGAGAAAGGAAATGTACCGCTGTCTTCTGGGAGAACTGTTTGATCATGAACAGTGAGGCCATAAAATACATACAATAATCTACATTTTCATTCTGATAGCAAATATTAAGATTGAGAGAGCTCTTTCAAGAGCTTCATAGCAGTTTTAATTAAAATAAAGCCAGCAATGGTGTTTTTCATTTTGACTGTCATAATGAGGGATCAGTTTGTGGCTGGTTTTATAGCATGAATAGTCATCTTAAGGTCAAGTTTCATCACATATCATTTGCCTGAGTGTCTCACAAATAAAAAGCAGTGAAAATACAAATTTAATCCCCTTCACTCTTTCCTTTTTATTTTTTACCCCAGAAAAAAACATAGAACTTTGGCAAACAGCAACACTAAATGATTAGGGAGGTCTCTACACAACAGAGTACCCACTGTAAATCCTTGTAGACTTTTGTATTTAAACACCTATTTATCATCTGATAGAATCCAAGATGGACATTGGCATAAAATTTTGTTTTTTAAACTTAAAAGGACATTATCATGACAAAAATAACATATTTCTTCTTACAAGTCCTTCTGTGGAGTATTAATGGCACCCTACAATAACAATGTAAGAAATTTTCTGTATTTTTATCTTTCTATCTCAAACTCCCTGAGCTCAATAACACTACGTAGAGCATTTTTTTTTCACACTTATTTCTTCTCAGATAATAACACAATGGAATTTTATTTTAGTTAGTTATTTAGTCAGAATGCCAAGAGGTTATTTTAACTGAAAGTACATGACATATTGACACACTTTGATGATTTGAAAGTTGTTTTTTCCTGGATATAAATTATAAGTAGATTCCAGAACTTCTTTATATCTTATGATCATGACTATCATTGCTATTTGTACTCAAAAAGAAAATATCCCTGTAATTAAACGTTGCTGACACAGAGTGATTTAGGAAAAAATTAGATAATAAAATAAAGATGCAATGTTTAAATTGACTCTAAGCATTGGAATCAAAAGATATCCAGAATTCAAATGGCATTACGGCTAGTACAGGACTGTTTGTTTTTTTTTAAATATTTTGATGTTTGTAGTCCCAGAATTGATTAAATCGTACTAAAAGACATTCAAAGGTTTATTGCTTTTTTCAAACTTTTTTTGCTTTCTCAGTTTCAATGGAGAACAAAGTTGAAGCTTAAATACCAGTTTTCAGACTATGAAGAAGAGGAATTTCTTCCTTTCTACCTAAACCTTTCAGCTTGGAATAGTTGTACTACCAGATCTAGCTGAGGTCCACTTCATCATTAGCATAGGAAGATTACTCAAATTATTAAAAAACTAAATACCCTCTATGGGTTTTTTAAGCGAGATACTTCTAAAAATCTTTAAAAAGGCTAAAATATTCCAGTTGCAGAAGAACCTGACAGCTCAACCAATTTGAGAAACTGACAGCTCAACCAAATCACCTCCTTAATCTCTCCCAGTTTCCAAATGAAAAGGGGATAATAATAGCCACCTCCCTCAAAACTGTGGGCATATAAAGATTAGCAAAGCATTATAAAATTCACCCTATTGGGTATATTGAAATTATTTGATGTTTTGATGATTCCTTTTTCCTACCTGACGCCATGTCTTCCCACAGTCAGACGTTATGTACATCTCTTCTTTATACTCAACCAGCTGGGACCCCAGGTTACCTGTCACAAAACATGAGGAAACAAGGGTTGCATCCACATGAACAATAGACATTGGATCTGGTCCTAATGCCAGTCAGGGTAAGATGTTTCCAGGTCAGAGCAAGTACTAAACTCAGATGATCAGCAGACTTACCTCACCTCAGTAGCACCAGATAAATTATCTTAAAAACACAATGTAGACTTTTAATTAACTTCTTTCTCTACATTGCTAGAGGTCTATAGGTAAAAGCAATGAGGCGTAATTGTAATACTGAAACACAGAGGCCAAATCGACATTCTAGTTTTTTTGCATGATGAAAAATTATTAGAATAGAATACATATTTAAGATGTAAATCTGAAAAGCCCATAAATTCAGAAGCTATACCTCAACCTTAATCTCATTGTGTGAAATTATTCATCCTGAACTTAAATTGTTAAATTTAATAATTTATCTGTAAGACTTCACAAAGTAGTAGCAAAATCTAGAATCTGCAGAAACAAATAACACGGAAAAGAGAAGAAGGGGGTTTGAAAAAGTGTGTAACTACAAAATAATCTAAAGCAGAATTACTTGATTTACCTAAATATTGACCCAGAACTAACGAATATTTTGATAAAAAGCACTGAGGAGCAGCTGCTAGCATTCAGATTACTGCAAAGCAAACAGAAGTGTTAAAACAAACTTGTGAAAGGTGATCGTAGCAGACACAATCCCAAATACTGAGATCTCCATCTTTTAACATGAGTTATTTCCAATAGCAAACTATTAAACAGTATTCTGGGGGAGAAGCAATTATAGCACCATATTCCTTCGAAATTATATCCTCCAGGGGATTATGAGTTAAATATACGGTTTGCATGTTTTTACTATAAAAACAAGATTGAAGTTATCAGATCCTCTTAAGCAGAAGAGATGAGGGAAGAAAACACTTGAGATTAAGATAGCCGTATAAAATTTCACTTGTGTATTATACAAATAGCTGGTTTTAACCACCAAAACAAAAACGTTTATGCAGAGTGGGCTCATTAGTGCTCAAAGGCTCCTGAGAGGAATGACAGTGCCCACTGCCCCAAATACACACTCTATTTGGACTATCAAGATTGCATGTGCACCACTGTTTAATGCTATAGGTCTACATTATTTAACCCTAAATACAGCCTAGACAGGATTAGGATATTTGTGTTGCATCAGGGAATTTATAGGAGTCAGTTTACTTCTTTCACCTCCATCCAAGATTTCAAAAGATGCCACTGCCCCTTTGTGGTTTTTCATCTTTCTAATCGACTTAACTTTCTCTCATTGATCAAATAATTTGGCACAGATTTAGTTGAATGTGTCATTTTGAAAATAAGACCCTGTTTCTGTAGACTATGAGGAGACTTGGTAAAGTCAGTCCTGTATGGATGAAGGTGGACTGAACACACACTTATAAACCAGGCTCATACAGATGAAGTAGAAGCAAGACCTGTAAGATTAAAATAGCATCAAAACTCCCAGTGCAGGGATGACTACTATTAGATGTCACAGCTGTTGTGCCAAGTGGGAAGGAAAGAGATATGGGTAATTGTGGAGTGAACAGCCCCTATTTTTTTTCCCTGCAAACACCTTCATTTTTAAAAAAAAAACTCACCATTAAGACAGCACCAAGGCATGGAGCCCTCACCCAGGTGGTGTGTGGTCTCACCTTCCCACCACTCTGACTCCTGACTTGGTCCACGCAGCCAGGGTAGAGAGGGCCATCATATGGCTTTCAAAGGGCTTATGATTTATACATAAGGCTGTCTAGTTTTAAGAAACAAAAGCTCTAGTGATACCAACAATCAAATTGAAACCTCCATGACAGAAATGACAGAAAGTTAGAACCATATCATCAGAGTTAAGGACAAAAAACCATAGGCCTAAAACAAGTTCAAATTTTTTAAAAAAGAGATTAAGCCTTTGGTTTTACTCTGTCCAATAGTCCTTGGAAATTTACATGTTTTGGTTACAGTCATATCGCATTCATTTAGGCAGAACTTCCAGTAAAAGAGAAAAAAAAAACCATCAATTAAATGATTGAGTCGTGAATATTATCTAATGTAACAGATCTAAAATGAAAGATTCACATCTGAATTCAGTTGTATTTTCTCCCCCAAAAATACAAGTTTATTTAAGTCTATTTGGGTCATGGCCATTTTCAATTTATTATCACTTTTAATCCTAGAACCTCATGTAAGCAAAGACCAGGAAACGTCATCTGCTTTTCCCAAGTCTCACAACTGTCATCAGCAGGTAGGATGCGATCCCATCGCTTTGTGGAACAAAGATTAATTTGGTCACTACAAGGAGGTATGAATGAGAAATCACCTTCTCAGGATGTGTAGGAAGGGAAGGGAGATTTGATTTGCTGTTTATACAAAACATATTTCTTTTGTTTTGTCTAGCTTTCAATGGTGTGTGTTTCTGCAACTACTCACAGAACTTTTTCTTTGGGATAGCAGAGGGTAGCAAAATTTATTTCCTTGCTAGAATCTAAAGCATTGCTGTCAGTCTACACCCTTCTTTGCACTAATATCTTTACTGAAAGCACTGTTAGTTTTGCTCATGGATAAATGCTGTTTATTCATTTTGCCACTTACTGAAATCTGCTTACATGAGTGGGTCTTTATTTTGAGAACTGCTATGGATCTGCACTTTAAAAAGTGCAGTGGTAATTTGCCTTAGCTAGTGGAGAATTAGTCTGTAAACTAAACACCAGCAACTTGTGCTTCATTAGAAAGCCTTTTATATCCAGCTGATATGGTAATGACTGAAAGATATTAGCAACAGCTTTGTAATTGCAGCTGTGTAACAAGACAGATTTCTAGTTTTGTTTTACCTTTATTGACTTTTCCTGGTAAATGAGCAAAAGGAGTTGATGGATTCAATTATAATTACAGAGAAATGCCATCCTGTGAAAAATCACAGCTGATTACAAACTTGGCACAGAAGCTGCTGTAAAGGAGCACTTGGTCCTTTGACCTTTGAAAGTAGCCTGTCCCCAAGGGAAGGGTGAAAACCCAGAGATGATGTATGCAGGGACTTCTGATTACTGACATAGTGTTCTGTACACTAATGAAGGCTGTAATTTCCACTAATTCCAGATTTTTTAGGATATGCAATTATATTACCTAATTTTGCAAACTTTATAAACTCAATTCATCAAGCACATTAGAAAACCCTGTTTGCAAGGGAGGATAAGACTCTTCAATACAGTGCACATTTGCTATGTGGGTACTGCAGACAATGTCTTGCCGAAAAACAGCATCAATGAATTAAGAAAGAAAAAAAGCAGGAGAGGCAGAAAGCAGGAAACCAGCATCACCAATGGAGACAGGGAGGCTCCTGCAAAGCACAGGGAGTTATTTCATGTGGCAAACAGCCATGTCTCAGGGGTGACAGGGAGAAGGAAATTTCCATAGGAACACATAGGGGTATGTGATGAGTTTAAGCCAAGGGTATATTTGAAAGCTGTTAGCCTGAAAAACTAGATCCAGAATAAAAGTAAGCCCTTCAAAGAACTTAGCAGACTCACTACAGTTTTATTTGCAAACCTTTCTATTTAATGTGTGTCTATTTAATGTGAGTTAAGAGTTTTCTCTATTTAAAGAGTTACATAATTTTGACTTTTTTTTTTTTACATTCTAATAAAAAATAACTTCAAAGATTTAGGACATTCCGTTATTTTTGAGACTTCAAATAAAGTGTATTATTTTACTTCAAGGCTCTCGCTACCTCGCAGTGTGTCATGTTACTGGATTAAGTCAGCTAACTAGACAAAGCATGTGTAATAGCACCCTGTAAACCCCCTTACAACAGCTCCAATTCACATCAAATAAAATGCAAAAAACGCTGACATTAATAACATTACAAAAAAATGACCACAATGTCACAGGAGCACTCAGAAAGCACTCAGTTTCAGCTGAAGCATCCAGAAAGTTTCCATGCCATATCCACATAGAATTATGAAGTTTATTTGTGGGAAGGCAATAACATGTGCACAACTGACATCACGATCAAGTTGATCGAAGAAGTTGAGAAACTGCCAAATTATGCTAGAAGCCAAAACTTACAGTTTGTAAGTATCATTCCCACTACGTCCTGAAGCGTTCAGACTGTACTGCACACCCACAAATATCAGTGTGCTGTTTGCCTGCTGAATCACACCAAAATCTGTGTCGTAAATGTCTGCAGTAACTCCTCAGGTGCACCACTACAACACGGAAAGTTTTCTATCATTTTAGTGGGTCTGCGTTAGATCTCAAAATTCATCTGTGGCAACGAGTAAAGGGAATGTAATACACTGAAGGCAATTCAGGTTCATACTGAAAAAGTTACTGCATCTGCAATGGGTAATCAGCTGCAGGCTATTTTTGCCAGAGCTAAAATGGTATAATTTTAACATCACTTTTTGATCTAAATGGCCTTAAAACTCCTCTGACACATGACACAGCCTTTTTTGCCATCTAGTTTCAAGAAGTTTTGTCTGCAACATAGAAGCTTCTCAAGTTTGTCTTTTTTTTAATATTCTTGTAGTTATATGCCAGCAAGAGAAAAGATGACTTTTCAAATGAATGTGAATGTTTGCTTCAACTTTGCTTTCTATATTTCTCCTCCAATTTTAAACATATTGTTATTAAAGGCATTTTTAGAGGTTCATACTTTGTCCCTAATAAAGGGATGGCATTACTGCAAACACCATATATACATGAAATAAGGGAAGGCCAGAGACTGTGCTACAGCCCTGAGGCCAGTTGGTATGACCTGACCATGTTCACATCACAGAGTACTCAGGCCTGGCTCTCCCTGGCTGCTACTACCAGAGCCAGAAGATGCATTTTTTGATGAGGCTTTGGGTTTTTTTTGGTTTGGGGGTTTTTGTTTGGTTCAAATTACCTGAAATAACATATAGGCCATGTGATGAAACTGAGGATGTGAGTGGCACGCCCCCAAGTCATGACAGGTGTCTCTGAGGGTAGAAGGCCAAGGTACCTTGGACTATGCAGGTTAGGAGACTTAAACCTGATGCTATCTTGACCATAGCACTTATCAGAAACAATCTCATGTGTGTGCCTTCTCCCAGAACATGGCCTGGGAGGGCCATATACACCTGAATTCTTCTTAAACACTTCCACAAAGGCTTTTGTCACCAACAGAGCCAAGATACTGTAATAGATGGACTCTTGTCCTGAGTCAGCGTGACTCTCCTATAATTATGTTGTGACACCTCGTTTTTACAATTTTGGAAACAAAAGGAAACATTTTGGTCCATATTTTGGACTTTTTGATTAAGCACATTTGTCTCTCATTTCTATTACTTGGATTCTTAAATACTTTTCAAACTGTGCTTTGGGATACAGGAAATCCTCTTTTTTTTTTTTTTTTGTCCCAAGTAAAGGCTAATTTTAAAGTAACTGGGTAAAAATACACGTTCCATCCCTGCAGGGGTGGCAGTCCCAAAATCTAGAATACAGGGGTACTAACTATCCTTCAACGCATTTCTCCAAGCTATACATAACTTTGTGCATGTCATTTCAGCAGTTGGTAGCACAGGAGTGTGAAAAAAACTAATGAATTTTTGAATTTTACTGATGACCAGTGGCCAGCCAAGCTCTCTGGAAAGGTGGAATAGCTGTGATAAACACATAAAAGTCTCAAGAGAGTAATTAAAAGTTCATCTTTGCTCAGGCATTTTTGGCACGTTCCTACCAGGCCACACAATTATGGGAAATTATCCTCATTTGCAATTTACTATTAATTTACATATTTTAAGCACTACTTCTCATCACATTTAACCATATTTTTATATACAATTTTAGACATGCTTACTGTGAGAAGAAATAATCCCCATATGCAACACTTTGATAATCCTTCTAATATGGAAAATCTTTTCTAGCCACCTAAATTTAGCATACAGGCAGATACCTGTTCCAAAAAAGAGAGATGTACCTTGGCTAGACTACTGGTTATTAATACAGTTGTATCATCCCTCCAGTCAATGCACAATAAGCTAAAATTTCATGGATTATAAACTTGTAGTCACAGCATAGAACAAACATACAACATATTCATGTTTAAATGTCCCAAGTAGGCAGTTTTTGCCTGGCAAACTGAAGATGTGTTTAGCTGAGGGAGTGATTCACACCATCAGAATGGAGGAACATGTTTACACAAGAAAAATCCAATTGAGTTGCAGCATTTTCACTCCAAAATGCACTGGGAAATGCTCAGTCATCTCCCTGTTCCCTCATACTTTTTACAGTGGCATCCTGGTACGCTACCTTTGTGAAAAATTATAGAAATTTATCACAATGTATGTGTGTATTTGGGCCTCATATGACACAAAGTAAACTGAACTTTCCAGCACTTCCTCAATTTATGTGAATGTGCAGAATTTGCTGGTTGCTTGATTTGCCATCAGGATTGGAAGTTAAGCAGCAATTGTTGTGAACTAGCACCTGAAAAGTCCACACTTCTCTAAACATTTTTCATAAAAAAGTCCTTCACAAGTTTATAATAAAAATTTACACATCAATTGACACACACTTCATAGCCGATGCTGTGAGAAATGGAAGCTCTTGCCCAGATTAAAATGCAGGAAAATCAAATGTAAATGCAAAATCCTATTACATTTCTTAAAGGGAGCAAAGCAGTTATTTAAAAGAGCACTTTAATATGCAGCTATAAAATTTAATATTCTGTCTGCACAATTTATATATATACCTAAGCTAAAAATATGTATTCCTCAGAACTATTTATGCAACTTTAATAGAGTGGATTTTTTTTTGCAAATATGAGTTTAAAAAGATGCAATTTTAAAATCCTATTAATGCATTTTTCACCAAATGCTCTAGGCATTAATGCTGTTCACCATTTAATTATTTTTTAAATTAAAACAATTTTCAGTAGTCTCTGTGCTCCTATTTTCAACCACAGTATCAAAACTATCCTTAAGTCACAGGTTAGGTTTTCCATTACCACAGGCAGCTGTGTCATATAAGCTTTCTATTAAGCATCCAAACTCCATGCTAAAGGGATTTTTTTGTTTTTGTTTGCATTTTTTATTGAAGCAACACTGCTCTTACTGAGAGGAACAACTTCATGGCTCTTATGGTTAGAAACTCCTTTCTAATTTCCAGTTCTTATCCACTTGTTTTCATTACTTGTTTCTACCCCATGGTTACACTACTTTCAGGACAAAAATCATATTCTATCATCTTTTATTTTTTGCAGGTTCCCCTTGTAAATATTCTATATTTCCACCAACTGCCAAGTAGTCCTTCTTAGTACCTACTCATTGGCTCTGTAAACCAATGATCAGAATAGTACACATTCTTATTAATAAAGTCATTGTACAGTATTTTTCCAGAATATTAATATTTCCCTCTCCCCGTTGGCAACTGTTTACCTACTTCACCATCAGAACACATTCCCCTTTTTCACAACACAAGGCACTGATTGTTCCTAGACACACTGTTACCAAGTCACGTTCATGGATCTTTATCATCATCAGTCATTTTGAGAAGATGTGCTCTCCCTAAATCTAGCAGTAAAACTCCAATAGTGTGTGATGTGGCCCAAATAATCTGATTTCTGTATGTGCTAAGAACCTAGTACTGTTGTTGATTTGCATAGGATTATCAATTTCAAGGATCAGGCCAGAAGAAATTCAAGCTCATTGTTGGTAAAGTATTTCTGATAAGAAATGTAAGTTTATAAGGATATCAGGTTTGCCAGATAAGACTGAACATGTGCATTGAATCTAGATGACTTGAGCATCCAAATAATGTAAATGCAAGTCACAATCAGAGTCCATTCAGGTTGTCTGTTGACAAGAGGATGTAGTTGCTCTTTAAGATTTTAAGACTCGAAAATAAGTCTCTCAGCTCCGTTTGCAGCTAGATGACCTTCTACCAGAGAAAGGACATACCCCACTTCTCTCAGGCAAAAGTTTCTCCCTTTCACACCATCCCTCCTAGTGTTTTAGCCAGCTGCTATGAGTGATAGTGCTTCTCTATCATTTACATTACATTATAAGTTGCTCCATAATCAAGTCAAATTTAACATCATTCCAGATTTTTATGATATCTGGATGTCATCAAAAAGGTTCCTTCATATTCAAATTGAGGAAAACTGCTGACAAGTTTACCTACCGCTTCAGTAACTCAATGTCACAATGACAAAATTTTGCCCCATTCCAGGAAGGAATTAAGGGCAAATTACTCTTCTCTGACCTGCCATCCCTAATATCATCTCAGAGAACAGTGCACTTAAACACCACAAAACACAAATGAATGAAAACCAGCCAACATCTCACAGAATATCAGTTCACAACACCAGATAAAGCAGGGACAAAGAATATCGCTTCACCCCATCAGATTATAAAGCAAGGACAGAGAAAAATGAAATAGATGTAATGCACTAATTAATTAAACCTCATTGCTTAATTTACTATTAGAAAGGATTCAGGTAAAATATGTTGAGGCTAACATTAAGAACCTGCATTAGAATAGGAGTACCTTTGTGTAAGAAAAAATCTTGAAGACAAAAATTATTTTTTTAAATACTGGAATTCATAGAAAGTGAATTAAACACTTAATAGAAATGTATCTACAAGGGCACAATAGAAATTCTTGTTCTCATTCATGTCAATAAAAATATAGCAGCATTTCACCAGGTAGATCTGCCTCCAGTGAAATACTTTAAACTCCATTCACGCTAGGGAAAACTTGAAGTCTTCAGTTATATTGAGGCAATGGCAGGCGTCAGTCTCGTTCAACACCAAATACGCTCACCTTGATATTCTCAGGAAAATTTCAATTTAGTAAGCTAGTTATAAGAGACTAGTGTAAGCTATGGCAGAAAGCATTATTGATTAAAAACAGATATACTTTAGGAAAAGAGAAGCAGTAAATGTGCGCGCTCCATCTAAGCATAATCCATAACATACTCTTAGCTAACATTTCAATAATTTTGAAACAAATGAATAAATGTATAGAAGAATCACAAGGATATGAAGTAAACCAGAGTTATGTGAATATTTTTCTTGATGAGAGGTCAACACTGCAATGGAAATTCTTTTATTAAATGACACTTCACAGTACCTTGGCTCCATATGCAGGTTAGAGTGGAGAAGCCACAACCAGCATTGTTCCCATCACAGAGATGCATTTGCCTATTTCACTTCAACTTTCTTTAGGCAAAAAGGGAATTAATAAAAATGACAAGACAAATTATCTCTATCGAAGCATAAAGAACAAAGGCTTGGCCACTGTTAACATCAGTTTATTGGATTTACTGGGCTATTTATGATGCTTGAGGCCCTACCTCCCACTTCTAGAGAAAAAGAATGCAGGACAAGTCCATCAGGTACTGTCATTACTCCCCTCTCAATAATGAAGGAGATATTACACAGCACAGAGACGCATATTGAATCCTGTTATATATCTGTCCTAGAAAACACAGCTCTGGGAGTTCAATTAACTGTTATTAAATTATTTTATCAAGAGATCCCATAAAGGGTTATTCTGCAGGGAAAGCTTTCCATTGGCAATGTTTCTAGTACAGGACTATTATAAACCAAAAGACTTGATCTACAAAGAACCGCTGTCTTATTTCAGGTCTCAAAAAATAATTTTTTGTGCTTACCTGCCCCCATTATGAGCCCTGGTGCAGTGTCTTTTGTATGGACTGTTCCTGATACATAGGGATTGTCAGCCCAGCGGAGATGGAGGTGAAGGTAGCAATCAGGCTTGTGGGGGAAAAAGGCAACAGGTTTTTTTAAAAAAAACCAAACTACCACAACTTGTAACAGTTATGTTTTTACAATAAGGAATGCACCATCAAAGAGCAGCTTCAGCAATGCATGTCTTTGTAGAGAAAGTTTACCATGGAACCAAAGCCCATTCTGAAATACTCAGTTCATATTAGCTGTCCCCATGGCGCAGGGAGTCAGCCAGAACAATACAAGGTTTTCAGAACAGCCTCAAAAATAACAAAATATTATGGGTAGCTGGAACGTCTAAACAAACTGAAATAACATCACCTTACAAAAAAGAAAGGCTTTTTTTCATGCAGTTAACTGTGATATTTATTTCCAAGCAACTGTAAAGAGTTCCCTCTAAAAGGGAATCAAGGGCTACCTTGGTTTAAGATGAAGCAAAAGTATGAAAGATGGAAAGAGAAAAGCTATTGGGAACTCTGATGATGTGCCCCTCATATCCAGAGACAAAATGATTGTTGTCATGATCATTCTGAACTGGGTTGTGTGGTTTACACACAAATCAAAATGTCCTCTTCGTGCAAAAGTAAGCTCTACTTTAAGAAATGCAGTGCTACAGACAGGGCTGTGGCTACTCACACTGCAAGAGGACAGACAGCTTGTCAAGCCACTGCCTTGTAGCTAGTTTGGCTGGTAAGCTTGGCACAAAACTCTTGGGCTGTTAGAACCACTGCACAGTGTACCATACAAACCATTCTTGTGCACTTCAGGGAAAGGATAGGCCAAAAAGAACCACTTACAGGCTTGCAGTTTGTCGGTTTGCCATTCATATCAATGTCTGGAGGGTTTAGAAAATCCCAGTCACGGCCTTTGTTGTAGGTTATCAGAGTTGTAACTTTCCCATCAATTTTCTGGTTGGCCAGAAAGACTCCTTTGACACCTCTGACCTGGAGCAAACAGGAGAGAGAGTTAAAGACCAGCACATATACATCTTTTTCAACAAGGCAACAAGGATTATCCCCGATTAGCTGCTCTTCTGTGGCTCTGAACTGTGGACCTCAGGTACACTCTCCGCAAAGAAAGTAAATGATACCTTAAAAAAAAAAAAAGGTGGCAAAAGGAAAAATGATAAGAGGAAAGGGTGAATGGGGGAAGGGGTAAATAATTATTAACTGATTTATATTTCTAAATGTATTTTAAAAGGATATACAGTTTTCTTAATGCAGAAGGCTAACCAAATTACATGTAGTTTATACAGCAAAATATTAAAATTACAATAGCATGGCCTTACTGTGTACTACTGTTAAAATTACAGCTCTGTATTTTTTTTAAATATGGATATCACTAAAATGTTATTCTACAAATGATGTTAAGTTACATAACAGCAACTTGACTCTTACACTGAAGTAATGCAATCCATATCATATAAACAGTGCACAAATAGGTTAAAATAACAAAATACAATTTAATATCCTTCAAAATAACACTGAATTAGGAAGCACAATTGTCTTTTGAAGAAAATAAATACAGACAGTAATAGCACCTTAGTATGTTTACTCCTAGCCCTAATAGTTGTGTTACGTGTTAATATTCTACCAGATGGCATGAGATAAGATCTTCTATTACATTTGAAAGTTTCCTTAAGAGTGCTTGTTTCCCTGGTAATTATTTATAAGGTTTCTTGAATTTTTAAAAAATGACTGAAAATTTATATCAATGCACATAATATTTGCAGCACAGTACAGCTCTCTAATCTGCTTATGTGCTGTCATTTAACAAAACTGAACCATTCATTAGAACTGAGCACACATGACAGCCAGCACTTCTCATAATCAGGAATATTTGCCTCTTACCGACACAATTCCTGGATTTATTATTTACTTTGTATCTGAAATACTTTTTCCTTTCCCCCCCCCCCCAACTACCAGCTACGAACTCCCTTTAACACTAATTTAATAAAAGTCTACACTGAGGGTGAAGAGAAGGCATCCCTTTCAGAAGGTGACGATTTGATACCTATTCTTTATATGCTTTTTTTCTAAGGAACTGACTGAAATCTACAGAGAATAAGAATGCTCCACTGGTTATGGTAATAGCCTGTAACGTTGAAATATATTTACATTTAGATAACCAAATTCTGTATAGACATTTGAATACCCACTCTCTCATGAGTTCCTTCTTCATTAAATGCCATGCACATGTGGTCAGTTTACTACCCAGCATGCTGGAAGCTCAGAATCACCTCCAAGTCAGACACACTATGAAAGCCGACTACTTTGCAGTGCAGGTGAGAAAAGGAAGGGTAAGGAAGAAACTAGGAACCTACTTTTTTTCACTTTCAAAGCACTTTCATCTTGCTGGGGCTTTATTACATATTCTCTCTTCCAGAGATGGCATAGCCATGAATATGACTGAAAAGCCTAGCAGTTCAAAAATTTTACTTGAGAAGATAGACTTGGAGTTCAATTTCTATGCATGTCTTTCTTCCAGTGAGCACAACATTAAATATTTTAAAAATAATTAGATCAGGGACTACAAGTGAGGTTTCCCTCTTCATTTATGGATGGCAAAAACAGTGCTGCATCATGCATATTTTTGTTTCCTCTCTCTGTCCCTTTTTTTCCTCTCATTCTTGTTTAATGAATATTTAATCATTCCATACAATCATTCAGTGGGAGTCTAAATTTTTCTGCATTCCCACTCCTATTTCTAACCTATCCAAGTGCTAGAGTAACCTTTCTTCTCTGTACTTTTGGAAAGAAATTCTTCTGTACTTTCTACTCCTTGACTTAGTTCCCCAATCTAAATTTGGGAGATTAGCGTCTTTCTACAAATAAGGAAAATGCATATGGGAAATAAGTATTTTAATCTATCAGACAGAAAGGTTATAATTTTTTTTCAGTGTCTCAGTTAACTTCTCTCACTGTTGCTCTAAAAAAAGGTAAAAGCCAACCTGCACTTCAGCAGTTCCATGTTGAATGAAAGGCATAAACCCTGTTTGAAATAATAATTTTCAGACATCTACCTTCAGAGCAAGTTCAAATGCATGATGTTTGGAGTGATGCACTAGCCTCAAAAATAATAACATAAAACTACTGTGTGTAAAAAATGGCAGCTTTAAAACAGTTCATCCCCTCCGAAGTATTTTGTATTTAATTTGTCCTGTAACTTATGTAAATACACACCTATCTCTTTCTGTAAATGCTGTATGTCAAATCCACATTCTGGATGCTGAGACACCCAAATTTGTCTGTACTTTCTACTCCTTGACTCAGTTCCCTGATCTAAAAAGTTTCACATTAATAATAAGGTGCTATGGAAAAGAAGACATTTCAATGTCATGGAGTGTTGTTACTCTGATGAGCAGTGCAGTAGCAACCTATAACAGACAAAGACAAGGAAATTCAGAAGTAACTTTCCTTGATTTTCTTTGGATTTTTGAATTAGTTCTTGGAAGCCCTGTTTCCAAAACAGCTCAGTGCTTAGTTGTTTGCCAAGTACTCTTAGGAAAGCATTTTGTACCTTATAAACCTATTTTCTAAACAGGTTTTCTGCTATGACTATGTATTCTGTGGCAGATTAATTTCTGCAATGTTACATTATTGATTTTACAGCAAAACAATATTCTATACCACTTGGTAGCAAAAGGCACTACTCAAATAGCCCCACAGTGTTTATTAGAAGTATTTAGTGAAATACAAAAAAAATACAGCTATATAACAGAAGTTTGTAATTAAAATTTGAATAGATACAATTTGTTGTTTGGGAAAAAAAGGATGAAGAATGTGTACTGACACTTGTGTAGCTCTTACTTACATAAGAAGTCTTAACAAGATCCAATCTAGAAGTATTATATTAGTATGCCCATTTTGCAAATATGCCAGTGTCAAATTTGTGACTGGTTCACATTGGCAGCACTTGATACAATTTCAAGGATATGCTCCTTTTTGCAGTGTTGCAAATTCCAAGGGTATGTTCCTTTTTTTTTCTTTTCCCTTTGAACAATTATTTGGGAATTATTCCCCTTTTTCACATGCAACATGAAAAGAAATACAGTGCAAAAAAAAAAAAAAAAGCATATAAAAGAAACTGAACACAGATAGGTAGAAACCTATAAAAGATTTTATAGCAGGTGTACAAGTAAGAGATGAAGTAAGGTCAGCAGAAGATAACAAAGATGAACAGTGCAAATTTTAAGGAGAATTATGCATTAGTGGAAAGAGAAGTTGTCAAGCACTGAGGACTATCTCTGTTGCACTGAAGATTCCTCTTCCCAAGACTGGATATTTACATTAAAATGCCTAGATAGAAAATCCAGACTAGACCAAAAAAATGCCATCCTTAAGGACTGCATAAATGTTATACTTAGTAAGTATTTATTACTGTGTAAATAATCTATAAATTACTTGTAGATATGAGTACTTGATCACATTCTATTAAAGAAGATGAAAGCTAATTATTTATCATACAAGATGTGTGGAAGCTGTAGGCTTTCTTATTGTAAGCAAATAAAACCGTTCTCCTATAATGCAACTCTATTACAAAAATAGCTGTTAAAAATTGAAATGTATCGCTCCATGTATTGTTTTTCAATTACTCTTTATCTTGTGCACATTTTCACATTTTCTTTTTTAATGCAACCCTACAAATTAATCCAGCACCCACAATAATCCATGATATCTCTCTCTTGTGCATTATCAAATATGCTCTCAATAGCATTGTGAAATTCTGAAATCACCAGTAAAACTCAATTAAATAAATAGCTCTTTTAGACAAAAGGACATCCAGGGGTGGCATCTCTGTACAACTTATCTGAAATGACATGCTACAGGTGACGCAGGGAGTGGAGATTTCACCTGACTCCCTTTTAGCTTTGCATCCCAGCCAGGAGCGAAGTGCTCAAACTAATGCTCTCAATAAATCTTCTCGCGGGAATGTGGCTACACACAATGTGCAGCTTCACTCATTAAGAAGCCTCATTTCTAAAAAGGTAGAGTCTAGAAAATAAAATACCTTTTTGTTTTACTAGAACCATTTGGAAAGAAAAAGCTAAACAAAGACGTAGTAGATAAGGTGGTGGTGGGGAAGGGAACTACTATCATTTTCCCCCACCAAGAAGAGTGTAATTACTGCCATTTAACAGCTCTGTAACTGTATGACTTGTACCCTAAATTACCAAAAACCTTTTCCAGAGAAATCTAATGCACTTACAAAGATTTATTTTCTTAACTAACACTAGGCAGATTAAAGAGTAACAGTGGCCAAACTGTGTCAAACCAAAGGTCCATTAGTTTCATACCCTGATAATGGCCAGTGCTACTCGCTATATGAAAGAACAGAACCAGAGCAAAAGTACATATTAAATTGTGCTGGTAGTTTCCCTTTTCAGTATCTCAAAATAAAAAACCACGCACATCCATGTAAACCTATACCAAAAATCTAGTTCTTAAGAGTACACAGCACATTAGCAAAGCAAGAGGGAAACATAAGTAGCAATGATGCACTATCAATAAGAAAAAAATCCCAGTCATTTAGCATTACAGACAACTGTGAAACTACAGTAATGTACTGCTAATTATATTCAATCAAAATTTAAAAAATTATAACTCCACCCAGACTACACACATTGGAAGAGATAAAGACCTACCTCTAGAATATCTATCAGGACATTCTCTTCTGGCTGCTTTGTGCTCCGGACGTTCTCCAGCAGGATAGAGTAGTAAACACCTTGTGGGTCAGACTGGTACAGGTTGTATGTGTCTGTCTGATACCACTCCTGAACAGCCACAAATACCTGGTTTTCATCTGTACTAATTATCTGTAAATCCTGTAGAAAAATAAGATACAAAATTACTAATTTTGTCATGATTTTCTTTTACAAACAATAAGTTGACCGGGAGGGTTCAATATGGGGAGCTGCGGAGTGAAGGAGAGAAATGCATCTGGAAGTTCAGTGACAGTGATGTCTCAACATAATACTAATCAACATGCTGTATCCCCCCACTCCCAGGTGGTCAGTCACTGCCTTCTGGCTACAGGTTATCAGGGTGCACACTGCCTTAGTGAAGACCGAAAATTGTATATGTGCAAAAGCTGTGACCTGCTTTGACTTTCATAGGAAATGACTTCTTGGAAAGAGGTGGGGGGGGGGGGGGGGGGAAGGAAAGGGAATTAAAAAGCAAAACGATTTTCCAAAATCTGGATGACAGTCAATGGAAGACCAAGACAACATAAACAAAGTTAATCTAAAAAAATAATCCTCAGGTACCTAAAGAATTAAGAACTATTTCATCTAGGGTAAAGCGTAACTTACCATAAAGAAGATCAGATATAATTTACAGCAGTTACACATAAGAAAAAGTACATACAGCTCATGTATATTATCGTACACAATGCTAATTTATCTACCTAGACAAATCCACTGAAATATTCAACAGTAATAACACAAGAGTCAACATTCTGCATTCATTTCTCAAGAATTTCAGGCATGGGTATTGCAACAGCTTTCTTTCACTTTTCCCAATTTCTTAATTTCAAACATCTCAGTCAAAAAATGCACAGATGGGGAAAATAATTTAACACTAATATTAAGCAGAAGAAATAAATCAGGAACTAGCTTAGCAAATAGAACTGAACTAAGCTTAGCAAATAGAAAAAAAAAAAAAGACATGAGTTTGCAATAGGAGACAGCAGCATAAAGGCAGATGTTGGGGCTACGTATGAAATGACATCTAGTCATGGAGTCTGAAAGCTCATAAACTCTTTATGACCTTTGTACTTAACTGAGACACTATACAGTTTTGGTTCCCTTATTACTGGAAAAATAACTAAGGCCATGGGGGTGAATATGAAATAAAGCCACCAAAATGTCAAGAGAATATGAGTTGGGGGAAATTGCTTTTAAAAAAATATATATCAAGAAAATAACTTTGTAGATCTCTAAGAGAGAAATAAAACAAATTCTGTAAGAATCCAGTTAAGACCAAAGAAAACATGAGTAACACTGAGAAACATTGAATACTTGACAAAGCATGGCAGTCACACTTTAGGCAACATGCACAATTCATTTGAGGCATTTTAAAAAAAAAAAAGACACAAATAGAAATAAAATAATACAATGAAAAGATTTTTAATATGAAAAGATGAATACAATGAAAAGATTTTTAATATGAAAAGATGGTTGTTAAATAACCGATCATTTAGTTAAATTTAAAGTATTTTTACATCTGACATATCTCAACACAAAAGAACTTAAATTGAGTTTCTTATCAATGACAGCTCAATGTTGTTTTCAAAGACTTTCTCATTGAACTGTGTACTAAAGTAGATTTTTGTTTAGCATCCCATTAATAGATCTCTTTTTTTCTTGTACTCAAAAATTACTCAGAAGCAGAGAATCTGGCAGAACTTCAATTCTTTCCATCTAAGTATGAAACGGTTACTGCTCTGCCACAGAAATGCCAGCAAAACACAATAACTGATCCCAACAGGTTCTTTAAAAAGCCTCTTACACGTACAGAACACTTCACCTCCTGCCTTAAATACATGGCTGTGTAGCCCACATTACATCACATCTAATACTCAATGCACCTTCTCTTCTGCAGTGTGAGAAAAGCTCCTGTCATTAGTGAAGCAGGGAGTGAAGCAAGGAGTATAGAAACTTCTTTTTTTCATGTGAAAACCATTAGAAAATCCCTACTCTTCTGTGATGCCAGGAGCTTTCATCAAAATAATCATCCACATTATTATAACAGAACATTTAAACAGTGCAGTAAAAGAACGCAAAACTCCAGTGAATGCAGATAAGCTGCTTTCCTTCCCCAAGCTCTGGTAGGGCAGCAGTGGTTGCATGGGTGGCCCATGGTGGCAGTGGTATGAGCCGGGAGGACAATATGGTGGGATGGAGGGGTGCTGAGTCAGCAGAAGCAGCACTAACAGTGCTACAAGAGCTGAACTGTGTGGTGAAGAAGGACAGGAAGATTAATTTTGGGAAGACTGGAGGTGAAAGAATGAGTGGTTGGACTGGAGAAGTTTACTGCAACAAATGAGGGCTTACTTTTCTCTTGGTAGTGACTGTTATCAAGAAAGAGATTTGTACACTTAGACTGTTTGATGCCAGTTTTTTCTGAGGCAAGAACATAATGAGTCCTTTTATGGTTTTAGGAAGTCAAATTGCCTTTCCACTTCCTTGAACTTCATTCCCTCTGTTCAGAATTTACACTTTCAGATTTCTAGTTCAGCCTTAACACTGTTTCTTTTTGCAATGATTTCATTTCCCCTCAAGAAGCAAAACAGTAATTGAGTTATAGTGCCTTGCAAGAATCCTGCACAACACTTTCTGCCCACAATCACAGTATAATCCTCTAGGAAAGTTAATTGACAAATTAAGGAAAACCTCAAAGTTCATGCATGGTATCTATAAAATTCCTGAATGACACAGACTACTGAATATCTAGATAAAACAAAGCTAATTTTTCATGCCATAGAATCATAGAATGGTCAGAGTTGGAAGGGACCTTGAAGATCATTTGATTCCAACCGCCAGCCATGGCCAGGGACACCTTTCACTAAACCAGGTTGCTCAAACTGACATGGTAACCACTGCTCAACAGATGTAAAGCACAAGAAGATGGTACATCAGCAAATATTGCTAGACAGAACTTCCTGGCAGTAAAGAGTTAACTACCAAGGACACCTGAGAGAGAGAAGAAATATCTTGATTCAAGGAATCTGAGTTTTTGTTGCTTTACCTAATTCATGGCCACAGACACTACCTCAGACTGTGATCTCAGCAGATCCTGTAAGGAAAGAATTCATTCTGTTATGATTTCATGCTTGGACTGCTGCATTTGCCTTCTTGCTGGACCTCATGCTTTCTCTCTCCACATTCCACAGGCTATTCAAAGTCCAACTGATCATCTAATTTTTCTGTAATTATGCTATTCACACATAATTTATTCAAATTAATTTATAAAGATCTTTCCTGATGTTAGAGACCTTCAGAATTTAGAAGATTTCTTACTGTCACTACTCAGATATTTGTTTATCTCCAGGTGGCTTTTTTATATACATTCAGTATTTGAGTTCTTGTGGTTCCCTTTCATTTCTGTGCTCAAAAGACAGAGTCCATGTACTTTTGGGTATCCAAATGCAGAATCTTTCTCCAGGTTTGCCATAACAACCACGTTGCTTTCTCTGTGGCATGCCCATTTACTGCTTTACTTCAGCTCTGTGCAGTCTGTAATGTCTGCTCTGTCCCATCTCTTACTGATCCAAGCATCAATGTTGCCATCATTTTTACTTCTCTCTCATTTTTGTTTTTGCAAAGCTCACCATTGTCACTTTGTATCATTTTTGGGGCCTACAGGAAAGATGGGGACAGACTCTTTATCAGGGAGTGTAGTGATAGGACAAGGGATAATGGTTTTAATCTGAAAGTGGGGAGATTTAGATTAGATATTAGGAAGAAATTTTTCATTATGAGGTTGGTAAGACACTGGAACAGGTTTCCCAGAGAAGTCATGGACACCCCATCCCTAGAAGTGTTGAAGGCCAGATAGGATGAGGCTTTGAGCAACCTGGTTAAGTGGGAACTCGATGACATTTAAGGTCTCTTCCAAACTAAAGCATTCTAAGATTCTAAATAGGTTGTCATTCCTAAATGCAGCATCCAACTGCCAGCCAATTTTCTCCATTAGCTTAATCTCATCTTTTTAAATTGTAAGCTTTTGTACAGCTCTGAGAAGACTTCTAATCCCACTAGTTGTATTGTACAAAACTCCATTGTTTTTACATCTAATACCCATGAGAGTTCTTGTTTCTGTTTGCTAAGGTGCTTCTTGTGCACTGTATTCTTTGAATTCTTTTGATGCAATGTTTCCTTCATCCTCCTTTCTCTACTGCATAATGTAACACCACACCAAGCACAGGTGTCTGTATGTCCATCACCAAAAAATCTGTGGAATAGGTTCAAGACAGTGGTCCAGCCCAGGGACAGGGATAGGTCTGCCTATGGGCGCAACCAAAGAGGGCTGCAAAGCCCTCTAGAATCCACTATGCAAACGAGTCCACAGGGTCATTTCCCTAAGGGTGGATGAGAGTAAACAGCCTTCAAATAATGTAAATGGCCACTCCAAGGAAAATGGAATAAACTGGCTTCTGTCTACTTGCAGTTAAATACTGGGTATAAATCACAGTTAAGGAGATTGAGGTCAGACATCAGAATATCCTTCCACAGTCACAGACATAAGGATAAAATGCTTAGGGATGTAAAGTAATTGTTATCCTCAGGAATTGTTAAGAGTATATTAGACAAATATCTGTTAGGACTGGTTTCAGCAGATGAATGTTTCAGAAAAGGATCTCTCAAGATCCTGTAAAAACAGGGGAAAATAAAAACACACCTTATTGAGATCACTTATGTTAAAGTGATGAATATAGAATGTTAAATATACAAATAAAAATATCATTAGAGAGATAGGATTTTAGGTTTTTGTTCTGGTTTTGGTTTTTAGTTTGCTGGTGGTTGTTTGGTTGGGTTTTTTTGTTTTGTTTTTTTTTTTAATTCAAGAGCTACAATTTTTTAACTATGCTAAAGAAAGTAATCAATTTTCCAAGCAAATAAGAATTTCAACTTGATCTTAGAATAGTATTAAGGGCACCTGGATATCTGTTGGATCTGAATTACTTTTCTAGAAAAATGATAAATGAATGCTGAAAGAGATCAAAGTCTGTATATTAAAAACTGGTATGATTAAACAAAGCATCCAGTGACAGGTCACGCCACTCCTACTCTCCCAGGGACTCGTAAGCTGCTGTGTTTATACCTTTCATCAATAGCAGAGAACACAATTGTTCAACTATACACAAAGATTTCTTCAAAATGATACTAGAAATAATTAGACATGTATAGAAGGCCAAACTGTGCAAACAACAAGCACCACTTCAAAGAAATGTCACATCACATGGATAGGCCTGGTCTAGTAAGCAAAATAAATGAGTCTGAGGGTGCACACATGACACAGAAATAAGTGTGCATGTTCAGCCACGCAATCAAAAGCAAGCACCCAGAAACCCTTCCAGCAAGTACAGAGCAATGATCAAGCATTACTTCTTAAAAATCATCTACACTGCTTGAGAATTATTTCTTTACTTTTAAGCAACATGATCAGTCTACCAGTTTTCCAAAACTATCTGCTTTTAATGCCGTTGATTCTGTTTTCACAGCTGAATGAACACCAAATCAAAAATCAAATATCAGTTGACAAGCACAAAAGCATTAAATAATTAAGACAGTCATGTTTTGGGGGAGGTGAGGACAGGCAGGAGGAAGGAAAGAGGTTTAGAGGAGGAAGGGAAGATAAATGCATTGCGTTCACTGTATACAGCCCCATACCATCTACATTTAGTAACTCACCAGCCTGTAAGTCTGCTAATACTTTATAGAATTTTATATTCAATAAACGCTCTATATGGTTTATTATATTACTAACCATGATAAGAAACCCTATGACACAGATAAATACAATTACACCTTGAAGACAGAAGGATATAAAAGGTGACAAGGATCATACAGCAAGCCAGTGCTCCTTTATGTAGTAAAATGTGCTGATGACATAGGAAATGCCATTAAGTGAAAATACTGTAGGCAGTGTCCAGCACAGCTGACAAAATGCTACACAGGCAGGACTGTGGCACTTCAGTCAATAAAGGCAAATAAAGAAGAACCTTAAAATTCCTTTGTTCCAAATCTTACAATTTTGATTCCGATGTCAGAATTTTGCCCCCTGCAAGCTTTTAATACCATGGTTGGGCAATATGTTAACCTGAAGCAAGTGATAAATTAAACAGAGAACCATGAAGAGTAAGTATATCAGAAGCTCAACGGATGTAAGAACTCAAGGCTGTGTAGTCTCAGCCTTGACCTCCAGTTACACCACATTCATACCCCTGTAATCTCTTAAGTACAATCAAGGTAACTGGATGGCACATATCCCAAAGATAATCTCCCTAATCTTCCTTGCCTGGCTGAGTAAAACGGTGCAAGGAGAGAAATAAATAACAAGCTACCCTGGGAAGAAAAGAGCAGTTCATTGAATCCACCTCAGATGGATTTGTACAAGTGGGGAGCCACACAGCTGCTCCAGCTCCGGTTCAGTGACTAGTACTGTGACACTGCCCGGGAAAGGGATACTTCCAATGCATCAAATGCCACTGCCACCTGCATTTCTATTTTGTTTCCCTTTCTTCTTTCTTCAACAGGCCACTCCAATGGACTTTCAGAGTGATGCAGCTGCACTCTGCTCTTCTGCCTGGCACAGAAGAACCACCCCAGCCTAAGCGTCCCCGAGTGACGGATGGCAGAAGGGGAGAAGGGGCTTTTCAAGCAGAGAAACAATTCTTGGGAGACTAAGAGCCTTGCTAAATGAACTCTCA
Organism: Scolopax mira; assembly: GCA_004320125.1. Taxonomy (NCBI): domain Eukaryota; kingdom Metazoa; phylum Chordata; class Aves; order Charadriiformes; family Scolopacidae; genus Scolopax; species Scolopax mira. Next base: position 211,284 of record BJBW01001254.1, on the reverse strand, counting down.
GAGCCTCAGTACCTCATAATCCAGCCATCAAGTAGACCGAGCCTCAAGAGAACTTTGTCTGCTTGCAAATGGGCTGTAGCAATATTTCCTGCCATTTCTGCTGTTAATGAATAGGTCCGTTTAAGGAATCTCTAAAAAAGTTTTGGTAAGAAGGAGCTTAATAGAGAAGGGAATACGTGTTACAGAAGATTGATAGCTATTTAGGGAGAAAAACTGCTGAAAATATTTTACCCTTGATAGTGTCATGTCTATTATTGGATGATACAGACAAGCGTGGAAGAAAACTTTTGTTTAAAATAATGTATATCTCAGACTGAGGCAAGGAAGAGGTGGGTCTGTTTTGAGCCCCTCAGAAGAGCACTAGTTGATTATCAAATAAAAAGAACACTATGGAGTTGGAGAAAAGCATGTATAGGAGATTCATAGTACCATGAATACATTAAATACTTTGACGTATTTCTAAGGCCATAGAATTATTCTCTTATTTTTGCTTATTTTTCCCCTGTACCCTCTTTAATCTTGGTTACCTGCAAAATTTTATGTTATTGCCCATTTTACAAGATTGAAAAGACATACAGAGATCAAAATAGATGAGAGAAGCTTTTTCCACACCGTATCTTTTCAGAACTAAACTTCCTGAATTGCAGCAGGATATAGCAGACAATAGAGCTCTGACATTATTAAGATTTTGTAACTGGCTTGAAAAAATGCAGAATCAACAAATACCTTGCATCAATTCATAAAAGGAGATCATTATTAATGGAGTTTACCTACCAGAGGTGGGAAGGGAACTCAGAATAATTAAATTCTCTCAAATTGCAACAGTAGAACCACCAGGATTTGTGGCAGATTCCTTGGGTTGGTCAGCAATTTTGCTAACAAATTTTTTTGCTTAAACTCTCAGAGTGAATTAATACCCAGTTTTCTTGTGAGTCACAGTAGAGCATGACTCAAAATCCCAAATAAGGACCGGAACCCAACATACTCCTCTTTCTCTACATTAGACTTTTCTAGGCGAGAGCAATCAGAGCTGCAGGAACTGCGGTGCAATACAAGTGTGGGGACTCTCTGGACCGGGCTGCAGCCTGTGCCCCTCGCAGCCACAGCAGCTGAACCTCTGCTCTGGGTTGAAAGCAGCCCAAGGGCGATCGCTGGATGTCCCTGGATCTTACTAGATCTCCCTGGCACACACCTGCATGCCAAGCCAGCCATCCCATGACACAAATGCAATCCCGCTTGATTTTGGTATTCATTTCCTAGGAGTTACTCACTTCTGGTCTGGCTTTAGCAGCAGAGAACAAGCAATCACAGTAAAACGGTAGTACATCTAGTACAAAAGCCAATTAAGTCTTAATACAATCTATTACAATCTTAATACTCTAAATTTCCTCTGTTTTGGGGAGTGTACAGACAGCCTTTAATATAGCTTTGCTACCACTCTGCCTGGCAGCAGCCAGTACGTGACTCCTGTCAAGCTCAGGAGAGCTGTGTGATTCAATGCAGTGTCAGTATCAAACACCCCACCAAAAAAAGAAATTAAGAAATGAAAATCTGAATTCTGTTCATTAGATAGCCCCCAATGGCTCTGCTCTCTGTACATATAAGGAGCTATGATGCCTTACAAAAAGGCGATTTAAATGGCACCGTGGAGCCAGAGCCTAGAAACTTAGCACATGCAAAGCTTGGCTGGCCGCTGCTCTCAGCAGCCTCTGTCTCACCAGTAAGGAGGCCTTGAGATTTGTCCAAAGGAAAACATCTATCCTTTCCTAGGTTTCCCTTTGGGGATGCGTTTGGGCAAATACAGACACAAATGAAACTACAAACAATATAAAACAATCGAATCATTTTTTGCAGATTTTCAACCTCTTCATATCAAAACCAAAATGAGACATCAATAACATTATGTAATTACTCCATCTGAAAACGTCCATTCTATCTCCCTCTATAAAATCACTGTGAAATGCATCTGTGCTGCAAAACCAATAATATCTGAAGAGACCAGAACTCTCCCCTGAGGCTGGAGTCTGTTTCTGCAGCACAACTCTCCTAATGTTAGACACATCCTTGACCAGCCTGTAGTATCTTCTGACTTTGGGTACAGTTTTCCTTCCCTGGACAAGGGACTCACTGCTCAAAAGCTCTGGCCAGTGACATAAAGCACTTTACAGACAACACTTGGAAATTTTTTTTTGAAGCTTCACCCAATTCTTTTGAGAAAAATGCAATGTAGAACAATTCAGACCCACTTCATTTCCTGGTTAGACAGAATCTAATACAAAATTCTGAAGCTCAGTTCTTTCAGAAACTATTGTTTTTAATAAAAAACAAACAAACAAACAAATTCTTTGTAAATTCTTTCATTCTGTTTATCTTCTACAACCATAAAAGTAGCAACTCCACAGTCATGTGTTCTACATGTACTCTTAATGCGCCAGTGTCTTTGCTGATATCCTGCTACTTTGCAAAATTTCATCATAACTTTGTTCATATGAATTTTTTTCTTTCTGTTCAAACTGGATTGGAAGATACATTTCTACTGCACTTTGATGATTCTCACTGAAATGTATGATGAAAAATTTCAGAGCTGTGTTCTTATTTACTTCAATATCTAAAATTTCTGCTGTAATGTGAAGGTAACAAATCACTTCAAAAAAAAGTATTTTTTCCAGAAGAGGTTAAAGTCTCTCCACTTCTCCACTGATCTAACAGAGAGATCTCTGGCTTCCAGGCCCTCTTAATGAAATTTTCAGCTCTGTTGTGTGCAGATACCCAAGAAACTTCTCTTGGAGGCATCATCAAAATGCTAAAAAGATACAGTTTATTTCGTTCCATTCATCAGGTACTGCCTGAACTAGAAAGAACACAAAAACATCGTTTTCCAAATGACGCAGTCATCCTGTTCCTAGCTTGCTATTGACTCTTCCCAAAATGAAACCATTAACTTCTAATTTATTTATTCAGTCAAGCCTGAAGTTAATCTGCTTAGTAAGAAAAAAAGAAGACAAATAAACAAAACCTATATTTTCCAAGACAAAGAATTCAGCATGCAGCACTGTTTCAAACAATCCAGACTACATATGACAACAATATTAGTGAGTTATGACTGACATTTTTCGAGTATGTCAGAAATTAACTCGGTAAGACCATATGCCCCATAAACTAAGCACCCTCTGTAGATTAATGGATTTTAAGGCTAAAAATTATTATTAGATCCCCTGGTTTGCTCTCTGCTATCTTTCCAACCAGAGAATTTCCAGCAATTATTTATGTATTTTTAATAAGAAGCAGGAGGAGCAAATAACTTTTGCTCTATACCATTAGAGCAAATCTCCCAGAACGGTACTCCATTATGAATTGAAAACTTCAAAATCTAGAATATCTGTCATTTTCCTTGGCAATTTTTTCAAATAAACAATCATCAACAACATTAAGAAGTTGAGTTCAGTTTCTAATTTGAACGTGTTGTGATTCAGCTCCCATCTATGGTGGGTCTTTACTAAAGCGCTTTTAAGGCTCCTTTTTTTCTTGCCATGAGGAGGCTTCCTTATTACAATCAAGTTGCCTCTTGATCTGCCTTTTTGAGGAAAAAAAAATATCTTCTACAGGCTCATTTTTCAACAATATTGCTGCATTGATCTTGTTTATAGTGTGGTCCTGAAAACCCAACACTGGTCATAGTGGATTGCAGAGGACTAGTACAAATAAATGACTGGAGAAGACTTCTTAAACTGGTTTTGCTGCCAAGAAAAGTCATGGAACAGAGATCTAGGTCATCCACTGTGTGCCATGTCTCCAGCCCTACCATAGCATTTGCTGCTCTGCACAACTGATGCAAGTTCACCTGTTACAAACGTGGATGCCTACAAGGTAACAGTAGGCATCCTCATGAATACAGAACTCATAAGGTTCTTGAGTTCTGACAACCTCCACCCATTTATTGAGATGTGTCAGATTGCTAGATCTGAACCCAAATAACATGCCTTCTATTAATATAGTGTACTGTGCTATTGATATTTAAATCAGAGGCACGTGTCATTAAGAAGGTATAGTATGCATCTGACTTTAAAAAAAATGCAATCTTTTTCCTGAATGAATAATTATCAACTACTGTGTAGTATAATAACACTCTATGTAACTCTTATAAAATTGAGTTAGTATGTCTATCTTCTATGTGATAGCAGTATCAGGAAGGACAAACAGTGCTGCATTGGCCAAATGCAGCAAATTACTGGGAATGAGAAGGAAACTGCAATGGAAAGGTACAAATTCCTGCATAGGCCATCCAGAACCAGAAGAAAGAAATGCCCAGGTTTCTTGTCTAAGATTTCTGCCTTTCCATTTTCCTGCAGACAACCTTTTCCCACACAAGTTAGCATAGTCAACGCTTGCACTAATGTGCTAACACTTCTTTAAGAAATTTGCCATGGGTAAAATATTCACAACTTGATGATCTTTATGTGATTAAATTTATTTATAGCTAAGACACACATTTAATTACTGATTTGAGTATTTGAAAAGAATGCCATAAATAATTAAACATTCAGGGAAACATCCTTCCTCCCCCTTCTCCAGAACCAGCTTAATCAAATACCTCTCTTCCCCACTTCCTACTCTCAAGTCTCTTGCTTCCACCTTGTTTTAATTTGATTCCTCACAACTACTTCAATGAGGCAATGGGCTCAGCAGCAGGGTGGGGTCATCTGTACAAGGGTTTCTTTTAGCTGCTCCTTGCTTCTTCTTTGCTTTTCTCCATTGGTCCTTACTTGCTTTCTTCTGTCCCAGTGTAGGTGACCCATGGGCTGCTGTCCCTTGGGGTGTCTCTGCCCCAGTGGGAGCTGCCCAAAGGCTGCAGTCCCTCAGGGTGTGCACATCTGGCATGCTTTGACATTTACAACCAGATGTTCTCCTGTTGTTTTCTAATTACAAATTACTCCAAGAAAGTATAAATGCTACATTCAAAGTCTTAAAAACACTGAAATAATTATGTGGAAGGATTGGTATATTCATCTGTATTTGGCTATACATTTTTTGTCAAAATAGATGAATGAATAAATAAATAAATAGTTATTTCCATAGTGCTACCTGGAGTATATCCCAAATAATATCTTAGGATTTGATTTGAGGATTTTGTTAATATGCTGTATATTTACAATCAGAAGATTATGGACCACCACTTAGATTTTAAAAAAAAAAAAAAAAGAGAAAGTCAAAGTTGACAAAACAACATTAAACACATTCTTTGCGAAGAAAAGAAGGAAATAGTTGTACTCCACTTCATTAAACGAGCAATGAATTAAACCTGTGCATTTAAAGACATGCAAAAATCACGTGTGTTAGTTCTCTACTAAGTGACAGAATCACATTAAAAGGCAGGAGCCTCAGGAGGTCTCTAGATAGATCTCCTGCTGGGAGCAGGGTGATCTGTGAAGCCAGACCAGGTTCATTGGGGATTTATCCAGCTGGGTCTCTAAACCTCCAAGTAATTTTTCCTCTGGATTGTAGAAGGTTTCTAACTATACATAAAATTATAAAACACATTAAGTGCAGCACAAAAATGCAATTGCGTCAGTTACACCATATATAAATATCTGTCTATGCTTTATTGCCAATTTACTATGCAAATACAGAAAACTTGTCACTATAAAAGCATGCTAGACTGAAGGAACCTCTCAACAAACCTTGCCATTTTGATAAGTAATTAAAGCTCATATTGGGATTCTTTAATGAAATAGAGCACCATCAACCAGTAGAGCTCTCTTCTATACAATTCATGTTTATACCAGAAACCACCATGTGAGATTAAACTGTAATTGATTCTTGAAAGAACACTTGCTCAATATCACTACATTGCCATTGTGTGTGTGGCATTGTTTCATGGAAATAAGGCTGAAAAACTGATGACAAGTAAGCTATTACATGTTGTTGCACTCTATGGTTTATGAGCTACTACATTCCTAAAATAAAAATAAAAACAGTAGGTTAAGAATATACCATAAAAGGGATTCAGAAATCTTTGTAAGGAAAAATTACGAACTCTGAATAATGAGGTAAAAAAAAGAAAAGAACGAACCTAGTTTAGGTAGAAAGAGAAAAAGTAAAATATATAAAATATATAAACGAACAGAAAAACATGTATACTTACTTTTGGCAATGCGTATTTTGGCAACTTCATCTGTACAAAGCCATTGCGACGATAAGACACATAATACTTGGTCCGATTTGCTGATGTTGTCTATACAAAGAAAAAACAGAGCCCCATGATAGTTTATGTTAAGCGTAAAGAGTCTGCAATAGAAGATAATTTTTTTTAACCTGTAACTGAAAAATATAGCTATTACTTCTATTACATGTGATCAATTTGTACAGTGTACTGTATTTATTCTAAAAGAATAAATAAAAAATTATGAGGAAATAGACTCCAAAAAGACTCAAATTCTTATACTCTCCCGCTCGTTAGGAAGAAAAAAAAAATTACTTCCTTCCTTTGCAATATCAGCTGTCATGGGTGATACCTGAGACTTCAGCGTTTTCACCATCCCCAATCATTACTGATATCTCAGTACCTATCGGTTTCCCATATTTATGCCATTTCATCGAAATCCAGGCTGCAGCACCCTCCTGGCAAGAGGTCAAGAGGAGATACATTGGCCATGAACACCAGGTACCTCAAGGGCAAGTGGTACTCCAACAGCGCTACTCAAAGCAGAGCAATAAAGGCTAAATAAATTCCACTAACATTACATAAAGCATTAGCTACCTTTGATTCTTATTTTCTACACCAGATAAAACATTTCCCAGTGCAAGATGCTGACGTACTGCATAGAAGATAGTGCTGCATTTCTGAATCCATTCATTGGTCAGTTTGAAAGTCAGCGATACTTTCTGAAGACAAAATTATACCCTTAATAGAGAGGTTAAACACACATTTCAAGTACCTGCATGTGTGGAATCGAAGACAGACTAGGTTTTATGTAAAATACTTGAGGGTTTATGAAGATTTTCACTGAAGAAAGACAATAGAAATGTGCACTGAAAGGAACACCACTGTATGACTATTGCCCATTAGTTCCTTTTTTTTCTTTGAAATAGCAGATACACTGGTCATTTTAAGACTTTTAACTTATTCACCAAAAAAATCAATGCAAATATTGTTCCAAAGTACCAAAAAGATCATTAAACAACTATCAATGAAAATACTCAACTAAGAGCTTCCCTAGGTTTTTCTACTCAGAAATGCAACGCCAAAATCTGTGCCAGTATATAAATCACACATTTCCAACTAGGTCTCTTGAGCCCCATCAGATAAGATTATCAAATGTTTTAGCCTTTTGTAAACAAATTTTCACATTTTTTCCCCACAGAAGATCAGCTTGGTAATGGCTATCCGGTCACTTTCACTAAGTTTATACAGGGTGGCTGCTTTGCAGCAATAGACAGGTGAAAAAAGAAAATGGAAGAAATGAAAATTTTCTCTGGTTGCCCAAGACAAATCAGATTGTGGAACCAAAGCACAGATTCGTGTTCTTTCTTTGTCTTAGAAAATCCATTTAAAATCCTACCCTAATCTCACTTTTTTTCTCCTCATCTTTTGTGTTTAACAAGGGAAAGTTATTTGGAAAACAACCTGTCCTGAAGCATGCAAACTTGGCTTGACAAAAATAGAGTTGATGCATGACAGCAAGTACATCTGCCTGAATATTTTCAAATTTCAAAGTATTTAACATTATAATCATTTTCTCTCTTTCTTTTTTTTAAACCAATTTCCTTTTTTTTTGTGGTAGAAAGAATGTGATGCCTATTAGGAATGTGATTTGTTAAGTTACATATTAAACCAAAAACCTCACCATTTATTTAATGAGTATTAAATGGCAGTCTTATCCATCTTTTAATAGCTTTCTTGTTCATTATGCATTTATTTTATGTCACTTGTTTTAAATGACTGAAGTTGATGCAAGGCAGCAGAGAATCGGAGTGGAAGCAGCTCATTGTGTCAAGCCTCACCGACATGAAAGGCTGGTCTGCTTAAAAACAGTGTTGAAACTTTAATCCTCCCACTAAAATCACCTCCGAAACTGTCTGACTGTCAGTGCAAACTGTAAAAGAAATGAGCATTAGAAAGTTCCTGATCTTCATGGATATAGATGTACTAAAGAAACGGGGCTGAGATCTTCCTCTAAGATGGTAAATGACTGAGATTCAGGACAGGATTAGCAGCAGAGACCTGCAACGCTCTGATTCACAGCTGAGGGAATGTGAGTGAAGCCAGGAGCAGTAAGACAGTCTCTAACTTTCCTCTTTTCTTTGCACAGATGATTCCGTCCCATCTTCTCTCTGTCAGATACTGGTGTGATATTAAGGGGAGTCCCTGGTCTGATTCTATCTTGTGGGAAACCTTGGCTGGTCCGAGGGGTCAGAGTGTGAGCTTAACATCAACCTTGAGCAGATACCAGTGTATCCTTGAAGAGGCCTGAGAGTCCTGAGAAGGGAGTCAACAAGATTAAGGAGCCGTCAGACTGCCAGCAAAGTTACCACAGTTGCAGCAGAGAAAAAGAATGAAAAAGTAATCTAATAATGAACTGCTGGACTTTGAGTGAACCAATTATGTATGGACACACATTCCTAAGAAAGATATAAAAGAGTTTGTTAAAACAGTAAAGTGGATCTTTTGGGCTTTGGCTCACAAAATTGTGTGTGTGTGTGTCACATCTGTCTCAACAATGACACTATCTCATACAGAAACATTCTAATTTACATAGCAATATTTTAGTCTAGTGATAAATAATTTTCATGTGGTCTCAAAAGTATGCCATTTCTCAGAGATGCAGCTGCTACGTGGTTTCACTGGAACAGATGCAGTGTCCTGCATCACACCTCAGGGGTGGCTGCAGTTCAGCTGCAACTATAGCATCCCAGAGTTACCTTCCATCCTCCAGTAACATGGATATGGCTAACTGTAAATCAACGTAGCAATAAGAGAGATGTGTATTATATACTGGGAACTACTGCAGGTAAGTCTGAAAGGAAGAGACTGGAGATGTTTCCCCTTTATGTGGAACACATGCACATCTCATCTACTGGCACTGACATCTTAAATCTACAGAGACAACATTACCAATGGCATCATTTTGCTAGTAGCCACTGTCCAGTACTTTATGTTTACATTTCCAGGCTGCAATTCCATTTTGTGTCTGCCCATGCCTGGAATGAAGCAGCACAACAGCAACTCAAGATGCAATTATACAAGGTGGCTGGCAAACCAAAATGCTTGAAGAGGAAGCAGCCTGTGTTTTGCTGAGCACGTGCACATGGTGAGAAGCACTTCTTACCATCTACACACTGTGAAATGGATTTGAGAGTGTGCCTGGGGGGATCCACAGATAATGCCACCTTTCAACAAAATGGGTGCCATGAGTGCTAGACCTGAGCTGAAAAATGCCTACTTTAACCCAAAAATATTTTTCCAAATCCATTTTGATGTTTCTTTGTGGTGCTAAATGTTCTAAGCAACATGAGCCTTTACAAAGACTATGGTAAATCAGAGGAGAACAGACCTTTTGTCTCTTTATCAATTAACACATCCTTTTGGAAGAAACAGCCACAACTGGGGAAAGATGCATGGAAGCCAATGTGATGTACACTGAGGCAATAATGGGGAGAGCTATCCATCACCCCAGCATTGCATTCCTGCAAGAGTCAACAAACAAGCCTTTGGAACAAGCAAATCATATCAAAGTAAGGGAAAATTATAGCCAACTACTGAAGAAAGCACAAGAAACTTTCCCAGGAAAACATTAAAAACCAGCTATGATATAACCTTTCTTTCACAAATTTGTAGTTCTGACAGATTTAAATCACAATCAATCCTGAGCACAGAAAACACCATGAATTTAAGCCTGCCTGAGCTTGATGTCATAAGGCTGATAGAGTCCCAGCACAGGTTTCTGCAGCAAGGTTGAATAGTTTTGGAATGAAATAACCCCAGTGGAATTTCGGTGGTCAGAAGTTGCTCCAAATGCTATGGCCATTTCACCCTTTTGCTTCCTAACTGCAGCTGTATAAATTCTTTCCCAGGAAAACCTCTTTGCAAAAGAATCCATGTGAAGAAGCAGAGACACTACTCTGTCAGTGGCTTTCCTTGCATGCTCTTCTCAGGTAACCTTTTTGTGTAATGGAGGTACTGGAAAGGGCACAGAAGAGGTTCTAGCATAAAAACAAAAGGGTTACATTTTGCTTAACGTACTGTTAACAGACTATTTATAAAAAGTCATTTTGAACCACACCATCTATTTGAAAGTTTCTCTCTTGTTAAAGCGAGGACAGTGATAAATGAAAATCAACCTAAACAGGCAACTGGTTGCATAAATTAAAGATGCATTGGGTTACTTCTCCTGTTAAAGGAATGCTTTGATCCATGTAAAAATTCATAAATCACGATTCATGCTACATAACAGATTTCTCCATGCTCCTAAATCACAATGTTGTTGCACTGTTTAAAATTTTATTTTTGAATTTGAAAATGGACAGCCTCTCCAGAAGGCAGAGACCAGCAGTACCTGTAGAAATATGTAGTCATCCTGCACAGTCAGAGAATCCCGATCAGTGCCACCAGCAAACTGGACTGTCATTGTCTTATCAGAGCAATTTTGAATCTGGCAAGTGATGTAACGATAACCTGAGGGAAGAGAGACAGGAACATATGACAACGCTATCAAGGGAAAAAGAAGCAAGCAGTATAAAATGTTATTCATGTCAGGAAAGTGCTGCCTTTGCCAGTTGAGTTAGTTATAAAATTATTACATTAAATCCTCATACAAGAGTTTTTCAATCTCGAATGCGCTGAGAATATATTAACTGCTTACAGTTCAGATCTTTCCGGGGAGGCAGCCTGTTATTATCCAAATTTTGCTGGTCCAGAGAGATTAGGGGTTAGACGAATGAGACATTCATGGGTGGGGATAACAGAAGGAGCGTCCTTTCTCACTTAACCTATGCACAGAGCCGAATTATTCACTTGGAGAAACAGCAGCCTGACACAACATAACTGAAATCAATAGATCAACCCCAGTATACAAATGTGATGAGCGAGAAGAGAATTAGACTCCACTTAATAGATAGTATGAGGAATCTTAAAGGCTATTTTTAAAGCTCTGTAGGAAAGTTAAGACACACTACTGGAACTGCTCTGTTGGGGCAGGTCTTCTATATTCAGAGTAAATACCTTGCTGGAAAAGCCTGGGCTGTTCTATACCAGGGGAGGCTATGGCCTCTCTCTGGCTTTCCAGGTAGCAATGGGCAAGGAATACCCTCTGTGCCAGGGTATATTCACAATTCCTGTGTCCAGATCACTCATCGTCCCCACACTCCAGATACAGTAGGAAAGAGCAAATAATGCATTTCCATGCATGTGCTTCGTTACTTTTACAGTGTGATAGGAAATGCATTCCACATTTAATCACTTTGATTAGAAAAGGCAAAACGTGTGGTAGATATGAGTATTTGTTTTAAAATCTGGATCTGTTTAAGAGACAGCTAGAGTCAATCCAAGTTCTCCCGATGTCCAAATCTTCACCACAAGGATATTTGAGCAAGCGTAGCAATGGGCCATTGAAAAGCCTTGCAGCTATTCATAATTCACATGACAACTATTATAGTTCTTCCTCAGATAGGTAGTACAAAGATACTGTTTTCACTAAAATCAATAGCGATGCTTCTACTGACCATAAGTGCACAACGGCAGTTTTTTACAGAACCCATCCAGGAAATATTTCATGAGAGTTTTTCTTTTTCTGCTATTTGTGTTAACTGAAAAAAAAAAAGTCAAAACTTTCCATCCAGCTCCTGAAGAATCTTCTTACATTGTCTCTAACCAGAGCAGCTGATGAGGTGCGTAGGGATCACCAAGTATCAGAAATACCACAGCTGAAAGATTTAGAAACGTTGCCATCTAGAATTTAACATGGATTTAATTTAACTAATTTATCTTTGATTTTTAACAGGTCTGAAATGAAGAAAAGCTGGGCTTTCCCTGGATCAGGGAAAGTCAAACTGTGCATTCTTTACAACTCATTTTTAAGACTGCACAGAACTTAGATGATCCGAGTCAAGGAATCAAATTATTTTTCAAGAGTACAATTGGTAACAAGAAACTATACAAGCTTTTGGAATCATGGTGAATCTTTAGTACAGCACATCCTGACTGCTAATCTGCTTTTTCATTTATCTTCCCTTTGAAGTCTCATAGTATGCTATATACTGTAACATGAGGAAATTCTCAGAGATGGTGGTTAGTGCAGTAGGATTGACATATGCAACAATTCACTTTAACAGACACTTACCCAGCACTAGCACTGCATTGCCAGTTTTATTTGCAAATCAGGAAAAAATGTTCAATGTTTAACTGCCAGAATAAATTGCACTATTAATGGATATTTTCAGTGGAGCATAGCATCTTGACGTCAATTCATCTCAGAGTGGAAAACAAGTAAATTTTAAATTATACTTTGTTTTTATATAACAGGACAGCTTTGCTGACTACAGAAAAACAGAAAGGATCTAACTTGCACAATTTCTCTTCTGACTAGTTTTAAAAACAATTCAGAAAGTACTCTCTAAAACAAAGAGAAAAGACTATACACTAGGGTATCAATTGATAACATTTTCATTTGCATACCTCCACTGGGGTCCTGGATTTCCATATGAACTAAATCAGGGTCTCCATCGACTCCAGCAACAGCCCTGAGAACATAATATAATCAAGTTATGCAGAGCCATTATGTGGATGGATAAAAGAGAGGATTTCATACTAACCAGCTTTAACATTCTAGCTGGGAAATTAAAATAAACCCCATTTGTAATGCACTATTACTAACATCAAGATGGAAACTGTTTTTTCTGTACTTGACATAACGTTTTTGTTAAATTTCTTTGTAATGTCTCTTACTAAAATATGCATACAAATAGGAACAATTGGAGAAAAGAACAGAAATAGGTATGAAATTAGAAACAAAACTTCATAATCATAAATGGATAAATATACACACAAGAGATATGCACACACTCACGTGCACTGCCAAGCACTAGAGCATCTTTTTACAATTACCTTTGACATTTGAGACTACAAGGCAGATTTAATGCTAAAAAAGACTTAGATTCTTATTAGACATATCTTAACTTTGACACATGCCTTTCGTAATGAATTGATACATTTTTTGATTAGTATATTCAGAAGAACAGACTCTGCTTTGACAAAGGAAGAAAGTGAAGAATAATTTTGAGAAAAATATCCTGAGAAGGAATTTCAGCTGGAATTGATCAGAAGGCAATTTAACTTTGAAAAGGTGTAATGGGAATACCAGCTGATTTTCTCTTAATATCTCCCATGTCAAATATGCTCAGCCAAAAGATGAGTTTTCTATCCTCAGGGCTCCCATCCCAACCTGGGAACAGCAGCCCCAGCTGCGCTTTTTTCTGGCCCTTCCATTGTTATTCATCAGGCAGATTCTGTAGAGGAAGGTTTGAGCCGACAGTCGTGCTGTCACTAAGCAAAGCAGAATCCAGCCCTGCTCCCATAGCTACGTTGCTCTTCACAAGGCTCTTCACTGGCACCCTAAGAGTTCCATCGAGTCAGCAGATGTGGGTTGAAGGCATGCAAAGGAGATACACTGAGTGATAAAGTGCAGCTGGATGCAGATATTAAAAAGGCCCATTAAAATACTTAAGAGAAAATTATTGTTTTGATACAATTATTAAAAATCAAGTGTAATAAATCTATACTTTTTATTGAAATTACATCACTGCTTAATGATTTCAATAGCATTGATTTATGAGGAGCGGTTAAAACTCAGGCTCAGTAATTGGTGGCTCCTTGGGAAGGCAGGCCAGGGGGAAGAGACTGGATGATTTTCTCTGCTGCAAAACAACCAGAAATAATCACATATGGTGTTTTTCCTTAATAAGATAAATGATCATTCTGAGCAAGGAAGGGGAGGGGTAGGGATGAGCCCCCATCAAGCCATGAGACGTGAAAGAAACTTTTTTAGTAAATGCGTGAAAAAAATCTTCCATTTATGAAGAAAACCACCTCTGAAACACAAATTATTCTAGCATTTTCGAGGGAACACATTAAATCAGAGATGATGTTACATTCATTGAGGTGTGATAAGAATATATCTGAGCAGAAGGAAGGGATCTGTGAACTTTTTTGCTGTGTGCACTGTATCTATTTTTCTAGATATTCACCACACACCAAATCAAACCTGCTATCAACTCTGCAGTCAACTTTTTGAAGGAAGAAAATTGCGCTTGCTGAATATTTTATTTTTTGTGATGAACTTCATGCAGCTGAACCACAAACTAAACCTAAAAAAAAAACCCCAAAAACGTTAAGGCTGAAATTTTCCAAGGCTCAGCCTGATTGGCATCAATAATGCACAGACAGTTTTTGGGTACTTTTTAAACAACCTCTTATATCTATAATTTATCACACACAATTTCATAAGCCAAGTTTGAGGTATTTGTCAACATATTTACCTTCTTATACTTCTCTCAACAGCTCAGAAATGAAAATGATCTTGTCTACTGTGTTCCTTCTAGCAGTGGCAGCTGGCACAAGTAGCCTCTAATCCCATTCCCAGTGTAATCTTTTAGCGCAAGAGGTTGTAACTGATCTCTGTTTAAATGAACACTGCCTCAACACAGAAAATGAAACTTTCCAACCCAGACTACTTTTCCCCATCCAACTTCTATTTAAGTAGATGTGAATAAATCACAAGGAAGGTTTTCAGAACAGTTACTTCCCTTCCAAAAGCTAAGTACTCTCTTCCTAAACCAGCTGGATCACCTAACGGGGTGCCCGTTGACAATAACAGTCATTTAGGATGACAGCTCCACGCTGCAATTTGACAAGCATTTCTCCTCATTGCTCTACCAGACTAAGGCACCCTATTCTTTGTCTTGCCTCTCTCCTTCACTGACTCAGAAATCCCATCAAGCTTGCCAGGGGCAAGTGTTGCAAATTATCTAATTTAAAGGTGATACTGCAAAGATGGAAGATACAAGGCTGATGAACAAAACTATCATCAAGCTACACCTGTAGGTCTCTAATTTTAGGCAAGTCTAACAGGTAAGATCCACCCTTTCAGTGCAGAGTTTATCCATTCTGAAAAGCATAAATTAAGTAAACAGAATATTTCAAAAATCTATTTTGTGTTTTTCATTACCATAACTGTACAGATGAGCTATAACAGTAGAAACTCTGTTTACTCAGTTACACTCTCAAAGTCTTCTTTAGAATGTTGCCTTTAGAGCAGAGTCTCCAAACTCTTAAGTCTCTTTACCCAGCTTTACAAACACTTAGAAATAGGTTTTTCTTCTTTTATTGAAAAAAAAAAAAGACGCCATATATTATATCCACTAAGAAAATCTTCAGAACAGAGTATAACTAATGCGGAGAAGTTAAAGCTATTTCCCTGAAGAATAAACTAATCTACTCATTTCAGAGGTGGACTCCTCTGCCAACAGTACTTTAAAAAGCAATACTATTATTTCACTTGTACTTAAATCACGAAGCAAAGAAAAGTCATATGACACTATACAGGCTAAACAGTCTGGGTCCCTCTGCCCATGCAACATAGCTTTCTTAAAATGACGGGCAAAAACTGTATACACAGGAACACACAGAATAAATGATCCACTTTAAAAAAAGGGTCAATTAGATGTTTTTTTCATACTGAGGGAGAAATGTAAGACTTTTTTTTTTTTTCCTTTTCATTTACAAACTTAACTACTACCACAACATAAATGCATTGTATTGGTGCGAGGATTGTGTCCCCATATACATTCACAAGCACAGTGTACCTCAGCTGGCTTTAGGACATGATCTCTTCTTTCTCATAAAGCATAGATACAATGGACTCCAATAAACCAACAGCTTCTTCCTTTTTAGTTGATATTTCAGCATCAATTTTTAACTCTTCCACTTCCCCCCCAATCAGAACAAGCACTTTCTCAGGAACTATCTATTTTTCTCAATTTCAGTAGGGTTTTTGGCTTGGCTTGGTTAGAAATCCCTACTTTTCTTCTCAGAATAGTTTGCAATGAAAATGGTCATATCTCAGCAATCTGGTCACATTTCACTGTTTATTTGTTTTACTTGGGTAAGAGGGCTTGCCACAGCATTCAGGGTTTTATGGTTTGGGTTGTTTTGGTGCTTTACATTCAACTGTTATTTCCATTGAAATTCAGAAAAACGTTGATTTTAAATCAGGCAAATCTTCTTCTAGGAGAGGAAATATCTCTTGACCAAGTATATCATGCTGGATAAAGCAAGTGCAACACACCAGCACTTCAGATCACGTAACACTGTGGTTACAACACTTCAGAATTAAAATAGCCCAACTTGATTGCAGGGTGGTATAAATATAGGCAGGCTCAATATGCTTCTTCCCTTTCCTGTGAATACAAGTTCCCATCATCTCCCTCATGCTTGTCTGACACAATGTTGAGCCTCTTGGGAAAACTAATCCTACAGAATGTAATTTTGGAACTTTTTGGAGGGATTAGTTCTCTGCTTCTTAAGTCATCGGATCACAATTGAGCTCAAACCCTGTGGAAGAAAAGCAGCAAGATATCCCCTTTTGGTGGTGCAGAGGTGAAATTGTCACAATGCCAGCATGGCTTTGTGCACACCTAACCTCTTTTATGTCATAAAGCTGCATCTAATAAAATGCAGTGAGAAGCAGAAGGAAATTCAGGGCACTTTTGTTTCCACTCAAGCCTAAATTCGGTCTCCTGAGGGACACCTTTCTTATACAGTTTTTTAGACTTTAGGGAAGTTCTACTGAAAAATTAGCTGTTGTATGATCTAATTCTTCATGTCTCTGCATTAGTGCTCCACCAGGTAATTCCACTGACCTTAACAGCATTACATAAGCATGAAAATTGTGCAATGGAGGCGACTAACCAGCCCTCTGCAGCTGCCTTGGTCAGTGTATAAATGTATACTACACAATATAGGTATTTTATATTTTTAAATAACCATGGTACAATTCTAAGAATTTAGAATTTTCTTTAAAGAATTCCAATTATGAGACCTTTGGTATTATCTTAATAATAATTTTTCTTTTATTGAGTTACCTCTTGTCTTCACAAACTGCCCCAGTATCTCTTATTCCAGTTGGATGCAGTACTAGAAAAACACCAATACTCACCTGAAATTTTGTATTTATTTAATATACATGAACAAAAATTACCACTGACATAATACGATGCATCTCTAAATGTGAATCATAAGCATCCTTATTGGATAATTATGATTCATATTTTACTTCAAGCAGGAAACACTTCTTTGTCTCCAGTAGTCCCGGCTCATTTTGTAGGGGAACAGTTGTCTGCAAACTCTAATCAAGTAGAATCTGCTATGGGCATATATCTCCTCTACCACCAAGGGATTTCTTCACTGTTAAGTATTTGATGCAGTTTACTTGGGTGCATATTAATGAAGAGACATCTTCAAACAGGACATCTGAAATCAAAACCAAATCAAAACAAACCACCTCACTGCTGTGCAGGAGCCTCCAATCAAAGGCCACATGGAAACTTGCCAGTCTCTTCAATCTGCCTTTCATAATATTTGAATATGAAGTTTATCCAAAGAGTAACAAGTTCTCAGTTTGTACTGCCTGATTTCTAGCAATAGGCTTAAGAGCAATGCTTAGCTTAGAAAGCAAGTCAAAATCATGCAAAATTTTTTGCTGAGTAGCCTAAAGTGGTATCGACTTCTGGCAACCTGGTTACTCATGAAGACAAAACTATAATTTGATTCACACAAGCTACAAATGCATTTGATTATGACTTATTTATGTTTCAGGCCTTGACACCTTTGTATCTGCTTTGAAAGATGCACCTTTAACGACTCAGTCAATGTCCTGGAGTGGTTTGTCATTGCCATGGGTTGACCTCAGCCGGCCACCAGGTGCCCAGGAAGACACTCTATCAACTCCCCCTTCTTAACAGGACAGGAGGAGAAAATAAGATGAAAAGCTCCCGGTTTGATATAAAGACAGCTCACCAATTACTATCACAGGTGAACACACTTGACTTGGGCAAGATTAAATTAATTTATTGCCAATTAGTAACAGAGTAGGATACTGAGGAAAAATCCCACAAAACTAAAATAATCCTTCTCCTCAGATTCAGCTTCACTCCTTGACTCTTCTAAGCCATCTGATTGTACAGCCTGGGGAATGGGAGTTGTGGTCAGTTCATCACATGTTGTCTCTGCTACTCCTTCCTCCTTATGCTCTTCCCCTACTCTAGCATGGGGTCCCTCCTATGGGAGACAGTCCTCCATTAACTTCTCAAGCATGGGTCCTTCCCATGGGGTGCAGTCTTTCAGGAACAGACGGCTCCAGCATGGATCTCCTAGGAGGCCACAGGTCCTACCAGCAAACCTGTTCCAGTGTGGGCTCCTCTCCATGGGATGACAGGTCTTGCCAGGAGCCTGCTCCAGCACAGGCTCTCCACAGGGTCACAGCCTCCTTCAAGCATCCACCTACTCCAGTATGGAGTCCTCTGTGGGCTGCAGGTGGATATTTGCTCCACTGTGGACCTTTACAGACTGCAGGGGAACAGCCTGCCCCACTATGGTCTTCACCACAGGCTGCAAGAGAATCTCTGCTTTGGCACCTGGAGCCCCTCCCCCCCCCCCCCTCTTTACTGACCTTGGTGTCTTCACATTTTTCTCACTCCGTTATCTCAGAGGCTGTTGTGCAGCTTTGTTCCCCTTTCTTAAATATGTTACCACAGAAGTGCCACTAGTGTCACTCATGAGCTCACCTTTGGCCAGCGGTGAGTCTGTCTTGGAGCCGGCTGGAACTGCCTCTGTCTGACATGGGGGCAGCTCCTGGCCTCTTCTCACAGAAGCCATGAACACCCTTGCTACCAAACCTCGCCACATAAACCCAATAGAGCCATACACATCAGCACACAGAAAGCAACGGAAACATCCAAGTGATTAAGTCACACATAAGAATGACTGTCCACAAGGATTCTTGGCTTCCCACACAAGAGCTTCTCCTACAAAATTCAATGTTAAAGGCTCAATGAAATCCTCTTTGCATTTCTTTTTCCTTCAGGGCATAACATAGCTGAAATCTCCTCTTTCACCTGACACTTGAATAGCCAGGAACCCGCTACACTTGACATTAATGGGTAGGACTGTGATTGATTACTCTTGTGGGATTTTATGATGAGAACAGTCCCCTCAGAACAACTGCTCTACCCAAATAAACTTGTCATTTTTTATTTTTATGTTCTCACCTCTCATGAAAATGGAGAACCTACAGCTGAAAATAAGAGTAACAGATACCCACAGCATAAGATTCACATATTCTAGTGTGTCAAGGATAAAGCATTTCTAAGGCTCTAGATAGAGCCATAAAGGAAATGTGCTGGGCCTAATTCTCTGGTAATTACCAATTCATGACTTACTGTCCTGGGGGGTATGTTTGTGCTGGTGTAGACAGCTGATTCACAATCTATTCTTTGTGTATGTATTATTAAGTTCCATTTTGAGAAATCAAAGGGAACTGAACTGGTGCATAAGCCTTGGGGACTGAAAAGAATAGCTGCAGAGCTGGAGGAATCCTAAACTGCCTACTCTCTCTTCCTCTCAAGGACTACCCTATAATACACCTCTTTTTCTTTCTTTTTTTCAAATGGGCTTGATATATAAAACCAATTATGTACCGTGTGATGTGTGGGTGCTTAAAGTTTGGCTAGGATAGGTTATAGCTCTTTGCATTACCTCTTACAAATACACCAAGAACTGGAAGAAATATTTATAAAGGATGGGTAGTATAACATCCCTTAAACAAAAAGCATCACACTGGGGCAATAGTACATGCCCATTTGCAATTTACATGCAGCAGTAAAATCAGTGACAGTAATCAAAGTTTCTTAATTTGAAAACACAAGAAATTGCTCAAAATTAAAACTTTTCAGATTAAAAAACCCAAAAGGATTTGAGTCTTCCTGTCTAGTTCTATATAGAAATTAAGCTTTATTTTCTAAATGTTGATACAAAATCTTTCTTTTTTGTTTTGAATTAGTGTGACTCAGCATTTCATGTTAATTTCAAATCTGCATTTTGCAATTTTGTTTTGAAAAATAATAAAAAAAGTTTTTAATAAGCAATGTCAGAGCAATTATTTTCAGTATTTCCATATTTATGAGCATGTTGTCCCCCTACATCTTGATTTTTTCATTTCAACTTGAATGAGAGAACAAAGCAAAATAAAGAATTTTCTAGAACACGTTTTGAAACCATCTTTACCTCTATCAGATCCAGCACTGAGGGACATGGCTTAGTGGTAACTTGGCAGTGGATTTGATCTTAAAGGTCTCCTCCATGCAAAACAATTCTATGATTCTATCTGCAGCCTTGCAGCACTTTTGATTTTAGAATAGAATGGACTAGACTAGAATATTTTCAGTTGGAATGAATGGCCTACAATGGCCATCTAGTCCACCTGCCTGACCACTTCAGAGCTGACCAAAAGTTAAAACATGTTGTTATGAACATATTCTAAATACCTCTTAAACACTGACAGGCTTGGGGCAATGACCACCATTCTAGGAAACCTGTTGCCTCATAAGATGCTAAGAGAAGACAACCTACTATGAAGGATTGATCAATTTTCCTTTCCAAAAGAATAAACTGAACAAATTGGGAAAAAGGCTGGTCAGAAAATTCCACACTGTATCACAGATGGGAAGAAAATATTCTGTGCTCCTAAAACAGAGATTGTAGTATACGCTTCCCGCTGATATCAATAATCTTTTAATTAGTTCCACTATCATGGAACCAAGACCAAATTCCATACATTAAATCTGCAAAGATGCTTCAGAAATGGTCCAGAACACCTGAAAAGCAAATAAAGCCTAGAAGATTATTTTAATATATTGTTTATAAACTTGCAGTATAAGATCTGAACATAAATACTCAGTCCCTACTGATCTTCCCTTAGTATAAATATATAAGACATGCCATTAAATTAATTTCATTTGGATTTCCATTGAGTAAAAAAAAAAAAATATGCTTCTTCAGGAAATGTATGAAGATCTGGCAGCAGCTGGAGGCACAGAAAAAAAATTGTTTTTACAAAGCACAGGAAAATATTATGACTAATAATATTTGTAGTTACCAGGCTGAACTAACAGTCTTAGACTATATGAACAACTTCAGTGGTAAAGCTCGACTGAAATCAAAGAAGAAAGATTTGCTAAAGTACTGCCCAGTGAAATGTTGTTGGCACAACCAGCCAGTATCAGCAAGACTCACAGCCTCATTTATGGAGATGTACAATTAGTTTGAATTAACTTCACCTATCTTTAACACAGCAGATGTTATATATTGCCAAGAAAACAATACTGGACTTACTGTCCTAATTGCTGAGGTATTAAAAAGCCCATATTCTCACATCTGTTGAAAACTACACAAATAGTAGTTCTAGATAGTTTCTATCTAGAACTCAGATAACTCAGGTGTTGAAGTCCATAAAGTTTCATATAATGACAGAGTAACTCCCACTGGCATCCAACCCTTCCCCTTGCAGCACATTCTTTATATATTGCAATGTTCCATATGATATTATAAGTAAAATAAATGTATATATCTTTATTTCTGTAGGAGTTTAAGATCATTTCGTACTGATGAAGCACTAAACTCCCAAGTTCTTGCAGGTTCTGGCTGATACAGTTCTTGAGAGAAATCAGAATGGTCTATATACAGAAAAGGGGAAACCAAAAACCTAGAAAATAGTTCGAATGGCCATAAATCTACAGATTTTTAGAATTTATTTTTCTTATCTGAGTGGACTGTGATGTTATGAATAACTATGACTTTGAAGTATTACACAGGAGTTATTCCTATCAAAGCTCCAGGACACTTCCCTGATTGTGTCTGCATGATTTAAGGATTCTGACACACAGCAAAATACAGACTAAATATTAAACATGCACTTGCAGGCTTTAATTCTCACATATAAAAATCACTGAGAGATTGTTTGAGTCAGACCAAAAATGACATATATCTCAGTGGTATACTATGTCTTTCATAATTTAAGTTTGCTAAATATGTCTAGACTCAGATAGGAAAAACATCCTTACACAATCTCCAAGAGAGAGGCCTCCACTGGTCTTCCTTATTTGTTAGTAACTCTGATGATTTTCAGACCTAATACATTTGAAAATTTTCTTTGATTAAAGACAGAAAGCCACATGCTCTCCTGATTTACACTTTATATAATCTTGCTAAAGGAAAAAAAAAAAAAAAAAATCAGTGTTAAGGCAGACATGGCATTTCTGACCCACTGTGTGGCTTCTAAATGGTTATACCCATTCACATGATAGTTAAGAGCCTGTAAAGTGTATTGCCTATGAAACCTCAGCTGCTGTGTAAAAGTTCTTGAAGAAGGCTATGTTTTGCAGGAGTAATCAGACTCATCCAAGTAACTCAGCAGAAAAGTTTGAGACAAACTACAGTAAATCAGAGGGGTGTTGCTAAAAACAAACTGCAGGCTGGTGTTATAAATGTTCACTCACTAAGTAGGTGGCAGAGCAAAGAGACACTTGGAAGTGTGAAAAAACTCCTTTGATGTGTCTGGTGAAAATTACACCGACAGGGCAGCAAGGCAGGTTAGGTGTTGTGCTCCAAGGTCTTTGAAACACAGTTGAACCTGTCCACCAGCCCCTGCCCTGGGTAACAACCTCCTGTCGTGGTTTGGCCGCAGATGGGAACAAAGGACCACGTGGCAGCCGCTCGTACAAACCAGAGTCCCCCACCAGCGGCGTGGCCGGGAGGGGAAAATTGAAA
>BJBW01001254.1:0-188314 GCA_004320125.1 Scolopax mira | reverse complement strand
TCCCCCTGGGCGTGGCTCAAATGGGATGGAATACCTGTGTCCCTGCTAGGTCCTGGGAACAATTAACCCTTTCCCCACCAGACCCAGCACACCTCCTCCCCACCCAGCTTCAGCAGCAGCACACATGCCAGCACACCTTTGGACTTGCCAAGTTTTGGCCAATGGGCGATGTAAGAGCTCTGCGTGCTCTGTAACCTCTACTCCGGCAGTTTAAGAAGGTTGGGGTTGTGTTTGCTTTGGTTTTCCCCAGCTATGTGAGTATCTATTTCAACTCAAGATAAAGCAACTACGTGAAGAACAAGGAGGATCACAGCACGAAAGCCAAACACACTGCAAATCTCGCAACGAAGATCAGGCAAATCCATTTCAATACTGGCAACACCACTAGCAAACCACAAAATACTGCTAAAAGCCAGATATGACTCCACAGACATGTGATAATTATTTTTGTAACTGACAAAGATAAGAGTTCTTCTAGAACTAAAATCCAAGTCATTTAAGGAACAGAAGTGTCTCTCATATTATGACTAATCCTGTAATAAGGAATACCAATTATTGGTAATGATACAGTTAGGCATTGTCCATACTTACACACTGAAGTAAAAAGTGAAAGGGGGAATTCTTTGGCTTTTTCAGTAGAAATCAGATAAATGTTGAATGTGCAAACTGACCATCTTTAAATACTAAATCAATTAAAAACACTATTGAAAGTTTAATTTCAGTGTAGAAGAAGTTATACTTTTCAAATTAATTTCATTTGTATAAAAAACAGGCATTGACTTATTCATTTTGTCAAACTATTTCAATCATTTCTTAAACATTTTGATAGACTGCAAAATATCTGAGCTGAACATAAAATCATTTGATATATGTGCACTTGATAAAGTCATATGTTTTACCTGTTTCCTTAATACCTAAAATTTATATATGACTTCAGTTAATAGGTACAATTCAACCTCTCTTAAAAAAATGTTATAGATTTTTCTCTGCAAAAAGACTGCTCTCCTTTCTAAAGATCAATTTCACCAGTAAAACGAAGAGCAATTTCATTAGACATTACAGTTCTCTTTAAATTTTGGGCTTCATAGATCCACTCCTATAACCCCTATACGTGCTGACACTCAGAATGATCATTAGCATGAGTATGAATTTGCAATAGTGGCTGAAGCAACACTGTCATAATCTGCAAAAGACACCAAAGCTTGTACTGTCCCCATCAGAACACCTGGAAACATCTTTCTTGATTAGAATGAAATATGTTTGCTGTTCCTTTTTTTATTTGGAAAATAACAGACTTCTTACCAAAAAATATGATCTTTTGAAACTCGTTCCTGCAAAAGGATCCATTTTTTCCCCAAGTCAATGGATACATAAACCTACCAAAGAAAGAAAAATAAAATTAGATGAAAGGAATCTGTTAATATAGTACATCTTCAAAGACAGGCCCTATGTCACTATTAAAATGACAGATTGCACTCCAATAAAAAAAAAAATAATCATTACCAGGAGCTCTCTATAATGTTTTTCAGAGTAATAACCTTTCATAGAGAGAATCTTTAAAAATATAATATATAATGAACAAAACTCAGTGACAACGTCTTCTTGTATACCATGAAAACAATTCACTGTTTCTTCCTGGGCAGATTCTTTTTTTACTTCATCATGAGTATACAGAGGTCTGGTAAAAGGACACTTTTCTTCCTCTTCTTCCCAGTCATTGACCAAACAAGTACAAATACTCCCTTTATGCTTCAAGCCTATATTCCACAAAAAAATACTTAAGCTAGGATTAAATGAATTAAATGAATTTAAAAGACTGCTAAAATAAGACCGAAAAATCTTAGAGAAATGCTTAAGAGATTTGATGAGGAGAGATGCACTTAAGGGCTTGCTTCATGGATTCCAATTTATGACCCATGAGAAATGGTCACTCAGCAGAGAGGCAGACGATGACCTGGAGGAGGAAGTCTCCAGCTCCACCTTCCTTTTGAACAGTTCACCCCTGGTAAAAAAGTAAATGCTAATAATATAGATGGATATCAAGAGTGCAGATGAAAGCTGTTTTCCTTCAGAATAAAGTGGGATATAAAATAACTATTCAAAAATCTCACTCCTTCAGCATTTGCTTTCATAATGTTTTTCCTCTGGTTGAAATACAAAATATCTATCAGACTTCTAAAAAGACAGATTTAAAGCCCCCCGCTGTCTGCATGCATTTCTTATTTGATCCAATTTACATATGATGGGGTTTCTTCTAATATCTCTAATAGGGGGAAAAAAGAGCAAGTAAAACTGTTCTTCTCTGATGTGGGAATAAATCACAGTTCAGTCGCTGATTATTCTGGGGGAAAGTGTCTTATGAGGATTAGTAAGAAATGTTTTTGTTTTAAAATGACAAGTTCAATGACAAATCAAAAAAAAACCCACCAGCATGATTATCTATTATGTTTTGCTACAGAAAACTGGCAATATTAATATGTAAAGATAAAGGTTGAGGTAACATCTCAGCATAAACTCTATGGATAAATTTACTAAAATTTTGAATTGGAGATAAAAGAGTAATTAGCAGTTACTCTGCACTTCACAATGACTGGGCTTTGTTCTGGGCACTGCATGCTCAATTTAAGCAGGTAGACCACAGGGTAAGAAACTAGAGTCAGGTCTGAGATTGCTTACTTCAGCATTCACCCAGTCAACGCATAGACAGAAATGATCAGAGATCAAAAAGTCTTCAACCTCAGAGCTAAATGCATTAATGACAGGGGTGCGGAGCCAGGCTCCCGATTTGCCTGCAAACTTTCTGATCTTAGGTTTATTATGTGGGTTTGGGTTTGCTGTAACCACTGTATTTTATAGCATGTAGCTCTTGGGAGGGAGGGATGTGGCTTGGAACGGGCTAGACTGTGCAAGTCAGAGAACTTAAGCTTCTTATTTCTTT
Source organism: Scolopax mira (assembly GCA_004320125.1). Taxonomy (NCBI): domain Eukaryota; kingdom Metazoa; phylum Chordata; class Aves; order Charadriiformes; family Scolopacidae; genus Scolopax; species Scolopax mira. The sequence goes on along the minus strand of BJBW01001254.1, from coordinate 185,376 downwards.
GAACATTTATCACCACAGGCACTACAGAAAAGATAATCATTGGTTTGACCATCTTTCTAAAAGGGTGGACTCTGCTCAGCTAGTTACCAGCCTCAGCAGACTGCTATAAATCTGTAAGAGCTGATCATTTAATGCACTAACCCTAACCCTGGTGTCCGAGCTGCAAAGAAATTCAAGAGATTCCTGGCACGAGGGAAAAGAGTCATTTAGGATAAGGGACCACACTGGAAAATGGAAAAAGGGATATAATTTTTTCATGGATGAATTTCAGAAGCACATGAGAGAAGATTCCTGCCATTACAACAGCGATGTCTGTGCAGTAGGGGCCAAAAAAGACCAAACGAAATCCCCACCACCAAACCCAAACTACTTGCCCTCACATATATTTAAGAGCTTATGAATGAACAGTTTAGTTTAGTGTAAAGGGAAGCTCTTGCAATCTTACTGTAAGGGAGAAGGAAGTAGCACAGATAAGGCACACCCAGACTGAGAGGAATTTTTAACTGATACACTACTGGAAATAAATAAATAAATAAATCATGTGTACTCAGCTTAGGCACACACTCAATTTCATTTAATTAAAAAACGTGACCCAAATGTGTTTTGTTTTTTAACATATGGTACATATGATGAAACTACTGAACATGATTAGATAGGAGGTGAAAACAGTTATATTAGTGGATAGCTAAAATTTCTGGCTTCGGCAAACACATCTAATAGATGGTAGAGTTCTCTTTATTGACACTCATGTAATAAATGTGTGGAATGACTTTTTAAAAAAAATTAGAAGTCTTTTCTCAGTTTTGCCATTTTTCATCCTTTCAGCTTCCAAATGAACAATTAAAATCTACTGCATCCCCATCGAGTTGTAAAAAAAAATCTAGAAGCATTTATATAGATTCAGTGAATAGCTGATTGTTATTCATTATAATTGAGGTAACCAGAAAAAGAAAGTATAGATTTGAGGCAGTAAATGGATTAATCCAACCACACTGACTGGATTTGCATTCGTTTATAGTGTCAGCTAGAGGCTAGAGCTTTATTTAAACAAAATCTAGGGTTCTGAATGAAAGAATGCATATTTTGCAGTACAAAATAAGCCCTAAATTAAATCAGAAGTTGTGAGAAAGGCCGTGATGCTCCAGTAGACAGAGAAGCCTGATTACTATTTATGAAGGATGAGATCCCATATTTCTTGTATTCTTAAAACTGTGATTGTAAGAAATCATTTGACTAACAGGAGGTTACGGTTATCTAAAACTCCTAAATTTTAGACTGATATTACTTTCTTTCAGTGAAAGTAAAGTATACTAGAGTATACCATCTCCCTAGGCCAAATTCAACACCAGCTCTGAAGAGTGTTGATGTCTTTTTATGTCAAGTTGCAATTTTGATTTTCAGCTTCTCCTTTGCCAACATCACTTCGTTTTCTTCTCCCCCCTAGGCCAAATATATCAGACCTTCTACAAAATTCAAGCAGGTTACATGCTTAACTAACATGTCATTTATGGCCAAAGACATCCTTAAGTCTTACACATATTAGGTAAAGATGCGAGATTTAACCAGTAAGTCTCTATGGTTGACTCCTTTTAGTGCCATAGTGAAAGTCCATCAGATTACCTAACCATTTCTACTACTCCCAGAGAGCTTCACTGAATATTTTGTAGGGGTTTTTTGTCCAATCGCATTTTAAGAGTCACAAATTCCAGTATTATTCTTTTTTGAGTATTATCTGAGTATAAAATGCGTGAATTCATGCATAATTCAACAAAACACAAAGCATGTGCTTCACTTTGTGCTTCTGCCTCCTTCTCTCTCCTGGCAAATATTTCTACCCACTTCTTGGGGTTGGTCAACTTCGTCAGTACACTTGTTTGGACTCTTACACTTAAAGTGTCTGTCATTCTGTAACTGAATAGAAATCAGGAATTATATCTATTGTCAGAAACAAAAGACAAACTGAAAAAGAGAGCTTTTCATAACGTAGGGCTTTCCTAACTTCAGGCTTTCCTGAAGTTTCTTTTTTCTTTTTACTTTTTTTCTTTTTACATAACATGCATTCAACATATTTTTAATTGTGTTAGGATTTCAAATTGAAGCTGCTAAGTAAAATATTTCATGTAATTTGTGACTAAGTTTAGTTTTCTATGCTTCTTGTCCTCATCTGCAAATCCCTATAAACGTGAATTGTATGACTTGATGGACTAGGGAAGTGATTGTACCACTATACTCAGCACTGGTGAGACCATACCTCAAGTACCGTGTTTGGTTTTGGGTCCCTCACTGCAAGAAAGGCGTTGAGATGCTGGAGCATGTCCAGAGAAGGGAATAAAGCTGATGAGGGGTCTACAACACAAGTTTTATGAGGAGTTGCTGAGGTATCTGTGATTGTCCAGCCTGGAGAAAAGGAGGCTGAAGGGTGACCTTATCACTGTCTACAACTACCTGAAAGGACGTAGGCTCTTCTCCTAAGTAACAAATGATAGACAAGAGAAAATAGCTTCAAATTGTGCCAGGGAGGTTTAGGATGGATAGCAGAAAAACTTTCTACACAGAAAGGGTTATCAAACATTGGAACAGGCTGCCCAGATGAGTGGTTGAATCACCATCCCTGGAGGTATTTAAAAGACATGTATACATCTGGTTTAGTGGTGGTTTTGGCAGTGTTCTGGAGTCCAGTGACCTAAAGGTTCCTTCCAACCTAGACAATTCTATGATTCTATCATTGAAATCAGTGCAGCATTTGGCTGTTGCATGAGCAACTTCAACTCATCTCACCACCCAAAAACACACCTGATGTGAAGCCTGACAAGAATTAAAATGGACTGGAGTTTACTAATTTCAGTTTAAAGCAGGAGTAATGATTGAGGTGAATCAAGACCACTACCAGGAGCCAAGACCAGTACCAGGACCAAAATCACAGTGACTTTACAACTGCAGTTTTGGAACTTTGAAAAAGAAATGAACTACATATTTACAGACTGTGTGAGCACTCATCACTGCTTAGCCTAACTCATTCACAAAAATAACTTTATAATTCAACCAGAAGAAATCTGAAAGATGCCCAAAATTTACAAGCCTCGTGATACAAGTCCTGAATCTGAAAGTGGTATAAACACATGAGAGAATTAATCTACATTTCTACAGATTCACTGGTTCCTCAAGTCCTCTTCTGCTGTACGACTGTACTGTTTATTTTATATTACTTTATTTCACATCTTACATATGGCCTTTGGATGCACTATTTCAGCTTCATTAACTTTCTACTGCATTATAAATTACAATGCAATTGCTTATGGTCACTTTCTAGGGAGGGGCACGTTGCAGAGGTACTATATAACAATATTGTGCAGGAGGATAAAACTGAAAATGCCACAATTGAAATGGCTTTATAAACAACGATTTGGAGATGAAGAAAATAAATATTTAAATAAACCTCAAAACCAGGGTATTATTCCCTTTCTGGGAAACTGATATGTCATAAAATCCAACATCAGCATATCAGAAGTGTTATTCTCCTTAACAAAGTAATTCCTAAACTTCAAAAAAATATCGTATCTTCAAGCTTTACCTTGCTTTCCTTGGTGTAAGCAAGTACTTTATCTTCTTCTTTTGGGTGAAAAAGGAGTGTTTCCACAAAGAAAGTAATGGGTTGTTTCTGGAAGGTGGCTCCTTCATCTGTGCTTATGAAAAGGCTTTGGTCACGGTCATTATGTGAAGAACTTACAAGAATAATCTAAAAGACAAAAACAACAACATATATTCAGATATCAAAGCCATATTTTTCTTGTGTAAAAGTCAGATTTTGTACATACCTTACCTATCAAAATTTTGTGGACAAGAAATTCAAAAGCATGAAAGAGATAAGGACTGCAAGATCCTATTAATCTTCCCTGATCAAATCTGTCTATGTTAAATTCTGTAACTTCTCTTGCCAATCACATCAAATTGATTACACTCCTCATCTTTACTCAAAATGACTGCCTTGAATTTTGGTTCTCCACAAGGTTCATGAGGCCACATGAGAAAAATCTTCAGAATAACCAAGAAAGAATTAATACTAGTAATGACTGGTTTTAACATGTCCATATAAATACATCACTTAATCTAGCAAGGCTGCCTTTATAAATACTAAATGTAAAAATAATCACTGTTACAGTTAGAAGAACAACCCAGAAGAAAGAACTAGTTTCTAACATTGCTTCACCATTCTCCTCCTCCTGACACATTTTTGATAAAATGGCAATTCACTTTGATACAGAAAAATATGCCCATCAATTATTTGCATTTCCTTCTCAGGTCCAGATAATACCTTGACTCAAACACACTAATAGCTTGAGTTGTCTGCTTGCATCAGCTTCGTGTCATGGCATCAGCAACAAAGAAATTATCCCCACATAATTTAACCAGAATTTCACTATTTCCAACTTCTTCACCTTTTGCAGTTGTCCAGCATGTTAGGGGTGGCTCTAAAAATGCTAATGTGAGAATCCATTTTTATTGTCTTTCCAGATCAAACAGGTCCAGTTTGCATTCAGAAAAGTTCCTTTATCAACTGATAGCCTACAAACAAAACATGGATTTTTAAAGTCCCTTTGGGCTGTACTTGGCTCACACTTCAAAAACAATCAAAAAATAAATAAATCTTGAATTCAAAATGTATTTAGAATATGCAACAAGTGATTCAGAAGTCACCACAGAATCCTGATCAGTGTGATACAGTGATTGTAAATTCCTTATAGAGATAAATGGCCATGAGTTTCGCAAACAGAATTACAATAATTTGAACACAGAGAAGGAAATATATTAGGCAAAACAGTACCATTTTTATTTAGGGTTTGTTTTTTTTTAGAGTAAAGCTGAAGATTTGAAATTTCTAATGAAGTACACAGATATGACAGCTGGACTGAGCTTTTACTGCAATTGGTCTTGGGGGAAAAACTCTAAATACCACATTTGTAGATGCTGTAATTTGACAGGTTACTTAAGCATGCACACTTGTACTTGAGGCACATACACAGTTGCACTAATTTCTGCATAGCTTTTATATACTAAATATATAAACATATATATATATATATACACATATAGCTTTTATGCCTAAAAGGGGGCATGTAGTGAAGTACATTGTTGAACAAGCGAGAGAATTGTACATACTTCAGGGTCTGTGGCCCACTGCTGAAACCCCACAGTAAAGCATATATTAAGCCAAACCTATTTCTATCAACTGTGTGACTAGGTCAGTAAGATCACAATAATAGCACATAATGTTGCTATAATCTTGTATTTTTTAACTACATGCTTTACTCAAGAGTAGGAATTCTATAAATTCTTCTAGAATTATTATTCTAGAAGCTTCTATAAATTACACCTACACAAATGCCATCTCTTATTGCAACTGTAACCAATGGCTGCCTTAAAACTCTTCAAATAGTAGCTGTTTCATTTATTACTATTTACATTCCAAGTATGCTGCTGGCGACCTACATATAGCATTCAAAGATTCTTGTAACACACTCAGTTTGGCAGATTTTCTGCAGAGGGCACAGCACCAAACTAAAATCGCACGTACTGCCCTGTCCTTTGCTTGTGTTTCAAGGTGGAGTGAAGAAGCATTTACAGCCAGCACTGAGATTTGTATTTTCCTTGTCACACTGCCATCTGCAACTCAGGATCAAACGTCTAGCTTTTCTTGGAAATAAGGCTTCTATTCCAGGCTTCTAGTCCAAATAACACATTTTGTAAATATTCTTATCTTCACTATCTCCTGTCAATGTTTTTAAAAACGTATACAGCTAGGACAACAAATCAGCAGGGCATATACTCCAGAAAAGGCATAAACTGCACTTGTACAGAACAGTAATCTCTGGACGACAGTGCTATTGTCTTGCTTTCTTTTTCTGGTCCAACAAATTTTACACTTCCAAAAATACCAAAAAGATTAGCTTCAAAATAATGAAGGAAAGAGGTTTATAAATTTGTGAGTGGTTTTCGCTGTTAATGAGCCTTTAGATTAGGCACGTCTAAGTTTTATAATAAGGATGCAAGAGCATCTTGCAGAGGACATCATTCTAGAAACTGAAGTTGCAAGAAAAATGCTAGCTATAATGAAATGCAAACATGCTGTGATATTTGCTAATGCTGTCCTTCAAAAATATTATGTATTTTTCAGAGTTAAAGCTATCAGAAAAAAAATAGCCTAAAGATCGTAGATGTCTAAGCATATATGGCAGAGTCCCTAACTATACTTTTATTCACACACACATCATAATTCATTTAATGAAATATTTTTTTCAATTTCATTCAGTATTCTGATTTATATTTCAATAGCTTAAACTGATCATTATGTGCCAGGCATACAGATTTGCTTCCCACAGCTAACACACTGGGTACTCAGGCTTGCCTGCTGCTTAACACTACTTATTGAGAAAAATATTCCAGAGTAAATATTGTATCCACATTCAATGATTCCCATAACAAGTTCTATTTACTTTGTAAGTGGAACAAATAGCAAAACCTTCCTGCTAGCAACTGATGAAGGGATACAACTGGGACATACTATCTGGAGAGCTGACTAACAGTGATTGCTGAGGGTTTTAACTCAAAATAAACAACTACTTGCTTGAATAATTGTGTATCCAAAAACCAGAACAGCTTTTAATCACATCTAAATTTTACTTAAGCTTCTTTTAAACAACTTTTTACAGATCATTTCTCCCTCCTGCAAGACTCTCCGAATATTTTTTTAGTAAATTGTAACTTTATATTATGCTGTTTATCCCTGACCTCACTTTTTAATCTCCCATCAGTTTAATTTCCCATCAACCACAATAACGTGTATATACATTCAGATCAGATGTATATCTGCAACTTTCAATAGTCAAGCAGAAGTAAAAGAATATTTCAAGGAGATAAACTATCCCATGGATTGTAAAGAAAATGAGTAAAAATAGAATACGTTATAGGGAATACAGGGAGGAAAGCAAAAAAAACTTTCTAATAGAAATGAAAAATACTACATCATGCCAACATATGAAAGCATTCAAAAAATATAGAAAGGCTATGCTTTTCTTAATTTCAGGAAAAATTAGTGAGGCAGGAGGAAATATAAAAGCCAAATAAATTTGAAAATAATGTAATTAAATCCATTTATTTAATCTCTCTTTCAGGACTGGTTGGCCAACATGCATGTCTAACCATTCCCTCTACTGGGTGGAATCACAATCTGAACCCTAAAGGATAAAAAGGCTCTGACAACTTAGGCCACAGTAGCTTGTGTATCATACTTCTTCTTCCCACTATTACCATGAAGACTTGGAATAATCATAGAGATTACTAGGGAGACTTAACTGCAGATTTGGCAGCAATTCAAAGCTATGCTGTAATTTCAAGTGGCAATAAACACAGGATATTAACATGCACCATTTGCACTGTGTCTGAAATATAACCCCCTCCCCTCAGTTTAGGTCCAATCAAAATGTAAACTCAAGATAAATTTGATCTCAATCAGCACTTTCTCTAAAACAAAGTAATCTTCTAACATATTACAATTGCACTCTTTCAGCTTCAGCAACTGATATTAATTTTAATTCTAGCTGTTATTTTCCTTTTCATATTTTTAGTATTAAAATAAGGGGGGGGGGGAAGACAAAACTTCCATCACAATATTTCTAGACTCACAGCATCTGACTTGCCACCGAAGATCTGCGCAGTAAGTGTTGGAGAGATGAGACATGCTTTTTAATTCTATAATCCTGCATATGGTCAGAAATCAAGATACCTGATATTCCTGAGCACTCCAAACTGACTTTGAAGGAAGAAACATCCCTTGGGCTAAACAAGAAATCAAAATACAGGAACTCGACATTTAAGCACCGACCATCCATGGACTGAGAGGCCAAGCTTACCCAGGAAGCACCTAGGCCTCTACAGTCACCTCCAGTAGACTGAACTCCCATGGACATAGAGGATTTGGCTATGGGGATTCAATCCTAAGGAGTGCTGGACTCCCTCCAGCAAAAACCTTAACAACCCAAACTTATAAGCCATCCCCGCTAAGGTCAATTAGGTTCCATTAAGAACATGTAACGTTAATGACTAAATGAAGGTTCTTGGCTAACTGGAGACAAGGTTGCTGGGCACAGGACAGCACCAAACTTCTAGTGATACCATCACATAAACCTGCTCACCTACACGAGTGTTGAAGATAAATAGCTTTTGTAGCAATACTGCCAATCTCAGGGCAGTATTCATAGAGCTTCATAGCACTGCTGTCACACCCTCAACATTTTTCAGATTAAGTAACTAACTCATCTATTTTTCTTGCTTTTACAATTTACATTATTTATATGTTATTAGATATGCTTGGCTGACACAGAAATTACTCTAGCTCCTGCTCCCAATTGTAAATGAGATGTTGCTTCTCAGACGGCATTCATAAAACACACGGAGGGGACTGACAAGGGTTATGATTTTTATCTTGGATGGTATGAAAGACCTGATAACTCAAGAGTGGCAAAGCTGCAGAGTGAAATACAGTCCCTTTACTCTTATGATGGTAAAAACAATATCTAAAGAATCAACCCTGAGTAATTCCAAGCAGAGCGTAAAATAAAACGCGTTCCAGAGAGTAGTTTAATCTTGTAGATTTCTCCTGAAAGTTACACCCAAAATCACTCCTTACAAATGTTAGTTATTAGCAAATCTATTCACTAATGAGCCACTGAAAATTAACAAGAGCTAGAAAATCAGCCTGTGTGTGCAACTGAATTGTGTAAATGCACATTGATGGAATACTTATATACATGAACATACATATATCCCAGAACAGTGTATTGCTTTTCATGGTAAGCATTCACAGCTTCCTCTAGAATTCATATTTATTTTCTCTTGAAGAGTCTCTTTCAAGCTGTCACACAGATGCATTACAAAACAGCAACTAATCTCTAAGAGAAGGGAAGGTGGGAATGTTAAAGATGGCTCCCAAGAAACATCTGCTACACTGATCACATAATCTCAGGACACAATCAAAGGCCATACGAAGCAATCCTGGTGGGGCTAAGGGAGAGCATGTATTACAGTTTCGTCTCCCCTTTGTTGTGGTCAGCTCATTAATCATTTGGAATATCACAATGGAAGTTGTAATGTTATTTATCTAGTACCAGCAACATTTTAGGCACTTTAGGATGTAGAGTGAATATTAAGAGGTTAGGATCTTAACATGATCTGGTTACCAACTGCAGCAGTTGGTAACACATGAAACATGCTAGAGAGGGAATGAACATCAGAGTTAGCACCTTAACAGAAAAATGCATTCAGAGCAACTGGACGGAGAACAACTGGCTTACACTGCAAACTAGGCAAGCCTGAAATAATAAAATCTGAGAGTAACGTGAAATAGTTGGCTTTTCTCTAGAACATTCACTGTCATGGAAGCAAGTTTAAGGGCGGTTACATATCATAATAATGAACGCCCACAGAGAAACAGCTACAAAAGTTCTGACTGATGTTGATGACCAGCCTGAAAATCCTGCCCTGTTGCACTAGTTGGCAGCCTGTGTGTCTCTAAATCTGCCAGATCTCTATAACTTAACACCTCAAAGATGCTGACTGTGCCAGATCTTTAGGGAATACCAATGACAGCTCAATTCTTCAGTCGTCTTATTTAGAGAAGTGTTAGGTAGGGCAAGCAAGCTGAACCACGGGAACAAATCTCACTCATCTACAACCTGCTGGAACCAAAAAATAGTTGCCTCTTGACTAGTGTGGCAGGCCAAATTTTCATGAGGGCTGCTTTGTTCAAAAACATTTCAGAGCAGTAACTCACGCCGCCAACCCAAGTATTTTTAAAAACCTGGCACATATTAAAAAATTTGGTATTCTTGAAATATACTGAGGGAGGTGTGAATACCTCAAAGGTCACAGCAGAGAGAGAGAGGAGAAAGTGTACTCAACATCATCATAGACAGTCTTTAGCTAATTTTTCTAGTGTTATTTGCACCTATCTTGCAGAGCCAAGGTATACATACCTTGCTTATCTTCTGCACATTGGCAGTGTTATGAGCAAGTAGTTAGTTAATAAGGAATATCTTTATTATATCCATTGGATCTCTTGGCGCAGGATGAACTTACACTGAGAAGAAAAGAAGCTTTATTAGGTACCTAAGACTGGCATAAAGGAACTTAATACTGTTTGTTACAGATACTATTTTTTGTCTCTTTTTACAATGAAAACAGAAGAGTCTTTTGGTCTTTCTGCAAGGCCAAATGTTAGCCTGACTATTGCTAATTCTTTGCAACAGTGACCCCTTTGTACAATTCCTACATCTAAAAAGAGTAAAACCTAACGTTGAGACTTTTTGTGGGATGATCATCATATTAATATCTTTGCATATTTAAATTGTTTCATTCAAAACTATGCACTCCAGTATACCAGGAACAAAATCAGATACTCTTTCCCAGTTTGAGTGGGGAACAGCACTGGGGAGGCAGAGCGCCAACTCTTGTCACAGCAGGGCAATGCTCCCTATCCAGGGTTTATATTGCCCATAAAATAAGGACATTTTGCGTGACTTGGAGGAAAAGAAAGAGGCAATTGGACTGCACAGCAGAAATGGGCAAGTTTTACTCTCTCACCAACTTTTTCACAAACTTTAGTATTTCCCAGTCAGAACAGATACACCACAATCTCTTTATCTTGGGCATTTGCAGATTAACCTAATTCAAGAAGTTATTTTGCTGACCTCCAATAAACCTGCAAACATCTTCTGCCTGCAAACATTACAGAGCAAAAAAATAAAACAATGTTTCCCAAACAGGATAATGGATGCACAACAAATGATTGCATACGTGTGTTGATCTCTTTTAATGAAGAAACGGGTCAAACTGCTCCTAGTCACCAGCTATTAATTTGTCAGCAGCAAAAACTGCTCTTAAGTTCAAAGGGAAATTATGTGGATGGTAATTAGTGGATGGGGGGAAAATATAAAGGAAAAGCAAGCAGTTGTGGTGGTTAAAAATATCAGTCATATGGGATTGATCAGGACCTCATCATCTTGTGTAATACGTAAAACATTAGTCTGCCTTAAAAATATTGTAAGTATGCTTTTTGTTCTTATAATAGAACTAAGTTTCATAATAGAAGGCTGCATACGAATTTTCTGGGAAAGAAGCTGGAAAGGGATCTCTTAAAACACTGTTCTGGGGAACTTCACTTTGCACAAACTGTCTCCTCCAATCCTATATACTCAACAAGCCTCTGGTGCTCTCACAGGCAAAGGCAATACTACAATGCTCCCAAGAATTACATAATGCCAGCTGATGCATCAACTTCAAACACCTCTACTCCCCTTTCCCCATTCTACAGAGCACTTCTCATGGAGATCTATGTACTCAATGACTGTTAAAAATCATAAAGATTAAGTAGCATTTTACAAACTTGGAGTTGCGTGTGTATATTTTGTGTGTGTGTACGCATACGCCTGCAAATACACACAGGTTCATGCAACCAGATGGGCTACATCCAAAGTTGCTAAATCAGCTGGCTGACATAACGGAGAGCTTTGAAAGGCTCTAGTGATGGGAGAGGTTCCTGAACAGAAAAAAATAAACATCATGTCCATCTTAATATCATAGAATGGTTTGGGTTAGAAGTGTCCTTAAAGATCAATCTTGTTCCAACCCCCCTGCCATGGGCAGGGGCATCTCCCACTAGATCAGGTTGCTCAAAGCCCCATCCAACATGGCCTTGAACGCTTCCAAGGATGGGACAAAGTCTTTCAGGTGTGTCTCGCACTATATTTTGAACTCATCTGTTCCCATATCTAAAGGGATACCTGGCACTACAAAGTGAGTTGCTGAAGTCTTTAGCCTTCAAGGAAGCACCTGCTTCCTTTTGAGATTCATAGGTGCTCTTCTTAATGGAGGTCTGGGTATAGTTAAAGATTGAACAGCTCTTCCCTGCTAGACCACAGGGGAAAATACAAACCTGGGGGAGAGAGCTGTGTTGAGCAGGCCTTTCATACATAAGGCACAACTGATTATGTGGTTTTGAAGGGGAAAATGGAAGGGGGACAAAAAAGGGACACAGAGCAGCAGAAGCAAGCGCTGGAAAAACAGTAATTATTTTTCACTTGAATTTGGCCATATCTCCATTATGTAGGCTACAAAGCTTAATTATAAGAGCTCTCGCTATTGAAATATTTCCCCTTATCTTTGATATCCAGTCCAAATGGACTGGAATAAAAGCCCTTGAAAAGCAAAAAGGAAATGTCTTTTAAAGTAATTTTTGGTCCCATTAGGGCGAATCTCATTAATAGAAAAAGGACTTCACTGAAGAATAGACCTTTTATATTCGGAAGCATACTGTACTGCTGTGCCTGATTCTAGCAGCACTGTAGATAATAAACCTCCTTCCATCAGGGCTTAGATTTTTGCAGTTGTAAAGTACCCATTTTATATTGAGGTATGTTTTTAGAGTAAATGCACATACCTGGCACTCATTGCACTACATTTCTCCAGGTGTGCTTAGGATGGGTGTTGATTTGAGCTTTTGAAAGATGATGAATAAAACATTTTCTTTTTCTATTGAAAAGCATTGTTTTGCCATATTATTGCCAAATATATTGCTGAAATTTTCCATCAGAAGATTTACAAGCCTGATTCTTAAGGCCTTTGAGGGAATTATGGTGTGAGGATATTCCATCTGGAGCTGTTCCACCTTATGCAGACATAAAGGATATTTTGTTGGGACACAGCCACTGAGTTTGTTGATCAATGGTTAGAGCACTTGCATGCATCATTGCAAGAATGAGTTGTATCTTCCCAGCTGAACACTGCGATTACTAAACTTTAAGCAATTTTGTACATATTCTTATATGTATTTGAGAGAGAAAAGGCTGCACGTCATCCAAAGCAAGACAGAAATAGAAACAACATTGTTCTGCTTATTTACTAGATTCGTAAAATTTAGGACAAGGGTTATTGTTTCTTTGTTTATTCCCAAGCATGTTCTCTTGTCTCTCTTTCAGTAAATTTTAGTGAAAAGTTGAAAGGTGAATAAGAAAGTAAATTAAATAAATGCACAAGTGTTTCTACGAATTCCCCCTCGCCTTCTCAGAAAATGTTTGTAATTAATCCAGTGGATAGTTTTGGGGTTTTTTTCATAAGAACATAGTATTTAACTGAAAATGAGATTTTGGAGAGCTCTGATCCTTGCAGTGTGTTTACAGAGACAGAAGTTTTCAAGAGCTTTCTCTCTTGGCAAGAATATAGATTCAGCTATGAAACTGTTACTGAAAAAGAAAATCCAGGTGATACTATTATGTTTTTCTTCGAAGACAGACAGCTATGCTGAGCTCTAAAATCATCAGAGCACGGTTAGCCTTGGGGTACCAATTCTTTTCTCAGTCAGCAGGAACTTTGCAAACTGACCATTTTGCAGACCCTGGGACTGATCCCATCTAAGGCAGAATCCAAGCAAAACATTGGTCATACCACCACAACGGCATTTACCAGATTTCAAGTAGTTCTTGAGGGTGTAACAAAAATTTCTTATGAGGCATTATATGTATCACAGTTTCTCTAGATTTCACATCAATACCAACAGGATGGGAATAAAAATACATATGTTGTTTAAAAAGGGAAATGGAAGAGCTACAAAAATAGAGAAATTCAGGAATTGGCACAAAATATTGAGGATAGACGAGCTGAATTTCAGCAGTAAATAAAAGAACAAATCCTCCCTCTCACATCCCACCCTCAAATGCTGCCAATGAGGTATTAATCCTGAATAAAATGTTAATGTTGATACTCGGAGTTGTTCTTGTGAAAAAAACCCTACAAACTCTTGTAATTTAATGTCAAACTTTCATTTTTGAAGTACCATCCACTTTCAAATAATAAGTTTCACCCCTTTACTGTACACTAGGATCACAGTATACTGCTTTTTCCAGTGGTCTCAGTGTCTTGGAGTTAACTTTCATGAGGGAAGAATACCTTTCTGCTCCAGAGTCAATTTCTAATCTCAGCTCTGCAGATGTGTATGTTTTTGATTAAATCTACTGGTCAGCTGGCATGCACAGACAGCAAACAGAACGGACCTAAATGTCTTCCAAAGTGTCAGTCTTAAATAACCTGGGTTAGACAGGATAAAAACATTCATCTCAATTGGTAATTCGGCATTATTCTGAGATACTCGGCTCCAGTGTTTGACAGACCCAGATGGATATTGCCCAGGTGTTACATTAGAAATAGCTCTCTGGTCTGGAATTTGCATGGTTTTACAGTCTTTCCACTTCTTTTCTTTCAAATGAAGATGTTCTTATCCCTAGGTAAGAACTTCAGCTTATCTCACTATTTTTCCCTCTCCTTTGGCTCTTCAGATCATCCGTTGTGTTAAGGGACAGGAGTATTGGTAGTTATTTGTCCAGTGCAAGTCCTAGAACACTGAAGAGAATGGAATAATACAAACAGATAGGTAGGAAGGGAATTCTAGAGATCATCTAGTCCAACCCCCTCCTTTAGGCAAGACCAAGTAGAGCAGGTAGTTTAGGACCACGTCCCTTCCAGCCCTGAATATCACTAAGGATGGCGACTGCACAGTCTGGATGGCCTGTTCCACTGTTCAATGACCCTCATCATAAAAATTTGTTTCCTTGTAAGCCATTGGAGTTTGCCATGTTCCAGCTGGAGTTCACACTTCTGAGAAGAGCCTGAGTCCACTTTTGTGCACAGCTGGTTTTAGACAGCAATAGGATCTCCCTTGAGCATTGTTTCACATTTTTTGGGCCCCAGTGCTGGGTCTAACTGCTCCTTCACTGGTCTGCCTCCGGTATGTCAATTCATCTCTTGTCCTGGGGAACCCAAAACCGGAGAATCTATTCCAGCTGCAATCTCAAAATTACTAAATAGAAGGGAAGAATCTGTACCTGCTGTCCACACTCCTTCCCCTTCAAAGGGACACTTCTCTGCGCTTCAGAGTTGAAAGAGGAACCCCACATCTTTCCTGAAAAACTGCTTTCTAGCCAGTCACCCCCTACTTGTACAGTTGCTGGAGTATTTTCATCCCAGATGGAGGATTTTACATTTTTTTTTGCCCTTATTGAACATTAAAACATGCTGAACGTGTTATTTACCAGCTCATTTCTCTAGCCTGCAGAGTGAACATGGCTCTGAAAGTACCATCCTGAAAAAAAAGCGTGTAGATGGAGGCACCTAACAATTGCTGTTGCCTCAACAACAGCCACCCAATTGGTTCCCCACAAATGCTGTTCCCTGTTAAACCCTTGGAGAAGGTCAAGCACTGAAGCTGGGAAGACTAGATTGACCTCTGGATTTTTTTTGGAGAAAGACATTTGCCTAGGTAAAGTAGGGTCTATTGCCCTGAGTTGTCCAAGCTCCTAACATTTTGATGAGGCAAGATCCCAGATTCCTAAATTAGAAGGATGAGTTTCCACCCTTGATTTTCTAGCATCAGTTATAATAATTAGGAATGTTTAGTTTAATTGCTCGTTTCTGCTTGAGAATACTTTCAAATTACCTTTTCTGATCCTCAAGATTCATTTTATAATTTCCTTATTGTTCCTTTTTTTTTTCCCCCCCCTGTTGGTACTAGCCCTGAAAACAACACAGTATATTTTCTCATGTTTATGAAATCCATTCCA
This sequence comes from Scolopax mira, assembly GCA_004320125.1. Taxonomy (NCBI): domain Eukaryota; kingdom Metazoa; phylum Chordata; class Aves; order Charadriiformes; family Scolopacidae; genus Scolopax; species Scolopax mira. The sequence goes on along the minus strand of BJBW01001254.1, from coordinate 169,714 downwards.
GTATAACTTTCCAGGACACCCTGTCCTCCACACCTCTTCCCTTTTAATCCATTGCAGACCCAAACCATAGCTAGCCACTTATTAAAAAAGTAAAAAGATTTATGGTCTTTTATATCAATCGTATGTGAGGTAATGCTCCTAAAAACTTGTAAGCACCATCAAATTCACTGTAATACAACACAACTAACTGGGTGGAGGCAGGGTGGTGTGAGTTAGCCATAAAGGATGAGACATTAAAAAAAAAAAAAACACACTAGGAGATATGAAGAGCCTCTTTCACATAATTAAAAGTTAATGAAAAACTCTCAGTATAATCTATATCCAGAAAAAATGGCCTTTTGTCATATCTACAAGTGAGTTTCCTGAAAAAAAGCACTCATCTGAGACTGCAGCCCAATCCAGAAAAGCATATAGAAATCACACAATAATCAACAGCCCATCCCAGGTGGCATACTAATTTAGTAGAAGTTCTTGATAATTTATTCAAGTTAAACAATTGAGCGACAGGTGGGGGGATGGAGGAAAGAAAAAAAGGAAAAAGAAAAAAAAAAAGTCATTTAAAAAGAGAGTCATTTACTCTCTTGCCTGACAGTGTCTCACAGTCAAATCTACCTCACTTCATCAGCTTGCTTCCAGACATTTCTTTGAGAGAATTAATATGCAGACAAGACAAAGATTGTAGAGGAAGAGGCTATAACTCATTTATTGCTATAACTCATCTATTGCATTGAAAACAAAAGAGCCTATAAGACTGAAAAGACATCAAAGATGCTACATTAACAAAAAAAACCTGACACCAAATACCCCCAAACCTCAAAATATGAGGAAAAAAAACCCCCTCATTTCAAGAAGAATGATTGCCCAGGTGGATAGCTAGTCTTCCCAAATTGCCTGCAAACAGGTCTCTCTGGTCTGTGAAATATTTTTTCTGTGATTACTAAATTCGCTGATTCTATTATTATATGTTTATACAGAGCCAAAGCATCCTAAATAAAAATTTTTCAGAAAGTAATAACCAAAATTTCTGACAGTTTTAGCTGCGTAAATCAAAGTGATGATTGGGGATGCATAAATAATACTGAAGTAAGGATTCATAAACAAAGCAGCAATAGAATCCCACCATCTGAAACACAGCATGCCTGTAGTCCTAGGTAAGTTTTAAAAGGCTTCAGCACATCCATTTCTCTGTCAGCCTGATTACAAGTTGCCCAGGGCAAGACTGTCTCTCTGCTTCACATCTGGACAGTGCCGAGCTCAATCATACCTTTGCCTGTAGGTGCAATCATGATAAAAGTAAATAAATACAGCTGCAAAAACCAGACTGGCCACACTGAGTGCTGAGATCTCCCGAGTGTTTTTTGAACTCAATTCTATGTTTTTTAACCCCTAAACAAGAATTTGTTCATTTTAAAAGACACATCAAATATTTATGGCAAATTAATTCAAATGAGCTACACTGCCCTCATTTCCACCATCATATACAGAAAGCAAAACCATTCATTTCATTCATTGTACTACTGCCAATGGTGGTGTTGTTTTCAAACTTACAAACACCAAAAATTCCCAACGGTATCATTGTCTTTCAGGTCTTCCACAATTTTCAGAGATTTTAAATCTATGCCTACAGAGAACCCTGGGTCTGCTAAACCTATTCTGAGCATATTTTCTAAGGTTTATCACTGGGAAGAGTTTTCAATATCCTGGAGCTATGAATGTGACTTTGCAAACAATCATGGCAGTGGGTATTAATGAAAGGTTAGATGTGATTCAGTCTTTTTTAATCGCTACAGCCAAGGAGGAAAAGAGGAAAAGAGGAGGTTCCTGCCCAAACCACCTGTTGTGGCACCGTGCTAACTGACAGTAATCACTAAAAGCCATTGAGAAGCTGAACTGTTCAGCTGGAAAACAAGCTCTGACTATGAAATGTCAAATTGCCAACAGCTCGTTGAAACAGGAAGTTGAAGCTGGTTTTGGAGTCGTCCATATAAATTCTGGGGAATGGTAAAATCCCTGCAAACTCTCAATAACAATATACCCAACCCATCAAGCCCCAGGTTAAGACCTGCTCATCTGGTTCCTATCTTTCCCTCAGTGACATTGGGGGACTCTCAGGTTCCTCTACTGAACCGAGTACAGGTCAGCAGCAGCAGGTTTTATAGAATTCTATTGGGATAGGGCAGCTGCAGCATGATGTCAATATTTTTCTAATACAAAACAATTGCAGACATCTGTCTTATTCATATTCAACCTCAAAGTTAGTGAGTATGTTTAGTCTTTGTTTTTTTTAAGAGAATTTGTGAATTCAGATTTAGGACACGGTTTCTCATGGAGTGTGGAACCTACATCTGCTACAGAGGAACACTTTTGCAATAAACTGGGACCATCAACATAGCACAGATAAGGTTTACAACTGAAACAAGTTCTACAAGAAAATAATTCCATTGAAAAGTCTGCTTCATACTGAGACATTTCTCTGAAAGACACAAAACAGCTAAATTTTGCAGCCTACTCATATGTTCATATCATAACCTATTATGATAACCAGAGGTTCTCTCTGTTTTTCACCAGTAAAATGAGTATGGACAAAGTCTTTACATGTCTGCAACGGTTTGGAAACATTCACGGGATACAGATCATGTTACAATATGCTTTTCAAGTCTATGTTGTCATCAGTGTCCAAGATTTACCATGCTCAGGATAGGAATTTCTGTATTTCGTTCCTCCAACTCTCAGTTACATCTTTTGACTTCTCTCTGTTATTCATGTCTAAGTGAAACTGCAAGTTGATGAACTATCATGGAAGAAGGAAAATGAGCAACGTAGGTTATATGTAATTTAAACATTCATATAAGCATCTCCATCAAAAATTGGAGTTGAATTAATTTCTGTGCTGCCCTGTATCTCTATCAGGTCTGGACCCCCACGGAAAACACTTGATGGTCTGTAGTTTCCATTATGCATCACAACAGCAGCAGCTGATCCTGGGATACTCTGAATACTCATATAATGAAAAATGGTTTGCTTTTATGTCAGTATTGTGTCTACACTTGCTTTCAGAACTTCGGAATGCATTGCATTTTTCATATCTGTTCCCAGATCCTGCTATTGCACTTTTAGGCAAAATAATCAGCTGTGACGTTTATTATTCAACGTTCAATTTGCCAAACACCTTCAAAAGTTTCATTCACTGAAGAGTAATTTATTCAATAGAGTGATGGTAACAAAACAATTTGCTGTGAATGCTGTAACGTGATGCAGGCTGACATGGTACAGTAACTGCTTCCCAAAGCACATTGCACTACGCAAACATAGATGGCAGCTGCAAAACGCACCCAGCCTTTTCTCAACAGAAGATTTGTAATGAAATTACACGCTCACAAAGCCTTCCCCTTCAGCACAAGACCCTAAAGCTATGCCAACTCTGCTGTATTTTGAGATGGGTTTCTGCAACCTCTTTGCTGAAGGTTACACTCTAGAAAAGGAACTTCAAAATTCCCTGTGTATTGTATATATATTACATATTATGACAAACTACTACATTGATAGTTCAAACAAGATTCACCAGAAGATGACTCTTGGATTCCAACAAGGATGTGGCTGTGATGGCCAGGCAGTAAAACCAGGCATTACCAGAGTCAGGTTCCCAAGTTGTATTTGAGATTTTCTCAGCAATTCACTATAAAACTTGGGGGACTCTTTACTTTAAGTCTCTGTGCTTTATAATATCAACATAATGGAGATAATACTTATGCGCATTGTAGGACTAAGATGATAGTATTAAAATATGACTTAATATTAAACTGTCCTCTGCTGTAAGTACTTCCAAATATCCACACTTACATTTCTCCAAAAAAGCACACAGGTTTCATCCTGTGTGGGTTTTCTCTCATTTTGCATGCTATCATATTGATCATGTGATGAAAAACTGTTGCTGTAACGGGCATAATGTAGATGAAATAGTAGCCACAGAACAAGGAAACGAAAATATGGTGCAGAAAAACAAAAATCATCTGTGCTATCAAAAGAAGCCTCAAAAGCAAATTTTCCATTAATTAAGTGCAACCTTCACCCATTCAACTTCATAGTACCCTCTAGAAATACGATAGATAATTAAATTGTCTAAAGCTTAATCTAACAGATACAAATCTTTACCCCAAGAAATAAAATGCCTTGCTATAAAATCTGGTTCAACCAGATTTGACAGTGTACATTTTGTGGCTAAAGCTATGGAGTCCAGATCTATTTTGACCTTTCCAAAAAAAAAAAAAAAAGAGTTAGAGGTAGAGGTCTCTACAGTCTTTCTTTAACATATGAGTTTTAGTGAAATAACTAGTCCTTTCTTACATAAGGTGAAGCTGCAGAATCAGGTTTGCTATGACCATCTCTTAAAGTAAAAGAATTTGTAATGAGTGTCTTCATTTGCAGAGGTGTAAAAATTCAGGCTCTGGAACTGGTTTATCCTATACAGCATACCAGTATTCTGTGACTTTCATATTATCACCAGGTACTCATTTCAGTGTGAAATGACTGCAGTCATTTTAAGAATCTTTGGGGAACAGTGTTTTGCTGCATGAGAAATATTATATCCCAGTGGCTTTTGTAAAACTCGTGTAGGCAAAAATTGCAGGAAACAAATTCTGCTGCCTTCTACATAATCACTGGGGATATCATCCTCACCGACACCGCATAGCCATCTTCTCCCAAGTCTTAAATAGATGTAATTATGGAATAATCAGAAAGTGGCAACATTTATCTTCCAACTGGACTACTAAAATGATTTTCTTAAACATCTCAAGAGAAGTATTAAAAAAACACTGCCAGAATTAGAAAATATTTTTCCACAATTCTCACTCTAATCTAAATTTTCTAAATAATTCAATTTTCACCAAACAATCTCTATTTGCCTTGTTTTCTGTAACAAATACAGATACAAACTGAATCTCAGTCTTACCTGAGAACAATACATTTGCTTTTTTCCTTCCTCTTTACTGTCAGTCTTACTTAATTACATCCAGAATAAACCTTGCTACATTTTACAGGGACAAACATTTTATGGTTCAGTAGTGGCTCTTAGAATTTCTATTCACCATCCCTGCTATTCTGACACATTTATTTATTTATTTTCATTACAATGCTGAATTAGCATGTATCCCAGCGTTCAACAAGGGGTGTCACTTTAGAGGATTCAGTTCAACATGGCTGAATTGTTGACATGACAGTTGCTTCCTTAAGCACTTGTCAAAAGCAATCCCCAGCTCCTACAACTTTCTGCTCCTGCTCTTCCATTCCCCCCCCCCTTCTCCTACACCTTTCTTGATTGCTCTTGGATGTAAATTCTTCCTTTTTCAGCTCACCCTGCCTTGTTCCTTCCCCTGTTAGAAACAAATTTAACACTCTTGCTCTTCCTGATTTTGACTGGCACACATACTGGTCATCTCCTTCAAAATTCCCAACTACTTAAAGCAATGTGATCCTATCCCACAAGACTAAAATACAACAGATTAATCTGAAGGATTTCTGAACACTTCTGTGACTCTGAACCAACAGTAGATCAGCTATGCAAGAACAGAGAAGGGGAGATCCTGACCACCATTTGTAATATAAAAAAAGAAAAAGAGACTGAAGAAAAATTACCATCATTCTCTATGTTGTGAATTGATGCAGAAAAACGAAGACCAGCTTTCAAAAAACTTTAGCTTCTATTGAAGCATGTAAACAAATACCTGGTTTTCAAAAATGTTGAGTGTACAGCAACTCCTGTTGGGACCCCATGAGTACATTTTCCAATTATGTCTGAAATCAAATCTTTAAGAGCTCAGAGTATCGATCTTTATCATAGGCACTAAGCAATTTTGATCCTTTCTCTCCTCTCCTACCATACCTCAAAGCTGCTCCCAAAAGGCTTCTCTAGATGTCATCTGTGTTGCAGAGATGAGTATTAATGCAGCGCATTTTCTTTTTTTCTCAAGAACTTAATACCATACATTTCTTAGTTTTATATACATATACATATATTATAGTTACGGCAGTTAAATACCTGTTCTCAACACGTGCCATTAATATCAAGCACCCACAGCCTGTAGACATCACTTCAGAGCACCACACTATTCGTATGAGTAACAACTCATCCTTTCCATCAGATGAAAGAGAAATAATAGTTTCTGATCTCAGATTACAGCTGTGATGTCGTTGATGGAAGAATATTCTGTTTAATGGAATGACCTGTGTTACCTTTTGTTAGGGAAGTGTCAATTGTGAAAGGCTTCATTAAAAAGAGAGAATGAACGAGCAAGACAGAAAAGCCCTTTAAGAAAGTTGGGCTGTCAGGTTTTCTCCAAGGGAAGTAGCAATTCTTTTCACACTGCCATGTGAACTGAATTATATTTGACATTTATTCCAAGTCAAACCTACCTAAAAGTTACACAGTCAATCAACATTCATTAGAGTCAAGAGATAGGATTTATTAAAGTGTTTTTCTGTTCTGAGTTTCACCACCCTTTACAGATCCTCCATGAGTAACTTTCCAACTCAGCATCATACAAGACAGTCAACTTTTTACTGAGCTCTGTGCATGCAATATCCTCGTCTAGTCTGTTTTATGAAGGTGGTATGTACCTACAAAACTTCAGAGATAAGTGTAATTGAGAGGCAGGTATCACTGCTGAGACACAGCTGACACAGATGTGCACCACTGCCCTTTACTGGACCTGTTCAACAGCAACCTATCACTATCAGCTATTTGCCACCAGCATTTTCAAGTAAGAGTTCAAAAGGTGTAACATTTGAGATTCCTACCCTGTCTCCCCAGTTGCTACCTCTTAATCAAGTTCTGATAAGCTATCACTTGCACAGCAGGTTGTGAATTTACAGATTAGACAACAGAATCAACTCAGCTGTGCTCAAATCATGACGGTGTTACTTTTAGCACAATGAACTCGGGTTGCAATATGATATAGCATTAAGCAATGTCCCTCTTCAAATGCAGGGCACGCTTGAGAAAGTCAAGTAACTGAAAAACCTGGATAGAACCCTTTATCTCTCTTTCTGTGATATAAAAAGACAATGAAGCCCTGTAGGAAAATCATAAAATGTTTTGCTGTGTGCTTTAATTCTTACTCTGAGCACCGCATAGTGTGCAAATATATCTATTATGAGGCTTCCATTTGCTGGAGGAATTGATCTAAAAGGCAGACTGCAAGCCATACGTAAAAAGGAAAGTCAGTTATGTATTACATTATTGACACCAAACAATTTTTAGAAGAACTGATTTACCATAAAAATACAGAACAAACCCCTCACAGACTCACACCTTTTAAGGCTGGAAGAGGCCACTACAACACTCCTGAACACTGCATAATGTAGTACTGCAGATTTCTAACATGACTTTTACACTGGACAAATATTGATGGCTTGCTGGATTTTCCCCAGATCTTTACTAATTACCTCTTTAATACTATATTACCAATACTTATTGCATAAAAACACTTATGTAGAGAAAAACCTCAAAATGACGCAACTTCATTTCCTAGATTACAGTTCACTGCATGTGTTCTGCCTTTGCTGTAAAACGTAGTTCATCTCATGAAGCAGAACAACCCAAAGAACAAGAGGGGCTGGTGAGAGTCATACTAACACCACCCTACTCAATATCACAGTAAATGAATCCCTAATGGAGGAATGTTGAAGTATTTCAGATCTTACCAGGAGATATCAGGACACTATTAGTATCCAAGTAACCTCAATGCACCTCTATATTAATGGAACCATACTTCAACTGATGAAAGGTCTACAGGTGTTACACAACAGTATTACCCACATTAGGAATTACAGAGAAAGCTGTGGCAAATAAATGCCACTCCTGAAGTACACTATATTTTTTTCCTGAGACCTACCTCCAAGCAATTTTTCAGGGCCATTAATGACACCAACAGAATGTGATACTTTCTTTATAACACCTGGACCCGAAATTCCCACTACAAACAAACAAACATACAAAAAACCACTTCACATAGCAGCTTTCTTTAACCTGTATCTTAGATAATGACGCCTGCACAATCACCCCAAAACATCCTACCTGGCTTTAGAACACCTGAAGAAAAATAAATAAAATTATACAGTAAGAGGCTAGTTTCCCATCTGAACTGTTCACTAAACACCTTATATTGGTTGAAATCCAAAGACTGTCCATTCATTTTAATGGAGTGACTTTGGAACTAAACTAGCATGAGAGCACAATTCGCCCCTTAATGACAGTTTTTTGCAAAAGGGAAGCTGGTTTATGTAATCAATCTGAACACCTGCTTTTGCAATCAGCATATGCAATCAGACCGATTACATGATTACTATCAAATATTGTGCAGATACATTTGGAGAGAATAATTTGTTGCCATTTCACATTTTTAATCAAGGCAGCAGGAAAAAACCACCTAAGAAATAAAAATAAGATTCCTTCTCGGCAAGTATTCAGAAAAGTTATATAGAACAGAATTGTTAAGTTTGAATAAAGCATGGTTTTGGAATAGATTTTAAACCTTTAAGACTAATTTTCCCCAAAAAAATTCCAGAGAAAAAGTTATTGTTCAATACATAGAAGCTACACACAGGACCAGAAATCAATCACTGAGTGAATCTTTAATACTATTTTATAACACCAAGGGGGAAAAAAATAGCAATTGGCAGGATGTCCCCTCAGACTCACAGTAGGATACAAAGGACTTGCTTGAATGATGAAAATTAAGATAGCAAGCTCTTCCCAGTGAGCTCTGTTATGAGATTCCAGCCCTGAGTAGAGCAACTTGCTAGAAAACCTCAAGAAAAGTATAACTTTGTCAGACCCTCCACCAAGTTACTGGGCATTAGTATCATTTCTGTCACTCCATCTTATTTCCAATTCCACCATAAAAACAATTTTCTGCTAGGAACATAAACATTAATATCTGGGAAAAATATCTGACATCAAACAAGCTAAAAAATAGCATCAATTCCAAAACTTCACAGATAGCCAACTTCATATTGGATTTGTATAATAATTAGTCAGAAGTAAGGAATTAGGCTGCATAACATGCAAAATTCTTCAGCACATTTATAAACACATTGGAAAATTACTGAATGAAAAATAAATTGGCAACCTATTATCCTGATACACAGCAGCAATACAGAGAATCATTTGAAATATGTGATCGCGTGCAACTCAACCACAATAACACCGTTAGGAACATTTCCAATATGAGAAACTTTAACACTGAACTCAGTACCCTACATAAAATAGAAACCTTTTTTTATAAGAATATTAGTGTGCTGAAGGTATAGTATGACTCAAATCTCGGAAATTATATTATGAGCTTTTCTTAGTATTTTAAAAATATCTTTGTGTGATGTTTGAGCCAAATTACTTTGCTTATAAAATTAAGCAAAATGCAAGTCTCAGAGCTTATTGACTTGTTGCAGATAAAAGTTTTGAAATAAGAAGTATTCTTCAAAAAAACCCCTGGTTATTTTGAGTCTTTTAACAAAATTCATCTAGTTATAAAGAAAACACAGGAGGATTCTATCCTCCTTTTTTCAGCTTGGTTATGGAACATGACATGGAAATTTTAATTTTCTGTATCTTTTTCCATGAAAAAAACACCACAAAACCAAAGCTAAGCAAATAATGGTTCTCCAAAGAACTGTTCTCCAAAGCAGAGATATGGTTCCAACATTTGAGTTCAGCACAGAAGGAATTAGGTGCTCACGCTTCCAAAGTGCTGCCTGCATCATCTACAAATAATCAGCTTTCCCAGCTACCTGAGGATATAAGTGTTTCTGTAATAATAACCTTACTAACTCCCTACTATCAAGTGTTCTCTTGAAACATTAAGATGAATGACCATTTTGTCAGTGGCACTGAAAGCAAAATTATGAATGACCTAATTTTTAAAACGTTGCATGTATTATGTATGCAAGTAGATGCAGATACGTAACTGGATGTTTACAGGAGCAACTACAGAATTTTCATCATTATTACAAATGTAGGTTAGAGTTTTGTGCTCACAGAGATCCATATGCTTTTATACATACACGTTCCAAAACCAGGAATAAAGTCACTGAAGACTGTTACTGAGGACAAAATAGAATCTTTTGGTTTCATACATGTTCGGATAGAGAAACAGAAAAAAAAAAATTCAAGAACAAAGAACAGGAAGTGCTAAGATTAAGATTAAATCACAATTTATATTGTGATTAATGTATTGTGACATTGAGTATAATGTGACAATGTATTAAATCATGGGTCATGATTTGAGGCTTCTGAAATGAAACGTGTTTCACCTGACAGAAAAAGAGATGCACAAACCTCAAGCAGAAATACATGTACAGTATATTTTCCTTAGTATTTACAACAGAACCACTTGGTTTCCTGTGCAAAAAGGTTTATTACTGGCCCATGCAATGTGGCATGATTAAACTACACATTGTGCCTTGCTGGAAGGGAGCACGTCATGTATCACCGTTGCATCAGGTTGACCGAGCACAATTATATTTGTCTGGTCAAGCATGCACGTAACTGCTCACATGGTTCGTGCATTGCTATATTTGCAGTGTGCTGAGCTATTAGCATCAGATTCTTTTTCCTTCCCCTTACCAAGACAAGAATAATCAGTATTTATTCCCTCTATGTTCCTAAAAGCTTTAACAGAACTTGCTAAAAGTCAAAATCAAAAAGAAATAACTAATCTCGCCAGATCTTCTCACTGTTCTAGAGGTAGAGAATCATTTCTTTACATGGTAAGAGAACTCTTACTTTATGAGCAATTTCAATGAACCCAGTAGAGATACTTCTGGAGGTAGACATGAATGATAAAGAGATTAGCTAACGCTAATGCTTTGATGAGTCAAGTCATCAAAATTGGGCTCCAATAGCATCAGAGAAAAGTCTCCAATTTTGGGAGTGGGAGGGAAGAGGGGGAAGAAAATCCAAATAATAATGCTATTGCCACGTGCACAGGAGCTTTAAGCACATACAGCACACAAGGAGAGACCTCCATGGGATTCAGTATTGCCTTCTCTGGCACTCCAATGAACAGGGAATGTCCCTTGGTTATCTCAGGCACAGTGTTGCATTTGAGCTGATAAATGCCTCCAGAATTCACATGTTTGAGAGAAAAAGCACAAACAGAAATAACTGTTTGTTCCCACAGGACAAAGCCAGAGGTGAATCCACATGGGACAGCATAGACATGTTTACCCTGAGCTCTGTATACTCCAGCACTCCTATCCCAGAGATACAGGACAGAACAGCTGGAGCTGTAATTGCCAAAATTCATGCTGACTTTGCTTGCACAACCTTGGCTCAGCTTCTTAGGTATAGATTACAAGTGGGTCTTTCAGTTTATAATCCTTTCTTGCATATAGTTCCGCAAACCTTCATTCATCAGCAAAAGATGTATACTTAATCTTCAAAGGCCATTTACTGCCTAATATTACAACAAAATGATAGAACTTGCACAATAAACTAAAAAAGTCCCATAGCAGGAATGTAAAAATAAAAATAAATAAATAAATAAAACAGTCTAAACTTTACCAAACTAAAGCTAGGCAGAGCTACAAGCAACTGACATTAAGTCTGGTGTTAGAAACACTAGACAACTGTCATGACAACCAAATACTTGGATCATCCTTTTGACAACACGATCCTATGTTTTCAGTATCTGCAATTTATTTTCTACTGCCACAGTATCTTCTGGCAATAATGCACTGCCATTAATGGGTTATGAAAGATGTCTGATATGATTTGCTTCAAACCATTACTATCTAGTTTGTACTGATGTTAGCAGGAGGTTTTAGGATGCTGTTGCTTGGTTAGTTCATGAGCCAACTCCATCAGCTTCAAGGAAACCCAGGGAGAGGACCCTAAGTTCACACCACCAGAATCCATTTTCAACTTCTTACATTTTTCTTAAGTAGAAGGGAAATTTTTAGCTATTGTCCCCCACTTTACGGACTGCATATATCTCCTTTCACATGGCCTGGCTTTATTTCAGTCTTATTTTGTGTCTTCCTTACAGGCCCTTTTACATACGTGACAGGGCCAACACCACATTTTGGCTAGGGAGAACACAATTTAATTTATGACTATTGTGCTGAAAAAAGCCTTTATCTACCAGTGCTATCAATATGATGCCATGTCTGGGTTTTGTTTGATCACTGTGTATGTGACACAGTACATACTCCACAAGTAACAAGCTATATTTGGTGAAGCTCAAGTTTGAGAGGGCTCACATCTTCTTTTGAACCTGGTTAACTGCTCCTGTCCTAGGGTATGTCTACAAAGAAGAGGAGGTTTCTGCCCTCCGGTTGTATTTGTTCTTTATCATGCTCATGTTGCAGAGCTGGAGGTTTAGGCAGGTAATACCATGGGGTTTTGTGGGCATTTTTTATTTTAATGGATTTCAGCTTTTCTTCTGTTTTAAATCATCAGAAGCCTTTAAGTTACAAGCCTCCAGTAATACAGCTACATATTGGGAAAGTGCTACATAAGCATTAAATGCAATTGTTAATATCTTCTGGGGTTTGCTAGCAGCTCAGATCACTCTTAACTGGCCCTGCTGGCTGCCACACAGGGCTGTATTATTCATCTCTGGAGGCAGATGTGTCCAGACGACTTTATCCACAGCCAAAAATGTTTATTTATTACATTTCTGGTGTAAGAGGCCAGATTAAAAGAATGCTTCTCAGCATCTTTGGTTATCTTTACATTTTTCTGCAAAGATGCGTGTAGAGAAGCTACCCCATGGCTCTTAGTAGTGCAGATGAAAAGTGACCCTCTTTGGCTGTAAAGCATACCTTCCAGCTGTCCCTGATTTTTACCACAAAAGTTCACTACCCTCCCTGATCTCAACTGCACTTGACTGAAAAAGTGAGGCAAAGAAATGTTGGATAATAAAACCAGGGAACATCCTTCTGGCAACAATTTTCTGTATAAAAAACAACCTACCTCAAGAAGGACAGAATTCATGGGTCAGAACAGAATTTAATAGTATCGCTGCTTCCAAGCAAAAGCATATTAAAATATTGTTTAAACAATTAATCCTGCTGAAGCTAAAGGCTCTTAAGGTAACCTCTTACCTCAAGAAGGGGCAGAGACAGCAGGAAGCCAAGCATCTTTAAAGGTACTCGCTAGAAAGTGAAAATTAACATGTCACTTTTTTCTCTCTTAACATGGCCATAGGGACTGCTCTACTGCTACCTGCTTTCATTATTCCAAACACAGTATCACCATGTGAAAGCACAGGTTTCCTCTGAATAGTCTCCAAGTCCAGCCCTCTTCCTTCCTCATCATTCTCCCTTTCTGGCTTCCTCCATGCAAGGCAAACTCTCAGATTCAAAGGTGGCATAATATGGCATATGGGAACCTAAATGCAACAGGGCTGTGTTTATTTAACTCATAAGAATAAACTGCCTCTCACAAGAGCTAACCTGAAAGTATGTCACTCCATGAAGCCACCTTACTCTTACAGCTGGTGTTTGGACACGATTGCAAATAATCAAAAATTCTGCAAGTCTAGAATGGCTTAGTAAGACAAATCCACATGCTAACATCAGTAGTTAGCTTAGATGCAGATTACAAAGCCCCAAAATAGAAATATTCCCCTTGAATCCCTAAAATTTAGCATAAGCCAACAATACTTTATCTATACATTTGATCGGAGAAATTTTTTTTCCCCAAAGAAACAGTTCATTCTTATTAAAGAACAGTAAAATCATACTCATGGGGTACAAGATACATGAAACAGTTGTTATGTCAGAGGCTGCCACTCATTAAATTTTTGGGAAGGCTTATTTCAGATAGAATAGATTTATTGGGTAAGGAAGATTAAAGAGGCTATAGCTCCTCAATTATCACAGTAGTATATGTTCCTGAATCACATGACATGGTCACAGTTGTATAGATATGTAGCTTGCCTCAGCCCTTCACTGTCTTTCTCTGCATCTCTACCTGGACTGCAGCTGCTTCTAAATTCAACATATTCACTAGGTAGGGATTACCTTACATTTTCTATGCACTATACAAACATTAACTTATTAACCTTCATAATAACCATGGAGGATTCATCTGAAACCTATTCAAAACAGAATGGAGGATATGGGAAGATTCAGCTTCAAAATAGGCTCTCATATAACAGGCACGTAAAGCAAAACATAAGATTCTGTTTAACTTAAGACCACATAGTAACCCAAACTTCAGTCAAGCTCAATTCCATTCTCTTGATTATTTAGGGATGTTCTGACTCCTCTGGCTGTTTGAAACATTCCTGCTACTTCTGGGTCTGCTTACAACTGACACTGAGTGTTACAGCAAATCTCAGAAAGAGGACAAAATGTTCATGGCTTCTTGTGGTTTCACCAACCCATCTTTGATTTTTTAATGTTTTTGAAGCAATGCTTATGCTCTTAAAATTTTACCAAATTCATTATTGAATGCATCAGAGTGCATGATTTGACTGTAGCACGTTTTGCTCTATGCATTTGTGAAGTCCATCATAGATTACAGTAAACACAGGATACAATATTTTCAAAGGTATGTAAGCACATCATTTTCATTGCTATGTGTTCTTGTAAGTCATTTAGTCACTTTAAAAAATTCTCCTTGTTATGGTTAATTAAGATGAGCAATAGAAAAATCAAACAGGGTGACTCAGTGCTATATCTACTATGACTATTTAATGAAGTTTTTAAAACTCAAAATGAATCTAATATTTAAAGTACCAAGTCCTAATATGAAGGCCTTTTCTCACTTTTTCCTTTGTTTGCTTTGGGTTGTTTTGGGGTTTTTTTGCAAACAATCAATGGTAGGAATCCTTAAACTAAAAAGTGTGTCACTGAATCAAAACCCCAGGTAAACCACATCATCATAAAAGGCACACTGATCCTGCCTGGTATGGCATATCACTTTGGGCTCAACGTAATTAAAGTCTTCAGGTTCCATTTGAAAACTCAGCATTTATTTGCCAAATGACCAAACAACTGCCACAAACTCAAGAAATCATGTTATACTAAGAAAACTAGCCCATCATGAAATGGGGCTCTGGGGAACTTTCCTTTATATATTAGTGCACAGAAAAAGTTTGATAACTCTGTATTATTAAACTAAGTAGCACTCTACTCATGTATTTCTCCAAAGCTTTTTCCGGAATTCACAAACCAAAATGGTTGGACTGAGATAACCTGTTAAAATGAAAAGGTTATTTTAAAAACTCACACAACCATCTGGTAGTCAAGAGCTTTAAAATGTTCTAACAGGACTTAGTATCAGAGAAGAACAGATGCCTCAGTATACATTAGACATGTCATCTAAGGTTTCCCTGCCAAAAAATCATTTATGTAAAATAACCTTTCAACTAGAGACTGAATTTGAAAGGGAAACAAACATTTGGAGGAAAATAAAACACCTTTGCAAGAAAAGGAAAAGAAAAACTCATCTGCCTGCTTTTTCCACTACTCTCTATTACTGTAAGGGTTTTTCATTCCCTTCTCTTTCAGTGATCGTTATTTCAGGACATTTGGAAATTTCTTCAGTAGACAGTTGTACAATAGGTAGGGGCTTAGACAGAAAAATACTGATATAAAAATCATTCTGTTGAAAGATCTGTATTTCTGATTCATCGGGAAAGAATGTGCCTCTCAGAATAAGAGCACAAGGCTGAATGTAAAGTATAATAGAAGAGCTATTGAAAAACTTCCATATGTCATCTGCAAGTTAAACACTGTATCATAAACATAGATAAAGGCAAGTTCCAACCCTGAGCATCCAGTAAAAACAAATAGGATCAGTACTTGAATAAATACACTGGTATCCTCTTGCAGATCCTGGTTTAGGATTTTATTCATGCAACCAGTCACGAAGCAAATTATTCATGAGACTATAACAGAAATTTGGCAGATTGGATAACCTTGACCCACAGCATGAGATGTTATCCTGGAACAAAGCAAAGTCACAATTTTAGGCAGCTCTGTTTTGGCTTCAAAGTACGGAACCTCCTAGGGTTGGTTTATCATCTACTTTATTTCATCACTTGACTTTTCACACACATTCAAGCTTGTCGAGCTCTGAACTAGTTGAATGTTGAATTATATAATAACTACAGGTAAATTGTATATTGGGACTGGGGAGATCTTCAGCTGGGAAAATTTTTTTTATAATAAAATTTCAGTTAGGATTTTTGATCTACAGGAATCCAAAACACCATGCACAACTTCAAATTCCCCTTCAGCTTTTCTCTTTTAATATAGTACACACTTGAGAGGTTTATCTTTTATAAAAAGGTACATAATACAGCTTCAAGAAATTTGCTAATATTTTTATGTCATAGTGGTCAAACTATGATAAGACATAAATGTGCCAGACTAATAATACAGGATCTCAAAGTAATAGGCTACATGGGAAGCATTTATGCTAAACTATCATCATACATAATCTAGCTTTTCTCTGTAAGTAGTGTAGTTGATACGATACTATATTAACAGCAAAACAATCCGGTCTCCTAAGAAAAAATTTGAAAGATTACTAGTTTCTGACACTATCATTATTTATGATGCTTTTGTCACAATGACTGAAAATGCAAAAGGATCCTTTGAGGGAAGCCAACTTTTTCTTAGCCTGGGCTTGATTTGTGCTTATGCTACAAAAAGGACACCAGTTTCAGATTCCATTTTTACTTTCATGTAGGATTACTACTTCTGCTCACATCCTTGAGGTTTTTCCCTCATTTGGTTTTAGCTGGACATGCAAAACCAGAAAGAGACACAAACATCAGGTGATCCCAAGGCACAGTACATGTACTTCACATTTCAAATGTTAAAGAGTTTAGATAATAAAACTAATGAGTGTCTTGGATTAACCCCACCTGGTAAACATGACCATGCAGCCATCCACTCACCCTCCTTCCCCCCCAGCCCAGTACAGTAGGGAGAAAAGAGAGAAAAAGAGGAAAAAAAACCCAAAACCTCATGGGATGAGATAAAGACACTTTAATAGAACAGTGATGGAAAAGAAAAATAACGATAATAATTTTTTAAATTCTTTTACCATTCAGTGATGCAACCCAAGTTGCTCTGTTCAGCAATCACAGATTCCTGCCCCCTGGCCAACCCCCATTTATATACTGAGCATTATGTCTATGGTATGGAATATTCCTTTGTCCCGTTTATACTTACCCTCAGCTTCTATGGGAAGCTGAAAAAATCCTTGACTTTCTTGACTTTCTATAAATATTACTTAGCAACAACTAAAATATATGTTATTGACATTATTCTCATACTACATCAAAAACACAGCAGCTAAAAAGAAAATTAATTCTACCCCATCTAAAACCAGGACAATGAGGAAAAGCTTTTGTAAACTGGACCATTGGGCTTATGTGTGCTTAATTCTGAAACAGACAACACAGTAAATGAATATGTGCTCAGAAGAGTGAAGGAGAAGATGGAATAGCACAACTGTTCTAAATTAGTGAAACAATAAAAATTACTCATTTGTATGGCTGGGATGAGGGAAAAAACTAATTTTTCAGAACCAACTTCAGAAAGATTTAAATAGAAGGAGATCTGCAGACAGTAAAATCATAGAACAGTTTGGGTTAGAAAGGAACTTTAAAGGTCCAACCCTCCCACAATGAGCAGGGACATCTGCAACTAGATCAGGCTGCTCAGAGCCCCATCCAGCCTGACCTTGAATGTTTCCAGGGGTGGGGCATTTGCCACTTCGCTGGGCAACTTGTGCCAGTGTCTCACCACCCTCATTGTAAAAAAATTTCTTCCTTATATCTAGCATAAATCTACACTCTAAGTTTAAAACCATTACCCCTTGGCCTATTGCAACAGGCCCTACTAAAATGTTTGTCTGCATCTTACTTATAAAGCCTTCTTTAGGTATTGAAAGGCCACAAGAAGGTCTCCCTTGAGCATTCTCTTCTCCAGGCTGAGCAACCCCAACTCTCTGAGCCTGTCCTCATAGGAGAGATAATTTTATCCCTCTGATCATTTTTGTAGCCCTCCTCTGGACCCTTGGGAGGGTCTATGTCTTTCCTGTGCTAAGGACTCCAGAGCTGGACATAGTACTCCAAGTGGGGTTTCATGAGAGCAGAATAGAGGGGCAGCCCAGGGTACGACTGGATTTCTGGGCTGTGAGCACACATTGTCAGCTCACATCCAGCTTTTCATCAACCAGTACCCTGAAGTTCCTCCTTTACTCTTAAGGCCTTCATCCCCCAGCCTGTACTGATACCAGGGGTTGCCCTAACTCAGGTGCGGGACCCTGCACCACGCCTTGTTAAACCTCTTGAGGTTCAATTCTCAAGCTTGTCCAGGTCCTCTGGTGTGTCAACCACACCATTCAGAGCTTGGTGTCATCTGCAAACTTTCTGATGGTGGAGTAAAAGGAAATTAATCCATTTCATGACCCATGTCTTCAGTGAAGGAATTTCATACTTCCACAGTCCAAAATCCACAGCTGCACAATTGCGCTTCTTTTCATCTATTCTTCCCTTACATACGTGGGCAGAAAACTCTCAAAATGTATCATACCCAAAATGCAGAAGACAAGAGACAAAACAAGCGCTTACTTTTCAACCCAACTTCTAGTCCTTGATTTCTATGCATCATTAATCTTCAGTTCTTTATTTCTTCACACACCAGCGACAAAAATATTCACTGTAACACAATAACAGACTGAAGGCTATCATGAATCAGAAGAAATCTCAAGCAGGACTCCAATAGAGCCACAAAACACATGTATGATGCACAGCCACATTCCTTACTTAGAAAGTGGGTCTTACTTCTGAAAATTCTAACTAGAAACTGGTTACCTACTGGGTGTATTCAAGGCAGGAAAACGGAACAAGCATGATAAGGAACATCAGAAATCTGATGGCTATGCTTGGCACATAGCCTGCATAAGACAGAATAAGACAGGGAAGCTGTCTTGTCACTAAAAATGGTCATTCTATTCACAGAGATTTAGCTCCAAACAGATTGTGTAGTGCCCTTAATTGGATAGGAGTTAGAAATCTAGCTGAATATTTATCCTTTCACTTCCCCTGGCAAGGAAATACAACAGCTATATGCATCCTGCGATAAATACTGCCTCATTTCCCAACACAGCTGCCTGCAGTCACCTAGCACTTTTTATTAAATCCTTTCTTACCTCTCCTCCCAGCCAGGCAGCACGGTTCAGCAGTCAGAATTGCACCCTAGTGACCGCCCGCTCTACTCCAGGCGTTATCATTACCTGGGCCTGACTCTCTGCCAGTGAATCACGATGAAGAAGGCTCTTCACTTTCCTGTCTGTTAGACTTTTCAGTAAAGATGGTGATGGTAATACCTTTCTCATCACACAAATGAAAAGGGAATGACAAGGACTGTTAATGAATTGTACAACACTGGTAATGTGGAGCACCACTTAAGCATAAAGTGTATTTGAGCTATGAAAGAAGAGGTCACAAAAGCATACTGGAACATAGAGTAACATTTTATGCTAACTGTCGTTGGAGAGAAACTGAAGACACTGGGCTTCCTATATTTGGCACTAATGAGACTCAATTTATGCCTGCTTTTACATAATCTACTTATGCGAGCAAAGAAAATCCCCACCCTATCTGCTAGCTGTATACTGGAATAAATCTCCTCCCACAGAGATTTGCCTCAATCATAGAAGAAATCAGAATGTTTAGACTTTGATGTGAAGATGGAGACTAAAGAGGAAAGAAAAAAATCACTCTATAAATTAAAAATTGTGCCTTCTAAAATAACAGTTGGAAAAAATTCTATAATTAACACAGCATGAATGATCAGTAAAGATGTCCCAGGCCACAAACTAGCCAACGCTTTTCCAAGGCACAACTGTTTTGCTTTTGGACGTGCTTATGTGCTCTGAATAAGCATCAATTGAAGTTAACATTCTAGCATGTCCTTTTTCTTCAAAAGAATTATTACATACAAAGATGTATGTTGACAACTGCAGTTAACTGAATCGCTCCTTCACGTGCACATATTGGAACAAATTTAAGAATGCCCTACAAATTACTATCTTGCAGCATCAATAACTTCCCTAGTTGGATTTTACTTAAGCTTTTTTTTTTACACAAGCAAACTCACTGGCTCTATCAAACTCATAATCAAGCTACTGCTCTCACCCAGTTGTTTAAAAGCATAAATTGCTTTTTACGTTCAGAACAAAAAAAACCACTAAAATACAGAAATGCCTAAAGTAGTTGCTAAAAAGCACCAAAAAAAGCAAGTGGAGACAATATCCTATATATTTGCAAGATGCATATTTAAAGAACGACCAGTAAATGCTGGTCAAAAAGTAGTCACACTTTAACAAAATACATCTAGCAATGATATTTGATCACAAATTTAAGCCAAAGTCAGACTGGGTATCATCAACAAGAAGTTTTCTCCAAAGGATTTTTCCAGCCAGAAATCAAAACAAGTATATACAATAAGAACAGACGATATGAAAATCTTGTTCTTCACTGGCAACGTTCCACACACTAATCTTTTCACCAAGGTATATTCCCTTCAGGTATACACCTAATGGCAAGGTGCTCTGAAGTGGAACTCAGACTTGTCAGGAACCAAAGCTGTAGGATTTCTTGGCCAAATATACCTGAGACATCTGAGTTTAACCTTTGTTAATCTCCTAAAGATTAACAAATTTCTTCGCTTACATGACCCTAATACAATTTTCAGATTCATATGTATATAAATATACATGTGGATATATACATATTCATATACATACCCACACATATGAAATGTCAATACTGATATTTATGCTACCGACATCAGTTCTAGCTAGGCAACTTAATGAAAACCACAGCATTGTAAATTCATATCTGGTGCATAAAAGTTGACTCATTAGATACATCTAGGTGATTAAAAGGCATTTAGTTGCATCTATTCACATATCTGCATGCATCTACTACTGATTTAAAAATATGCAAATGGTTGTGTTAGTGTCTAATGTGGCAATTAAATTTGAAATCATATAAAATTTATCTGATTTCTAAACACAAAATTTATCTATCATTTTCAGCAAATCAAATGAACCTGAGACACGTTATTCAATTAATCCTCTGCATTACAAATTCCAAATAGAGGATGATGTGTTACAAATATGCCAAAACATAAATCTTTGCTCCTGAAATAACCTGAGTGGAGTCAGCCTCAGTGCTTCTGAGTTTTACTATAAGGATCTTAGGTTTTTTTTCTACTGGAAAATTAAGTGAAAATAGTTTTCTGCTACACTTCAGATTCAAAAATTAGGAGAAAGTCTTTAAACAGATGAGCTTTGCTCAGCTATTGTTGCTAAGCAATTGATATGTTATCTTACTTGTAAAGTGTTATCTCTCTATATACATTTTTTGCATGCTATCTCTGGATATCTTTGCATATCATAACTTGTTTTCACCAGTTAGTTTCACTAGAAATCAACGAGTTGAAAACTTACTGAGCAACACTTGCACAGTAAAGCAAAAACACCAAGATAAATTTTAGTTTTAAAGTTTTAGCAGATTAAGGTAAGCAATGACACGATTTGACCTCCCTAATTTCTTAACAGAAATGCGAGTGTTTCTTTGCAGAAAAATTATCAATAACATTTTAAATCAGGTTTGATTGAGTCAAACCAATTATCTCACAGCAGCAGGCAGTGAAGTGCTCAGGGTATCATTCTTCCCATGCAAGGGCTGGAGAAAGAGGGAGTAATTACTATTGACGAGGCTAATCTTCCAGTCTTCTATCGTCAAAGAAGGATACTCAAACAGGACAAATCCCACTCAGCATTCCTTGTCTACAAATTGGTCATTTACATAAACATGTTTTCTCGCCAACATATGCTATTATAGTAGATTACCTAAAGGTGGCAGCAGTCCAACCTCTTATTTAATGTTCACGTCTTTGGTGTAAAATATGTGCTTTCCTAGCCCTTTTCTGCCTTTACATACAAGTCTGGTAAGGGCAAGTGGAGCTTTGGGTCAAAATCTATTGACAGGGGTCCCTGTGTTTGAAGTCATTTCCTATCATCATTACCACATACAGTTATCATGCTTGCCTTTTTTTTTTTTTTTCTGATGGACATATCCTATCCCCCCAAGGAAACTTTTAAAGTTTTCAGAAATAAAATAACCATTAGACAGACCATACACAATTTCTTACATACTGGTTTAGCTGTCCAAAAGCATTATTTCAACACTGCATCTACATTATCCACACAAAGCAGTAACCCATAGCCTGCCTTCCCCTGATCTTTCAATGCAGATTTTAAAGTTGTTTTCCAGATACCAAACTAAAACTGGGGATTGTGTTATTTCATTCATACATTGGGGTTTTTTTTCACATGCAAATGCCATATTTATTACTATTCATCTCCTTGTTCCCACAAAGATCAGACTGACCCCATCCTCAAAGGATTAGAGCACCCTGTAAATAAAAATTCCCTGTATTATCTCTTATTATCTCCTTTTTTTCCTTCCTTCTTTTTTTTCTGAGACTAAATAAACTCAAATGTTGCAGTATAAACTAAGTGGCTACACAAAAATGTTGACAGAACTTAGACACATTTATAAAAAAGTGACCTCTGTCATGTCCTTCAAACATTTTGCTAGCTATTCCTGCCAATAAGCAGCTCTCATGTCTCAGAAGGCTTCAATCACACTAGAAATAGGATACCTAACTATTCTGCATCCATCACTGGAATGATCTAATCTCATACTGAGAAATAAGCACTAAGCCATCTCATTTCATAGTAGATATATTTAAAAGACCAACCTCTACAAAATACATCTCCTTGTAAAGGAAAAAAAAAACTTCTGTCCATCCAGTTTAAACATTCTGTATCTACTCAATTAATTCCACAAGGAAATTCGCAAATGCATTTGCAAATTGTGATGACAGTCTTCCAAAGTCTAAAATTCCAATCTCTTATATGGGTTTTTTCCCCTACTTTGCTGAGTAAATTTCTCTGACCAAGTGTCCCCCAACTTCTCACTGCAGGTCAGGTGAATTTTTTTTAGTATTTATCACTTGTGCAATGTCAAAAATAAGCAGTAATGCACTTCCTACAGACAGATAAATGCTATTCTGAAGAGTATAAAATCAAACTTGGTAAAGAAGGAAAAAGAGAATGAATAAAAGCATGGTGAAGCTCAGTACACATTTTGTTGGCTCAACTGTATTTGCTTTTCCTTCCACATATGCACACATTTCTTCTTAAATAAGATCATTGTTTGATAAAAGGTAGGCAGCAATGTGTACAAATCCTCCCTGGTATCATCCATGTTGGGACTAAATGGTAGAACAGTATCTCATTGCCTCAACTCAACACGTTCCCAGTCTGTATATTATCAAAAAAAACCCTCTGTGTTTTCTAAAGTTATATTAATAAGGATTTGTCTTAAATTTTACACCATGAAAGAACAAAAAAAACCAAACACCAACCAAACAACACTGAACCAGTCTTTGTTTTCAAAAGGCAATTGTAGAAATTCAATATGGTGACCAGAGTAACAAAGACACTAGCTATCTTTAGATATAGGTAGTATTCAAGGACACAGACAGTCCTGCAAAGAGAATCATAAAATCATAGAATCTTCTAGGTTGGAAGGGACCTTCAAGATCATCTTGTCCAATCATCAACCTAACTCTGACAAAAATAAACACCCACACAACAAACAAAATGCAACACCATCACTAAACCATGTCTCCCACCACCATGTCAACCTGCCTTTTGAACACCTGCAGGGATGGTGCCTCAACCACCTCCCTGGGCAGCCCATTCCAATGTCTAGAAAACCCTTTCAGTGAAAAATTGTTTCCTAATATCCAGCTTCAACCTCTCCTGGCCTAACTACAGGCCATTTCCTCTCGTCCTGTTGCCTGTGACTTGGGAGAAGAGACCAACCCCCACCTCTCTATACCCTCCTTTCAGGTAGTTGTAGGGAGCAATAAGGTCTCCCCTCAGCCTCCTTTTCTCCAGGCTGAACAACCCTAGCTCCCTCAGCCTCTCCTCATAAGACTTACTCTCCAGACCCCTCACCATCTTTATTGCCCTTCTCTGGACCTGCTCCAGCACCTCCAGCACTTTTTTATGGTAGGAGGCCCAAAACTGGACACAGTACTCGAGGTGGGGTCTCGCCAGTGCCGAGTACAGGGGATGATCACCTCTCGGGTCCTATTCACCACACTGTTCCTGATACAGGCCAGGATGCTGTTGGCCTTCTTGGCCACCTGGGCACACTGCTGGCTCATGTTCAGCCAACAGTTGACCAACACCCCCAGGTCCTTTTCTGCCAGGCAGCTCCAGCCATTCCTCCCCAAGCCTGTAGTGCTGCCTGGGGTTGTTGTGACCCAAGTGTGGGACCTGGGACTTAGCCTTGTTGAACCTCATCCCGTTGGTCTCAGCCCATCGATCCAACCTTGATCTCTCAGCAGAGCCTCTCTACCCTGCAAGCAGGTCAACACTCCCACCCAACTTAGTGTCATCTGCAATCTTACTGAGGGTGCACTCGATTCCCTCGTCCAGATCATTGCGAAAGATGTTAAAGAAAACTGGCCCCAGTACTGAGCCCTGCGGAACACCACTCGTGACCGAACGCCAACTGGATTTCACTCCCGAGGCGGCAATTGGACTCGATAATCCTCATGGGGTTCCATTCAATTTGAAATATTCTATGACACTCAACAAGTGAAACTGGAAAAAATTAACTAACTTGAATATACGATGTAGTTATTAAACTTCACTTGACAATTCAATCCCTCTTGTCCTTGAAAAATTTAGTTTCAGCTTAAACATGACAGATGTAGATTTTCCTCCACAGTGTTTCAGAGGAGTTTTCTCTCAATTTATTCATCATATGTCAATACCTTTGTAGGGCTAATGCAGAGATTACACTTTCTCATATCTGTTGTCAGATACCAATAAAATGGATTCTAGTAAGTCTGTAAGGATTTGGTCTGAAACTTTTCACTCTGTGTACCAGTTCCTTACAGTCTTGGTGATGGGGTCAAACAAGGAGGAAGGGATAACATGCTGGTGCCTCACAAACTCTGAGCTGCTACTGCTTTGTTCATCTGTTTTCAAGAGTAGTTACAAATTTTGACATTATGTTTCTGCACTAATAAAACCAGATAAAACCTTCACAAAATATCCAATTAGAAGTAAAAAAACTTTTTCTGTCAGGTTCCCAAGCTGGACAAGGGAAATAACCCCATAAGGTGCTTCAGAGGCACTGGCTGTCCCCAGCCCTGTGGGACCAGACATCAGTGGGGCAGCTCCCTGGACCATGTCCTTAGTCTGAATCTGAGGGAAATAACACTGATAAAATTTGCTCTGCCCTGATTCTTCATAGGTTTCATAATTCAAAAACATAGTGAATTATATGCTCTCCTAAACCAAGCATTGCCTCAGTGGTAGGCCCAGGTAGATGGGATTAGTCACCATTCAGCTCTTGGAGCTCTTCATTTACCAACATGACTGTAATTAACCTTTCAGCAAACACATTGCTGTTGCCATGGGAACCCACCCTGGACATAAAGACAGTTTCATTATGTACTGCATACACAGAGGAAAAGTTATGCTTCTGACAGCCGCGTCATCACAAAAGGGTGTCAAAGCAGTTGTGAACATCATGACTTTGGGGAGAGACAGGATGACAGCTCAACAGGAAATTTAGGGCACAAGAAAGGCCAGGAAAACCAGAAAGCCATGTCACACCAGTTCAAATCACCTTTCCTTCCACTTCTCCAGAGTAAGCAGTCATTGCAAAAAAAAAAAAAAAAAAAAAAACCACACAAAATTCAGAGCAGGAGGAAAGAGCAAAGGAGAGCCCTCTTCTGTATCTCCACATATAAATGGAATCATATGAAACAACCCCATGCATTAAAATTTATAAAAAAAAGAAAAAAAAAGGAATTACTGCTTTAACCTAATGTACAATAGACACAGAAACTCCATAAAGCTATTTATTTTTAAATTCAATGCAGTAGCTTTATCTGTCTGAGAACATAAGAATTATAAAATCTAAACAGAATAGCACCTTATTAGCTAATATTTAGTTTGCACTTCACAATTTGCATTATAATCACCATCTACTTTCCTCTCAGAAAGGATTTCTAAAGACCAACATAATGAGATTTGCAATTTACTGTGAATTACACTAAGAATCACAAGCTTTACTGAAATTTACAAAATAATATTTATTAGTATTCCAGGAAGACATTAATTCAATATTAATCTACATTTGTCAAATAAATAACTAAAAAACATTTTGAGTTGTATTATCTTCTCTTTCTTAAAAAAAATTATATTCAGTAATTTGCAAAATTCAGTGCCTAATACATCTTTAGATTATTAGTTCCTATTGAATCCTAATTTTACAGAATGTAAAATTACAGAACACAAAACTGGTTCGGTCTTACCTCAAACTGGGACATACACTTTTAATGTAAAGGAAGGTAAAAATTAAATAATCCCTCTGTAGATTTTGTAATTTCTAGCATAAAACATTCTATAGCAAGGTAAATGTACTACTTGTGTTTTCCTCAGTTTTCCCCAAGACATACTTTATCTGTTGATAATTAAGGGGATAAAACAGCATTCAGGCATCCAAAATTCAAATCAGGCAAAATTTAGGTATCAGATTAAAAAAATAAAATAAAATTTAGGAGTCCAAACATGAGAACTACAAAATAATTTTTATTGTAACAACTTCTGTACCTAATGAGCCCTGGGAACACCTTTTTCTTGTGATTCATCCAATTTATCTAAAAGAAAAATAAAAAAAAAATTAAAAAAAAAACAAAACCCAAAACCAAAGCCCTGTGTAAAAAAATCTCAGGTCTTGCAGAAAATTGGAGGCGACATGTCAGCTGAGCTCACCTTCCAACACCATCCTATTGTGGGGCTAAACACATTTCAGGGATTTCAATTTTATAAATTATGTGTGCTATAAACTGCAAGAAGATGTAAGTGTAATCCTGAGAAGTCAGCAGTGTCAGCTTGCTAAACCACTATATTTCTTTAAACTTACTTTAACTTAAATCTGAATTTAGAAATCACTGTGAGAATTATTAATTAGCACAAACTGCGATGTACTAAGTAGTGAGTACAAGTAAACATCTTTCTAATTGGCGGTTTGAATCTAACAAATCAACAAGCTTACCAGTGAAACACAAATAATGTTGTAGTAAAGGATGTAGATGCTTATCAAAGAGAAATCAATCTAATAAAGAATTTACTCAGTTAAGCAACTCAGTTTTTTTAAGCCACATGTGCAATGTCTCTTCAAAAGGTGCAGCAAGGATTTAGGACATCATAACATGACACATTGTCTCCAATCCATAACTTGACAAGAAGTCCTATTTCTGGAAACAGTTTTCCTACTATTTCTTTCCCTATCTGTTCCCACTTCTTCATCATCTGTGTTTTAAAGATTTATTGCTTATCCTCTGTTCTTCCAAATGCCATTTTCTATCACTCCCTGCTGTCTGCCTCTACACTTGTCTGGAGCTCTGGGTTGAAATGGATTATCTGAACTCAGCACTACCTCCAGAGGAGTCACCAAGATGACAAAATTCAAGGAAATAAAAGCAATTCAGTCACTGATTGGCAGGAGAAAGGGGTCAGGCAGGACAGGTGGGGAGGAAAGGGAGATGACAACAGATTATTATAAACCTCTCAAGTGAGTCACGTTGAATAAAACCTTGCTCCCAGTGGAGAACTAGGAATTTAGGAATCATAGATGACACGCCTTAGCAAACTGATTTACAATGTTTCCCATAAAAATATTTCCTTGTGAAACACAATGGATGGAGTTGCAAAGGGAGTATTTCTGAACTGTATTTTAGAATACCACCCTGACAAGTACACAGCAAAACACCTTCGCAATTCATCTGTTTGCCTTCATCCACAACATGAAGACATTCTGGGTTTTACTGTTGTGTAAAAATAATGGAGCACATTTCCAAAAACAACTGCAGCAAGGTAGCAACAGACTCCTTGAGAACGTCAAGCAGTTGGAAAGAAAGCTTACAGATAAAAATCACAAACCGCATCCCTTTGCTCCCCAAATGGGAGTCAATACTGTGCTCTGCAAAGGGTGAGGGGAAAAAAGAAAAATCAAGAAGTTGTCAAGGACAGAGAGTGAGCAATATACGAATTTAAAAAGCAAACAAACAAAACATCAATCTTTGTACACATGTATAGCTTGGTGCTGGATTTTGTCCCAAAACAAGCAATATCCAGATATAACAGCCAGGCAGTACCAGGAAATCAATCAAATGAGAACTTTCTTTTTTGGTTATTATCAATTTGGTTTTGCTATTGAAATTATAGATGGCCTGAGTTACAGAGACCTCTGTAATAAAATTACATATAAAAATAAATTATTTAAAAATTTAAACAAATGCCTTCAATGAGCAGGAAATGTCTCTTACTGAAGAACAGCTATTATTATTATTGTCTCATGCTATTCCAGACATTTTATAATCCTTATGTATATTATCCAAAGTACTTCTGCATTTTATTATTATACGGCTCATAAATCAGAATATTTTAGTAAGATTTTTCTGATTTAATAATCTAATATTTTAATAATACTCAAAGCATCTTATAAACAAACTGCTTTGCCTACAGACTCCAGACAAGCTCTTCAGTTCATCACACTGGTGACATTTTGTGATCTGTGTTATACAAAAAGAGTTCAATGAACCTTCAGGCCTAAGATTTATTAATTTATGCGTTTCCCTTAAAATGCAACACAGCAGCAGCAGTCACAGCTTCCTCAGAAAATGTTTTAGGTTTTATGCTTTTCACCAATCATAACTCCTTCTACCTGAAAAATGTCTAAGTTTGGCCTGGTGACTTGGTGAATTCTAGTGGTCAAAAGCAATCTTTCTGCAAAAAAGGAGAGATAGTTCTGACATATTTCACAAAGGTTTTTATTACACAGCATGAGAACGGTGGAGAACCCTCCTCTCCTCTTGATATCTTTATTGAATGATCGTTACTTCATTTCATTCCTTGGATAGCTTTTTCTGTTAGATACAAGTATTTTCTTATGAAATTTCCTTTATGACTGTTATCTCCTGGGATATTCTGCTCTTACCATTCATTTCATATCACTTTCCCTAACCTTTAGAAATCCAAAAAAATTCTCCCAATGGTGTGAAGAGCAGTAGATGGGTGCGACAGGAAAGATTGGTGTTCAATACCATTCACATATTAGCAGGCAACTAATAAATCACAACAATATTACAATAGTGTTCAGGAGAAATATCCCTGTTTAGGGTGATCAATACAAAGAAACACCAATGATTGACAAAATGTGAACAAAACTTGATGAATTGACAAGCCTATTCTAGGAGCTGCAGCTCAGGCAATATTAGCCCCATAGAAATGAAACCATCAGCATGAATAACCAAAAAAAAAGGAAAAGGAAAAGGAATAGTGGAAAAGTTAACCCCTGAGGAAAAGATCAGGTCCAGCATTCAGTGATAAGAGTGACAGCCATGCTATTACACGATCAGCCCTTAACATCATCAATAGCTTGGAAATGATTCAGAAGTAGATAATTTCTAAAAGAGATAATTTAGACGAATTTCCAGTCATCCATTTAAGTCAGAGTTGGTTAAGTCTGGGAGAAAACAAATGGAGAGTAAGAAGTAACTGGACATTAGACTTGGAAAATTTAAAACTGACAACAAGATGTTCAGGCACTTCTAAAGAAGTGGATACAACGTTTGGGATGGCTCCACTTACTGTAACAAAGATGATGTGCCAACTGCTTATTCTGTTTGGGATGTCAGAGCATAGAACAAGCCAGATGTAACTGCCAAGATCTCATGAAAAGCTTATGATTTTCAAGTCCCCTGTTTTTCCAGATCTACTGAAGAAAGGCTTTAATTAGGCAAATGAAGCCAAGTTTCGTTTTTTGGTATAATTTTGACAAATTATTTTTAATAAGAATTTGAAAGGTCAATGTTAGCTTGATTTTGCCAGAGCTTTTTTACTACTTGGGAAACACTGATTGACAGATTTCTAAGGGAAAGAATCATCAGAAATTGCCTGAAATCAGTGCAGTAAAGACTATGCAACACCACTTACTATTCTCAAGTTCAACTTGTATTTCCCTACAGTATATTTTATATTACAGAGTAAGTCACTAATTTTAAGCCAGAAACCTCAAGAGGTGAAAGTCACAATGCATTAAAATTTGCATGCAGCATGATGTTTAAATTGTCTGGTGTAGTGTTTCTTGAAAACTATCTCCTGTTACCATACTCATAAATCATACTCATGTCATATCTTGGAATTTCTTTTGATAAACTAATGAGATTGCACTACTTGAAAATTGTTTAAACTATATTTGTATAAAATTCCACCAGATGTGCAGCTTTCCAGCTGCAAAACAGTCACCTAATTTGTGACAATCTGGACTTTTTTATTACGCTACAAAAGATTCCAGCTGGTCACAAACTCATGACCTGCAAGGTGAACCAAAGGTAACTGAAATCTACCACCTAATTGTCAAGTGCATTGAATAGTGTTGGGGGTTACTAGCAATTTTTTACTGATTTGAAAGGATTATTCGTACAGTTTAAAAAAAAATAAAATTGCAGGCATTCGGTGTAGGTTCCTCTCTTATCCTACTTTCTGAGCCTCATAAAGACCTGCAAACATTTTGATGTGAAAGAGAAAAATAACCTAGTGAATTTACAGAAGAAGGAAATATTGGGATACTGCCTTTTATTTAATTTCTGACATTAAATGCTGATAGGGTTTTAGTACATTGATTTTACTTAGAAGCCCAAGAAGCCATCACCAGGATGGATAACTGCAGCTGAGAGAATGTGAATGAGGGTGAACACTTAGAGATCCTGATAACACCACACAAAAACCACTTGAAAAATATATTGGAAGGATTTATTGTTAACCTGCCACAACTGAAGAAGTGCTGCATCCCCAACTGCAGGCCCAACCGGTGTTGAGCATTCAAAGCATACATACGGTACTTCCATCTAACAAATTATTTGTTTATGCACAAGTTCTGAATCCTCCTGCAATTCCCACCTGCCTTCTCCCTTACCACCCTGTGATCTTCCCTTACTGAATGCCCAACAGAAAATCCATCAACTACCAAGTGCAAAAATATCCCTTCAGTGTAGCTATGATTTTTTTACGTTCTTCTAATCCAGCTGTAAAGATGGCTAATGTTCAGCGTGCTGTGCCTTGAACCCAGCTGAAGATCTAAGGGTTAAATATCCTGTCATCACGCACCCAGATTCAAAAAAACCAAATCACATCACATCCAAATTCCTGCAAGTATGTTGCAGATGTGACGTCATACCTATGATACTCTTGTGCCCATAAGGAATTGTAGCTCCTTTGATTTCTCTCTAACACACTCCTTTTAACTGAAGCTGTACCTGAGGCCACTAGCAAAGAGTTGTTAAGAGAGGAAAAGAAATAAAATATCTTCTGACAGAAGAAAACATTAAGATAAGCCATAAGGGCAAGATTATGCCCTGGCAGTTTTGTTGAGTATATGCCACAAGAGGATCACTTAAGACTTACTGGTCTCAGAAAACTGCCTTTTGTACTTATTCATTTTTTTTAAATGAACAAGACACAGAAGTCTCTGTAAAAAAAATCTTTCATGTTGAAGAGATTGCATCATCCCGCTAGTAACACTGCTCATGTAAGGCAAAGTCATGACAAAGCATTAATCAATTTTTATCCAGTGTACAGAAAAATGTCCTTAATGTTCTTAGGAAGGACCTGCCCAAGCAACATTCAGTTAGTTTTTATACTTAACTCCCACATATCAAGTATTCAAAACTGAATTCCACACCTTTATTAAAAGTTTTAAAGAAGGGAGGAAGCGCTACATTAAGGATAACTTTATAAAATTCTCAAAAGACTCTGCATACATATTTCTCAGCGCTACTGCCAATTGAAAAGAAATTTTATTTCTTCTCTAGTAATGAGCCACTAAGCTTCTCTTTATCTACAATTTAATTTATACTATAAAACTTTTAGAAGATCATCTATTATTTACCCTGAGAACACTGACAGCAAGAACAGATAGAGATGTCATATATTCTCTAAAATAACCACACGTAAACACACACAAAGCCAGATGAGAGAGCAGCACATACTTTTATCAGAAATCCATCACGTGTGTACAGAATACAATGGGGACTCAAGTGTCAAATCTCACAGTGGTGGACTTCATCAAAGAAAGGATTACAGCTTTGTGTCTTCTTTGACCAGTAGACCAGGATTTTCTTCAAAGCTTTCTGTGAAATCCACTTCCAACAACCTCATAAGTCACCTTTAATCTTTAAAGTCAGAACCAAAAAAGGTGCAATTTTAAGAGATGTTACAGGAGTGAATTCTTTAAACAATTGACCATCTTTACTACACAATTGAATTTTAACAAAACTTCCTTTTAATAATTCCTAATAATGAGATCTAAGAATTCGAGCTTTGTCATTTAGAGGAGATACCTCAAGGCTTTGCCTTGAAAACAATACACTGAATGAGATCTGCTACTGCCAGCACATTTGTTGTCCAGAAGAAAACAAAATCTTCTGATGTCACTGTAATGCGATAGATAATATCTTGTTCCCACAGAAGAGAACATGAGGTAAGACAAAGGGATTTCCCTGTAGCATAGGATAAATCTGTCTGAACAAGGAAAGAACATTCCTGCTTATCCTGAAGTACACCTATTTAGTGAAATTTGCATTATAAATATAACTGCAAAATGTAATAAAGACATTCTCTTCTGGAGATTTTCACAGCTACTTACTGTTCCTCCACTCCAAACACAATCCAGGACCTCAAAACCAAGCTGAATTGCTCAGAAGTTTGTCATCACCAGAAATACAGATACATGTATTAAATTATGATTACATTTATTCAAACGCATAGTACTCAACTCTGACTTTACTAATATATCAAACCTACTGCTTTCAATGGATTTTTATAGGTGCAACTGCTTTCAGGTCAGTACGTAATCTGACTGACATATAAACAGAATCTTTAATGAGCTTTCATAAAGATAGTAAAATTTAGTTTGATATAATATAAGATTGAGGCTATAAATGGGACTCCTAAGCCTGGAAAAGAGACAGCTCAGGGGAATCTTATCAATATCTTTAAATACCTGAAGGGACGGTGCAAAGAAGACAGAGCCAGGATCTTTTCAGTGGTGCCCAGTGACAGGCTGGAGGCAATGGGCACAAACTGAAACATGGGCTGGTCCCTCTCAACATCAAAAAATGCTTTTTTAGTGTGAAGGTGACCAAGCACTGGCACAGGTTGCCTAGAGAGGTTGTGGAGTCTCCATCCTTAGAGATACTCTAAGCCATCTGGATCAGCTGTCAGTGGCCCTGCTGAGCAGAGGGTTTGGACCAAATGACCTCCATAGACCAACCTCAACCATTCCATGATTACTATCAAGAGTAGTTATGACCCTGAACCAGGGGCCATTTGTCATTACACATCTGATTACACAAGATCTGCCAAAGTTAGAGCCTCACAAAGGTGGACCACTCCATACACAGTGGTTAGAGCCCTCACCTGCTGTAGAAATTCATAAATTTCAGTTCTATGTGAAGAAAAAAACCTCAGATCTCACTCTCTGATTACATACATTCCAACTTAATTTTTTTACATGTGCTTTATCGTAAATGAGATGTGAAATATATTTCTGTCAAAGGCTATTGCCACAGTATGGCCCGAACAACATAATTCCTTATCTAGATTTCCTTATCTAGTGAACAGGAGCTCTTAATCTGAGATTAAACAGAATTTTGCATAATGATGAAAAACCTGATGTATTTTAAAAGCTGAGTTTATTCTGGAATATAGAAAAAAACTAAAGAGAGCTGCAGATGATGACATTCTGAAATTAACAGTGTCAGCAAAGAACCAACATGTGTCACATATTCTGAAAAACAACCCAGGCCAATTTCAGTGAAAGACCCAATGTTAATTACAGAAAAAAATATTTCCTACTACTGCTCCCACCATCCCTGAGCAAAGAAAGTTTATATTTGCCAAAAGACTTGATGTATTTATCCATTATCCACTAATTCCAATACTTTGAAATGTCACCACGGGAATATATTGTGGTAGAAGCTCAGCTAGAAACTACGGATCAGTTCAAAAATCAGAAACTCAGTGAAGCAGCACCCATCTACCTCCTTCCTGCCTTTGAGTCACTTCCAAACGGCCCAGGCTGTACTAGCAATACTGTCATGGCTTACAACGCATATAGCGCGAGCTAAGCTGGTGACAAATTGAATTTTGAGGTAGCTAAGTATTTAGAAGATAAGAAATGTGAGAAATTCATTCTGGGGTTTTAAAATTAAGTCTGCTTTGGATTAAAAGGAAAACCCCTCTATTTTGGATCTATATGAATATTTAAGTAGGCTAATTGAATATTCTGACTAAATACTGAAATTAGTGATGTTTTCCTATTGTAAGCCTTTTATTATTATTCACTGCATTAAGATGTTTTTCAAATATGCTAAAAATACCACTTTGAATGGATTTAACAACATAGGGCCTATCGATTTTTGCATCCAATTCCAAGAGCTGATGAATGTCCTTTTTCCACTTAAGACAACGAGAGATGACAGCTCTTCCATCTGTTGGGACTGAGAGCCTTTGTTACTGAAAAACAGTCCCCCTTGAGGGAGGAAAACAAGAAAAAAATGGCCATGTAGATGTTCTTTAAAAGGCAGTGCTTAAATTGAGAATCTCTAGCAACATGAACTGCTTTCTATAGCTGGTTTGTTTGTCTGAGACACAGGAGCCAAGGGAGATGGCTGCATTATTTGCTGGATGTTGCTGTTCCTGCAAGATAAATACAGCATTCTTCTTTTTATCTCTGAAGTGCCTTTCAGATAAACAGTCTGACCTGAAGTGAAGCCCTTTGCTGTTTAAAAACAAAACCAGAAGATATCTATTTTCCCCCAAAAAGCAGGACCAAGCAGAGAAATGGCTTTGGACCTGATGTATAACACCATTTGATATCACCCCAACCAGAATTACACAAGCAAGAGCCAGGGTGAGTAGAGGAGGAATGAAAAAAGCAGCAGATCAGTGCACATTAAAGAAGTTATGAGACATAGAAACCAGACTCTAACAAGGCTGGAATTTGCAGGACCTTTGCTGTCAGGTTCTGCAAAATCAAAGTCAATAACAAGCAGTGGCAGAGAAACATTGGGCCCAGCGGTGCCATTAGGACAGGGTTAGGACAGAAGTACAGCTCTCCAGTGGAAATGGCGTGCCCTGAGCTGCCGTATGCTGAACTAGCATTTTAGGAGAAAAAATTCTGTAAGAAAAGCAGTTCATATTTGTTCTCTACTTCACCTTTGAAAGACTAACAGGTATAATGCCTTTGCACAGAAGAATGAGAAAGCAAAGGAGCATAAGTTATGCTCTTCTTAGATTCAACACATATTTAACTGCATTACGTCCTAGTATTTTCACATATCAGTATCAAACAACAAACATACAATTACAAACATGTTATTTCCAAGAATCCAACACAAAGCTAATAGACATTACTTGATGCATCAAATGCATTACACTTGGTCAAACAGCTCCCTGTGCTCATGCTATATTCCCCTGATACCAAGCAAAGATACTTGTTCTTGAAATCTCAAATAACGGAAGCCTCATTTTCCATTATTTCCAATTATTCTCCAATAATTATATTTCCAATAATTCTCCCTAGGCTACCTGTTTCAAAGTTTCACCATCCTTACAGTTAGAAGGTTTCTTCTGATGTATAACCTAAATCTTCTTTGCTGCAATTCAAGCCTGTTTCTCACTGATCTCCCTGTGAAAGACAGTGAACGTATTCTCTAAATCTTTGCAGCAGCCTTTTATATATTTGAAAGATGTTATCACAACACCTTAGTCTTACCTTCTCTGTAAAAATCACGTTCCTTCAACCTTTGCTTATTAGTCTGTCTTTTTTTTTTTGTCTTTTTTATTTTTTAAACTGACCTTTGAGGACTTATCTTTGTCTGAATTTTTCTAAATTGGTCCAAATCCTTTCTAGCCTTAGCAGGCTCAAGAAGGGCTAAAGAATTTCTTCTGTTGCTTAACACAATGTTCCTGTCGCACACTCCAGTGTTTGACATCACTGACAAGACATAGTTTACCTAAATTTGAGATTATTATTACTATTAACCCACATTTTTTCTTGAATAGCTGATGCCTAAGGAATTATTGTCCATCTTGTGCTTGCACAGCTAATTATTCCTACCTAAATACAGAAGTTTAAATCTGTCCTTTCTACATAGCAGCCCAGCTAAGCTTATTTGATTTTTCCCATAGAGTTGCAGTGACAAAACAATAAAATTGTTTTATATCCACAGAATTCAGACCTTGGCACCCAAAAATCGTTGCACGCTTTCCCATGTTATTGCCACCCAAAGACTGAATAAGCAGCCTCTGTACTTCAGCCACCATTCATGAAAATAAAGAATAATAACTGTGCTGAAGTCAGGCTCCTAAAAAGTGCCATTTGATGTATCAGGCCATTCTGATAGATTTTCTAATGTGTACATACACAGACATCTATGGCTTGTCTTCTATCTAGCAGAATTGTTGATCTATCAGTATAGAGAATTAAACTCATAGGACATATTTTTCTTGACTGATCTTGATTGCAGTTATTAAGCATTGTTGTAATCTTCTAGTTGCTTACAAAGAATATATTTATTTGTTCCAATGTTTTTCTAAAAAAAAATTAGTTAAACTGACGGTCTTGTAAAGCCAAGATTTTTTCTCCTTCCCTTGTTTTACAGATGGTATTACATTTGCTTTTTGCACACAGGTTTTGCTGAACATCATGGTAATGAAGAAATAAAACAAAACCAAAACAAAAACCCTAAACAAATAAAAAAATCCCTAGATTATTTCTTGTCTATATGCCTATGTCTGGCAACTTCAAAGTACCAGCAATATTTACCACCAGCATAAAAGCATAAAAACCTGCACAAAAGGCAGTTGTGAGAGTAGGAGACTCAAATCCAATATCTGAAAGGATTCAAATCCACGGCTCCTATCAGACTGGTTGCAACTATGAGATTAGCTGTCAGATTATGGGGATTATGAAACCTTGTGTCCCCGCCTACAAGACCACTTGTATATTTTATAGCAAAAAGTCTTTGCTGCTTAATAGAGAAGCAAGATCACAAGGGTTCATATCACTCCTGTGTTGTCTTCACCTCCTTCCTTTCTTCCTTGTTGTGCCCTGTATCCGTGCAATGGCAGTTTCACCAGGAATGGAGAGTTACAGTGCCATCATGCTGACAACAGCAATTAATCTGTCTCATCTCCTAAGCAAATATTCTTCTAACAAAAGACATGAATATCTTCAGAAGGTTTCTCCAAATTACAATTAGAAGATCACTTATTAACTTATCTTCATAACAGTGACAAAACCCTCCACATTTAACAAAACACAGAAATTTTCTGAACAACACAGTCATTTTCCATTCTGGATTGCTTTAAGTCTTTGAAAAAAACCCAACCAAAACCAAAAGATCACACCTATTTAAGCAAAAGTGTATGTAAACTATTAAGTTTCCTTACTTCCAGATTGACAGAATTAGCACAGGCAGAACAAAGAAAGCAGATAACATAAGCATAGAAATGTACTCTAAATTAGAAAATAATAAAAATGGCTACTATAAAAAGGTACAAAGCATCAGTAATTTCTTACAAAAGATGCCTGGAACAGACATGATCCTTACGGTCCTGGAACCATATTACACAAGAATGCCTGTGGGTGTTCCCCTTATAACTCTTTGATTTCACAGCAATGAAATGAATACAAATAAAGGAATAAGAATCCTCTCCAGACTTTGGTTTAGCCCTGCATGGCCGCCTCTGTCACTCGACCTGATCAATTGGTTGTTAGTAAAAGCTTATCTTGGATTGCATTTGCATGTTTGTAGGCTTATTCAAACTGTACCACAGTAGAAGTTGTCAGCACCTTTGAAGCAAGGAAGCTAACAAGCTTTTTGCAAGTAACCACAAGACACATAGAGCTACATAGTTTATAAATCCCGGCCAATTATAAGTTTTTCAGCCTGTTTTATACATTCGTCTTTGAAGTCTATTCTAAAAACTTTTAGCTCCAATTTAAGAAAAATAAATGTAAGTTTCCTCTTAAATTAACAGCTCAGACTGAGAACATCTTCACCATACAATGCCACAGGAACAAATGTCGTCTTTGAATTCTACACACACAGAATTACTTCCGAGCACGGCAAGGAAGGCAAAGTCTCAAAAAAAAATTGTCTCCATAATGCAATGGAAGAAGAAACAACCATATCTGTTTTGCCAAAACCAGAAACGTTGATATAGCAATATAGACATGTTATGTCCTCTGATTTGCTGCAGTTCCTTTAAAATGTAGAAGTTATGTCAGGTTCACCATCATTTCATTAATAACACACAATTACTGGGCCAGGAGGGAAGACCTTGGGAGCAGCAAAGTCAGTAAATCCCAGTTTCTGTATGGCCTGATCCCACACAGCACACTCAGGGCTCCAACTGGAAGGATGGCAAAAGCCCCATGTAATTCAAGGGAACTGATAGCCCAGCTGGAGTTGAGCTGATAACTAGGTGTTATGCTGGACCATGGCATTAGTCCCTCCAAAATGTCATTAAAATCAATTAGGTATTAGTAGAACCAAGGGTATCTCTTCCCTCGGGGTAGATCCTGACCAAGTGTTTATGTACCCACTTGTCTCCTTCCAGTCTGTAAGACAACAGAACCTAAAATTGAAAGCAGATTTTTTTTTCCTGGAAGTTTTAAGCAAACTTCAACAATATTTTACATTTAAACAGAACTCCAGTTGCACAAAATGACCCAAGGGAAGCCTTCCACTCAAGGACTTTATGTTCTCTGCTCACAGATACTCTGTCCACAAAACATCAGCCTATCTGTGAGACGATACATGGCTCCAATCACTGAATGTGAAAAGCCGCTGACTTCAGTTGAATACAATAACCCACCAGAAGTCAACTAAAATTCTCTGGTATAAATATTGATTATCTGTGAGCAGATAAGACCTACTTACAGATTTCCTAAATTTACACAGAGGAATCAGAATAGAAGTCCCTTTCTTTTAAAACCATAGTGTACATTTCTACAGCCTTGATCTCTTCCTTCTTGGAGAGAAGATTTCAGCATTTTCCACTCCATCCCAGAAGTACCAAACAACATAACTAAACCCTGACAAAAACGTTCCCTCTGAAGCTTGCTACTTCTGCTTTGAACTGAACAGCTCAAAAGCTTGTCCAGCTTTTCCCAACTCTACAGTCAGTGCAACAAAAAGTAACCCAGATATGCTCTTTTCTGAGCATGCTCCTCTCCCTCTCTCCATAGAGCTGTAACATACACCTTTCTCATGGAGTTTGCATGCAAATTCCGGATATGTTTAATTTATCATTTGAAGAGTGATCACTGACAATATTAAACCAATCACCAATATATTCATGCTGCCTCCTTTGTAAATTTTGGACAGAATAGACAGAAGGCTCGGTCTGTAGTTTGCCAAGGTAGGTTTTCAAGTTTTAAGTAGAACTTCTGTTTCCATACTCAGATTTTGATATATCCTGCGAGTTCTGCAACTCAGACTTTGGAAGCATCAATGCAAAAGAATATCACAGCAGGTCATCGAGAAACTGAAGAGTGAATCAATGCTTGGGTACAACACAAACATTCTGACAGGCAAATAGTTAAAATTTGTAATGTTGTTAATTTCTGGTAGGAAATTAGAACACTTGGTATAATAACCCAGACTTCACCACAGCTTAAAAGAATCAGCTTCTCTAGCAATACAAATTTTACACTGTCTCATAAACGTATCAAAGGGGAAAAAATAATCTACAGTCTGGATAACCAGACTGTAGATTATTTTTCCTTTCTTCTCATTATGAATAATGTAGAAAATGCTACAACAAACTCAAATGCCAGGATATATCAAAAACTCCTTGCTGGAAGAGGCTTGATTTTTAAGGGAAAGAAATCCATAAAGATTCAGCTTATTAATGGTTTATTAAAAATTAATTCATGCCAAGAGCACATTAAATGTTCATCTTATTAAAGAAAATATAATGATTTCAGGGAAAATAACACAAACAGTCTTACTAAGAAAAAGATGGTAAAACATATTAATGGGATTAATACTAAAAATATATTATTTAGAAACACAACAAATGAAGTGTTAATGTGGTAATTAAACAGCAGGTTTATATTAAAAAAAATAATTGCCATGGTTATTTTGAAGTTGAACAATGCTTTTGGAAGCATTTATTTTACTAAGACTTGATCACTTAAATCCAATATTTTTGATATGATGAAAAGAAATTTTCAGCAATCCTTTACTTAACCCCACAGTTCTCTGACACTTAATAGAATTTCTTTAATGAGGTTAACACAATGTTATTAAGGGAATTGGGATTTGAGTTCCAATCCTTCTGTATTTCTTTTGTGAATGTCAGTAAATAATTTTCTTAAAATAATAGTAGCTTCCTAAAGGAGGACTTAAGGATACACTTCTGCAAAATGTAGGGCTCTTGGGTACAACCAACAAGCATATAGAGATACAACAGAGATAGTATATTAAGAAGTGTATACAGATGTCAATATATTTATATCAGAAGTAATATATCATATAAAGATGAAGTAACAAAGTGGATAACATCCTTATAAGAATATTATTCAAACATGACACTAAAATACTTTCCAAAAGAATATCTGTTTCCTCATTGTTATAAAGATGAAAATTGCCTCACTACAGAATTTCTGTTATTTTCAAATGATCAATTGAATTGTATTTTACCCACTGAAATGATAAAACATCAATCAATATAAGAAAAGATTATGTCTGGGTAGAGGTATCAGCTGCAATGCTGAAATTTTGGTAGTTGGGATATAAAATAGCTTTATATCAAGGATTTTCACTTTTCTCAAACAGTTATGTCCCTTTTCATTTGCACGGACTCTTTCATCTAAATCATTAGATAGAAATATCACACCTTAAGTAGTAACATGAATACTACAAATCAAATCTTTTTAAATTGTAATCATCAAGGAAAACAGCAAATGTAATGATCTGCCATGCTTTTTATTCAGCCACAATTTATTTTAAACTTTAGCAAAATTGAGGCATTACTTACTGCAACATCATTACATTTTCCAGGTACCTCTCCCTATGTAATCACATTATAACTTTTTTTTCTGATCTTTTGCTTCACTGTTTTCCAAGTACTTATAGTACTTCTCAGGTTGGTGCCATCTACAGATTTAATAAGCACATTCTTGACACACGCTTCTTTTTGACAGTGAAATATTAATAACACTCCCCTATTATAGCTTTTTCAACAGTTTTCTATCCACCTACAATAATTTCTTCTGCTGAAGTCAAAATATATGACATCTACTGCCTGTCCTTTACCCACAAGACCTGTTATTTTATGAGAGAATGAAAATTAAATTGGTTTGACATATTTTGTTCTTGGCAGATGTATATTTACCATCCCTCATCTCCTTTATTTTTTTGGGTGCTTACAGGTACTTTTAGGGACTTCTTCGAGTATTTTTCTAGGAATTTAAGTCAACTACATAATAAATCTCACTGATCTGCTGAAGTCCTGTGTAGAATGGATATATAGGCTATTAATTTGAAATGAAGAACATTTTAAAATGCTTAGTTGATTCAAATTTCATGCAACCTAAAATACCTAGGCTTCTTAATCCCAAACTACTTTCTTCTTAGAAATATAGTTGTGACATTTGAAGAGTTGGAGAAAATTACCTTATTCAAATATTTCACTTATTTAAGCTTAATAAAAATATAACACTCAAAAACCTACCCATTTTTCAGTGACACA
Source organism: Scolopax mira (assembly GCA_004320125.1). Taxonomy (NCBI): domain Eukaryota; kingdom Metazoa; phylum Chordata; class Aves; order Charadriiformes; family Scolopacidae; genus Scolopax; species Scolopax mira. Next base: position 127,740 of record BJBW01001254.1, on the reverse strand, counting down.
TTTCAGCATGCTGCAGCCTATTATTTGTTGAACTTTTTAATGGATTGATTTTATTGAGTTCTAAATTACTATGATTTGTACTATATTCAAGGCAGTCTTTGAAAGCACTAGTACCAAAGACATGGGAGATTTTAGGCATATCTTCTGCCCTAAAGTAGACCAACTAGCTGCTATCACACTGTGACTTTGATGAGAGGTACAATTAGCACAAAAAGTAGCTCAGATGATATGTCCTGCATCAGTTATAACCCCTTATCCTTCATAAGAAAACAATGCTCACCTTGCTTTATTTACAACATCTGTAAAGGAGCTGTACTAAAAATATATCAGAGGAACTGTGTTTCTACAAAATACAGTGAGGCAGATTACTTCTTCCTCATTATTTAAAAACAAAACACTAAATCCCCAAGATACCCAGTTCCTCGGAATGTTAAGATACTCGTTCCAACACAAAAAAGGGTCATAGAATGTTTAACATATGCTCTACTTCCATTTACAGGAAGGCACTACCTTGGCCAAAACACTTCTTTAACATCTTCTGATATTATTATATCATTACTTCTCCAGGTAAAGAAAAAAAAAATAATTCTGGAGAACCTGTACTATTAGATTGTTCACAAATCCAGCAAGTTTTAACAACATTAAATGGCATAACTGCATATCAACAATTGGCATTTCACTTACTCTTCAAATCTTACAGTGAAAGGAAAAATGATCATGCAAACATGATCTTTCCATTCACTTGAGTAACGTTTTCATGTATGCAAAGGTCCAGCTTATTTTCAGTTGACCATGATTTATGTATTGCATTGACATGTAACATTCTTAAGTCACACAGTCCACTACAGACTTATAACTGCAAATAAAAGACACTAGGTGACTGTCTTCAGTGCAAAATCAGGGAAAGGAGATTATATTTCTAGCAAAAATATCCCTATTCACAACTAAATTGTGTCTTCCAGGCTAAGAGCTTTAAGATGTATTTCCTTCTCACAGCACCAGGGTTTGACTCTGGGATGGGGATATTAGTATCAAGTTGCCAGAAGTGATTAGTAATCTTCTGTGGGTGCAATCAGTCCTGCTCACACTCACTTCATCCAGTATGGGAAGGAGAAGCAAAAAGAGTATTACCCCTTATCCTGCAGAAGAGAGATCCTGAAGACCTGAAGGGGTCTGGCTGGGATGTGTCTGAAACCTGCTTCACCTGGCCAAGTCTGTGACTGTTGCTGAAGTTCACAGAAAGAGGCAGTAATATATAACGTGTTCTTGTTTTAGCTTTTAACCAAGGACTCTGTGTTCCCTTAAGGAAAAAATAAAACAGCAGCTGAAAAAGCCTCCAAAGAACGACCTAGAAAGCCCCAAAGTTAGCAAGGAGAAACCTACAGTTAAAGAGATGTTGCCTCCAAATTTCTTCCATACTCTGAAGCAAAGGCACCTGAGTACAGGCTTAGTGGCTCCTTCCACTTGAGATCTCTGTACTTCACTTGCAGTTAGAACTCGTATCTATAAGCCATGTCCAATGGTGGGTGGGTGACCATAATTGCCGACACAGTGCTCTGTAGCATATATAACCAAGAATGGAAGAGATGGCATCTGGGTCTTCCCTTGAGTAGAAGAAACTCAAACCCATCTCAGAGAGACAAGTTTTCCCCCACCTAATTCCAGCTGCTTTCCTAAAATCAGAGAGAATTTGTTGTGAATGTCTGGGTTGAGAAGGCAGGTGGGGGTGTGTGTACATCCCATGGCCAATTTAAATGCTTCATGGAGAACTGCTGCCCTCTTTCCATTCATTGCTGATTTAAGATCCTGAGCCCCTTTTAACATTTCCATTAAGTGTCTGTAATTTAGTGGGAGGATTACAAGTCAGAGTGCCTGCCCACCAGGCTACAGGTGAGTCTGGTGCAGATGTGTTTCAGACATCTGTGAGGGGTGAGGGTCTTTGCAGGCAGAGTGAGCTGTTTCTATGGCCTCATACTCAAGGTACTCAGTGGGAAGTGGGAGAAACTAGCTTATACTCCCTGCTTACTTTACGTCTCGTGCATTACATAGGCACCATATCAAACCCAGAAATAATCCCAGGAGCAGGGCTCTGAGTCCCTGGACATTTGATGATGGAGCAGCTTGCACTGCATTTCCATTACATATTTGTGCCTGAGGTGCGTGAAGCAGAACAGAGTGAAAGAATTACATTGCATCTCCCACCGTTTATTAACGGATAACAAATAAATAACAAATAAAACACACTCAACTATCTATCTGACACTTGGTACTGCAGTCTGCCAAACATTTAATTTTTGGATTACCATTCGTCCAAGAAAATAAAACTAAACCAGAAATCCATTAAATAAATATACTCATTTCATGGCTGCAAATGCTAAACGCAGCTTTTTCTGGGAATTGTTACACTAAGTACTACGGATCATCCTCATCTGTTTCCAGATGTGGTCTAATGCTTGAGAGGAATGCATAATGCCTCATGCACCTGGAGATTAGGAGACTTCACTTACTCCATTCAATCAGCTCACAAACCCAAAACTTGACAGTTTACATCATTTGTACTTTATATTAACACAGGTACACGATAATTTCACATTCACTCACTTTTACTACATTCATTTTTGCATTAAAAACAACCTTCGTGTTATTTTCAGACTACTAGTTACAAGTTATACCTTTCTAGGAGGTGCAGAAGGTGAGAGGGCTGGTATTTTTTACTATTGTAGAAGCACTTCCCACTTGATTCTACTTCCCACTTCATTGATTCTACTTAATAGGGTAAAGTCTCTCTACTGAGAATAGAGAATACCGTAAGTGAAATTAAGGACTTTTAAAGCGTTCTGAAAGATCTAAATTGGTTGCCAATAAAAAATAAAGAAAAAAGAGGAAACACACTATTTTTACAATGTACTCACACTTAAGCACACACTTTATCCTCATTTTTACTGCACACTTGGTGAAATATTGCCTTATAGAAGCTGATGGCAAAACTACTTTGATGAGAAATATGTTGGAGGGAAGGTAAAAAAAAGGGGAATATAGAAGCTCTAAACATGGTGCCTGCTACTGGAATGTTGTGGTAGAGGTTATGCAGAAATAAACTGGGATGTGTTACAGTTAAATGCAGTGCTCAGAAAACACAAAAGAAACTGGAATGTTAATGAACCAGAGAGCACAGTTAGAATGCAGAATTAATTTGTAGTCAAGTGAAGCCTGAAATTTGCTATTGAATTCTGCTACTTGTTGACTGTGGTTTGTGTTGGGTTCTGAGGCTTGCTTGCTTTTTTTGTCTACTGGCATTTAGCATTAAAGAACAAACAAAACTTAAGTATATGAGTCACACAAATGAATAAGGAGCAGGAGGCTTTGAAATTGTTGTTTCTTGGCCAAGTGAGGTTGATTATACTCTCAATCCTTTGATAATAAATAAACAGAAGACAGAAAGTCCTTTAAACTGAAAAAGCACAGGACGGGCATGGTGAATAACCAGAAGCTCCACATAGTTCCAGGCACACCAATACACTTGCAGTTATCAGCAGTTCCTCACAAAACAGTAATTTTTGTCACATTTCTGAAGTTTAGCATAAGTAGCAATATCAGACATAGCAGTGCATATGTTATACTTCTGCATACAAATCTACTCCCTCTAGCACAGCATTCAAAAGTACCTCTCTCATTTCTGCAGTGGCACCACCAGACTATTCACTCATGTTCTTTTATACACCCTTTCTTAGCAGTACCAGCATCAATTATCTATTATCAGCATCAATTCCGCATTTCACCACCCTTGGCACCGTTCATGGATGTCCATTCCACACACGAGGTACTAGAGATGCTGAATAAAAAGAAAATATATACCACCTACTGGAGGGCCCTGTGGCCACTGGAAGCACTGGTATTTTAGACCACCTTCTCTTTGTTCTGCACCAGGATATATACAGCTCCCCTCTAGCACTCTGACTGCATGAGGGTAGGTCCTCTCGTCATGGAAATAATTTCCAATTCCTGAACATGATGAAGTGTTGCCCTCAAGCCTCATTATTGTACATGTCCTGAAGGTTATTCTTGCTCTCAGTGGTAAGCTGCATGGTAAATCACTGCAGCTGATTTAGAGGATTGGCAGTTGATAAGCAAAACACACACTGCTTGCTGCCTGGTGTTTAGCTGCCCCACACTTTTGCTGCATCCCTACAACCACTGCCAGGTTCTTCTAGGTATGCAGATCTGTTTTTTTTTATTTAGTGAGTATGTCTCCAAGAAGACAGTCTTCATTTTGTGTCTTACCCATTGCTAGAAATGGATGTCCTTGCTGATCTTGTACAGACTGTCTGAAGTTTCATAACTGGTAACCTTAGCTTTTCATCTCAGTTCTCAATTATTTCAATTCACGGTGTAAATGTTTTCTGTCAAATATGATTCACATTTAAATTAATGAAATCCCCAAAAGAAACATATAGCCACTAATTTTTATGGGTTGTTCATGTTCAATGGTACTTGATAATACAACACCTTCCCACCACTCACTCATGCTGATTGGCAATGACGGGAAGACAAATCAACTACAAAAATTTGGGAACTGACCTCAGTGTTAAGAACTGAGCCGGCATTCAGACTAGTGAAAATGATCTGGCAATGGAAGAAAACCCTTCACAGATTGCTTGGGACTATAGGTACTTTTGATTTCACTAATAAATCCTCTGTTTTATATTCTTAGCAGAGAACCGTGTAACAATTACTAGGTAAAGAAGAGAAGCTAAGAATGGAAACAGGATAATTTAAGATAATTTTTCCTAATGAGTTCTTTCATATATTCCATCTTTAATATATTCTTCCAAGAATAAATAGCAAATATGTTGGCAACAATGTCTTTCAGCTAAATATTTTAAGTAATACATATTGCTTTTGGAACAGAAAAGAAACAATGGGACACTTTAGTCCTGTGCTGGACCTCCTTTATCTGCAAACTTTTATTGAATTTCCATGTTTGCAAACAATAAATAATCATCCCGAGCATTTTTATAGCAGTTTTCATCCATAAACTCTGAGGTACTCTTCAGTATGCTTGTCTAACTATAGCCAATAATTTTCCCCTGTTGACTGGGGTGGAATTCTAAATGCAAGCGTAGTCCATTAAAAGGGAAATGAGGAGAAAGATTGTCTTGTGGTTAGGGCCACAATAATTCTTCAGTTTTATTTCCAGCTCTGCCATTGACTTACAGAGTGACCGGGGCAAGTCACTAAGGCCAAGAGAGGAAAAGAGAGCAGAGTTAAGTTCCTACATTTGATTTAACCATCAATGAGAAGTTTGATTTTCATATCTGCCAACTATCTGGAAATACTCTTTGTGGAAAAACTTTGCCCTAATCCCTTCTTCCAGTAGTTGACCCAACTGAAATTCAATCTTCATGAGAAATTGAACTGGTTTAACTTGAATCAATTTTAAACTGATCTCAGTAATTTGTTATAAATCTCAACTGTATAGATGCTTAAACCAACTAAACTCTCTCCTAAGTAACAGTTTGAGCTCATTTGGTAAAATGTATGTTTTATTAAGCAAAACTCATCAAAATTCAGCCATTTGACAGCTTCTGGATTAGGGGATGGTGCTGTTTTATCCTGGTTCAGATCCAACTTTCCACTCGGCCCTTTTCTGTCATGCATCTACATTTTGCAGGCACTGGGCATCAAGTCTAAGATACGACTTTGCTTTTGTATCATTACGATTTTTTCAATACACCATATTGCCAAACTATTAGTGCAGATTCTTTTTTCCTGACCTTTGCAAATGCAGCCTTCTCCCACCAGTATTCCTTCGATCAACTTTCTTATCCTCCTCTTCATTCCCCATTTCCAGCTTTTTTCCTACCCCTATGATCTACAAAATTCCTGGCTTCATTTTCAAGACATCTACAGCTAACTTTACCTCAACTTTGGCCATTCAGTGACTGCTAAGACATCTGCTCCCAATTTCAACTTGCATTCCCTTGCAAATGTATTTGAAAAGAAAAAAAGAAAAATAAAAATCAAACCTTCACAACAGGAAAAGATTTTAACTGCTAACACTGGTGTGACAGGACTTGGTGTGATTAATTTACTGTCAGACATAAGACTAGTCAGGAGATGTCAACCATTTAAGGTTTCTAGATTTTAGATCAAAATTTGAACCATTTCTTTTCTCATTAGATGGAAAACCAAAGCAAAACAGTGTGCTGATATAAGTGACGTTGCTGCCAACCTTTTCTATTGATTACTAGTAAAACCTGACAGAATATCAATAGCACCCTATTGAAATTATCTCTACCCGCTCTGAGATAGAGTGCCTCATGTGCGTTTAACACATTTAAAAGGAAATTACAATTAGTGAGTGCATACATTTTAGCATCAAATTATCCACAAATGGAACCTTCCTGGTTTTCACAGTTTAACCAAAATTAAGTCATATTTATTAGCGTTTCCACACAGTGAAATACTATCTGCAGGACAATTACTTCCTCTCCTTCCTGGCAACGTACTGTAGTTGGGAGGAGAAGTTCATGCACTGAATGCAGTGGGTGTCACTCTAGACCTTGATTTAAGATTACCAACTTGAATTTTTCTAGATGCCTTTCAGATCTTCCCACACCTTAAGTCATACATATAACAAAGTAATTTTTTTCTTAATTGACATGGCACTATCCCCAGCAAAATCGATGGTCTTTACTTCATTAATTTTGAGGTCAGCAGACCCTTCCAAAGACACTTAACTTCTCCACTGCGAACTCATAAGAGTCACTTTGTCAAATTGCAGAACAGAAGATAAATACTACAGAAATACGGGGATCACTTACCTTTTTGACTCTAATGGAAATGTCTTGTGCTGGACATTTGTGCAAACAGGGTAAAGAAATTTTGCTTAAAGTTACAAGCAGCAAAGAAACATGGTTTCTAAAGTGAGAATACAGGGCTGAATGGCCCACTACTCAGCAGATGGGTTGAGAGAGAATATCTGCCAATATCATTAAGTGGGGAACAGGAATTTTACTTCTAGCGCCCCCCATCATAAATGGTGCAAATTTTCTATTTTCTTGTAAACTCATGACTCCAAATAGAATGAGAGCTATATGTTGTGGAAGGTTGGGATGTTTTTACAGAAATGGAAATTCTGTAGACAGAGAAGAGGACGAGTAGTGGAGAACAGAAGCTGATGGTCAGAAGAAGCAGCAGCAGTAAGGATAGACAGAAAAAGGAATGAGGCTTCAGAGAAACCTGAAATACTGAATAGAATTCTGTTCCACAAACCCAAAAGCCTTCTTAAGCTTTAATATGCTCATTGAGCAGTTTTAAAATGGGATGCAAAGTAGCATATAAATTACTGAACATGTTTGTGACTAAAATATTGAAAATCACCTCTCTGTTAAACTTTCTACAGAAAAAAAAGCACATGCTTATAACATTGCCACAGCATGTTGACATTAGAACTTCACCAGGAAGAAAAGCATTGCTTTGTAATATTTAACATTCATAGGATCGTGGAGTAATTCAGCCTTTCCGATATACATATATAGCTGTTTCAAAAATTGTAACTATGTATTTTATATCATTATCTAAAACAAATTAACTAATTTCACTGAAGTTGAACCCTCTCCATCATGATAATTTGATCTGGAATAGCACAGCACTTACCCGCTCTGTAAGAGAGAGGAGGAAAGACAAAAGGAAATATCTGAAACAGGAGTATGTTACTGGGCAACAACACAAAAGAACAAAAAGTTCAGTGCCATTCTTCTAGCTAGGTTTAACAGCAAAACAGGCACAGAATCTACAGGCATTTTTAAATGGCAAACAGATGACAAGAAGGTATTTCAAGTTTGTACCATGTTACTAGGATGTTAATATTACTAGTGTCATCATACAAAACCTATGGTAATTATACTTTACTTGCGTTTTTTTCAATGTCCCACATTCTTCAGGTAAGGACCATGTCTTTTCCTATGACTTGTATGGCATAAAGTTTAAAGACCATGAATGGTACTGTAAGTCATTAAAACTCTACAAGTTTTTATACAAGCAAGCATATGGAGACAACTGAGTCTTGGCTATTCTCCTAGCCCACATTCTTTTCTACACATTTCCAGTGGTCTGCATGCAGCTACGGAGTGTAAATGAGAATAATTTAAAAAAGAATCCCCCAAACTACACATTTATTGGAGGTTTTAACTCCTTTAGTCAAAGCTATGAAGATATTGAAAACACTCAAATATAAATCCGTGCTTAGAATGATCTACAACAGTGCCCACAATTGTTTAGCTAAATTTGGGTTTAATCACCAAATTGTTTACACGTTTACACAAATTCTGCAAGAAGTCTGTCTGCTTCCTTCAGTCCCTTAATCTCTTTATGAACCTTAAGCAGAGTCTCCAGTTCTATTCACATGCCTTAAAGCTTCATGAAACCATAAACAGATCAACAGATATCTGCAAAAAGGAGCAAGATCTAATTACAGAATTTCTATTGAGCCATGTTTTGATTTTCCCTGTATAGAAGGATTTAAAAAAAAATAAAAAAAAGAAATGGCCTGTGTCTTGGGCTTGTCCCTACAACATTATCCCGACTTTGTCCGAGACTGACAAGTCACTTAATTATACAAAATGCCATGTGTACAAATTGCATATGAACACATAGATGACATTTCTGCATGAAATTTCAGTGGAAAGCCCAAGGGATAAATCCACGTTATTTGCTATGGTTTGGAATGAATTTAGTTTATTTTTAAGCAAGTGTTGGGTCATGTTGCATGGTAGATTACCTTTTCCCTTCTAATCTAGGTAGCATCTGGTTAATGACCAATTCAAATACACCAGGGATATGCTAAATCACTGAGAAAGAAGCATGGAGATAAGAGTGCTCTAATTTATGTAGAAAAAGTTTTATTAAGGTGAGAAAACTCTTACCACACAGAATCATCAGCATCTATGCTTGAGTACCTAAAAAAAATTCAGTCTAAAATGTATTTGGACTTAAGCAGCCAATACAATACCTATTGCATCACCCTCTTTGGTATTGAGACCTAAGTGGGACAAGTGAAAGCAAAACAAACAAACATAAGAGCATAATATTCCAGTTATAACAGTGCTAATTGCAAAGCCAAGCTGATTTAAGTTTCACAATATGCAACTTGACTCATACCTACTATGAGAAATCCATCACCATTTCAGACTACCCTTTTTTCCCTGTTTTTTTTTATTCTTTTTAGTAAATAAGCTGCAATTTCGTATTCAGACTGTAATTAATCTGAATAACCCTAGTAACCTAAAAAGACAAACACCTAGTTTCTCTCTAATGTCACAGCAGAGAGATAGGCGCCTTGAAAGGGCAACTTTTGCTGGTGACCTAGACATCTATCTTTTAACAGAGCAAATTGTCCTCCAGACTTGCCTCTGTCCATTGACTAGACAGAAACACTGGAAAACTATCTCTAGCTAAATGCATAACATTTATACTGCTAACATTAAGTCAGATACAGTCCAACCTTTAATATTTGATGTTGAGAATTCTGATGTTTACGGACTATTAGTTCTAGTGACAGAGGTCAAAGACCTAATTGATATTAAACTCAAGTTTGCCCTGGTTGTTTTTTTAACCTGAAGAGATAAAGAGCTCTTCTACTATTTTTGTAGACATCCAGATGGCTAGGAATATTCCCAAGGGTCGTCCAATTAATTGCAGTATATGGGTTCATAAGAGAGAGGGAACAGTCATTTTAAGCATGTACAGCTAATTTTAAAAGCCTTGAAACACCATCACATTCTCATTTATTGAGCTTCTCTCCCAGTGTTACCAGTTTTTAGTGTCTCCATTGGAAAGCAATGAAAAAAGAATCATCTCCTTTGCAGGCAAAGACAAAGGTGATAAAGGAAAGTTTTGGCCACCGTTTCAAAGGGAGTAAACTATAATTCTGAAGTTTTCATTATCATTAGTGCCACCGTTAACAGATGTATGACTATTTCTGCTGACTTATGGTTTATGGTTATAGCCACTGGTACTCTCTTGGTGACAACAATGTCATAGGAAAATGTTTAATTTTACTTGAATCTTAGTTTAGACCAGACTTCCACTCAGTTTGCATCATTAGAGAATACTGACAACTATGAAGTTACAGTAATATTCTGCTTTCTCATCAAATTTACATCAATAAAATTTATGTTTTAAAATAGTGTCAAAAAAAGAATTAAATCCAGCTGTTTGGAAATCAACCTTTATTCTTCATGAAGCATATGTTTTTATTGCTCTCACTGTCACTTCTGAAGACACTGACATTTTTTTCCTGTTTTTCTCTGCATTGTCTCCAACCACTTTGTGTGCTTTGCAAAGCTGACCATAGTTGAACTAGCTGAACCAAAAGAATACTTAAACACAATATTGAAGTGGGCATATTTATAGTATCAAAAAGGTTCAATATTAATAAAAACTCTACGCAAAGGTTCAACTCACCAGCAATTGGCAACAAGCATCATTTGAAAAAGACAGATGCTCTGCTGGCTCAACAGCTCAAGCGGCCATGCTCTGTGGCCTGCTGGTCACTAGAACACACAGAGGAGCACTAACAATTTGGGATAACTGTGCTGCTCATCATCTCCTAACACTGAGCACTTGCCATGACATGCTTTTCTCTCAGCCTACACAGGGTCCTTTTATTTTGCTCTAGCTCAGCTCTTCTTTAAACATGTTTTCTATATTGTCATTCTGAAACATTTCTTCTGCTACCGATGTAAAGCTTTCATTTATATATTTATATATATATGTATCTATATAAACATACTGATTTTAGATTCCTGGCTGCCTGTTAGACAGAACAGATATACTATGATTAATACATGCATATACTAACGTGTATGCATGGAAACACTTTTTGCCAAGTAACCTCATCAGTTTCAGAGTTTGGATATCTGCACAGTTATAATCCTACAAACTCTCTCCCTGTCCTTTATCTAAATGCACTCAAGAACTATAATACAGTGAGCTGCAATGAATCTAGATATGTTTGGCGCTTGCAGAATTCAAACCAAGTTCAACTTAAAAATGCATCTACTTTTTTTCTTCCCCCACTTGGCAGTTACCAAGTAAATATAGTGTTTTATACAGTGATTTTATTTAAATCTCCATCAATTAGGACCCAAACATAGGAATATTTACATTTTTTGCATTTTACTTACTTACATTATTATCACTCTTTAATTACTAATGGAGCATAATAGACAAATGTACATAAAATATATTTTGCTGTGAAAATTAAATAGTTCAGAGGAAATTATTAGTAGTACTTGAGAAATGATGCATCTGTCAGCAAGCATTTAACAACCTTCAAGCAAAGGCTCTCACTAAGTCTAACTTAATTGTATTAAGGCCTGGAAACATAAGGGCTGATTTTCAGGGGAGAGAGCCTGCATTACATCCCACAGAAGTCCTAAGAAACAAGACCTCACCAGGACCCTTGCAAATGCAGGCCTTATTTGTTGTGTGCACACCCTCTATTATAAGGATTTAAAAGATTTGACAGAAGGCCCCAAGACAGGTTTGCGACGCACAAAGGTAAAGAGCTATAGTGCCCGATTGTTTTGCCCTGACAGGTGCCATTATACCTATATCAACAATATGAAGACATATGAGAAATAAATATATCCAGAATGGCTGGAGAGACCTTACAAAAGCAGCTGGGAGGGACCGTGACAAGGACAAAACCAAAAAACACTCTGGCGAAATTTTGTACTAGCACAACTTTTGTTGTTGTTCTGTTTTAAATTTAAGATTAAGAGAGAATGCCAAGAAACACATATGGGCTCTGGTCCTCAGTGCTGTGGGGAAGGGCCGTAACTTTTGCCCATGGAAATCTTTTTTTGAATTGGTTTAAGAGGGAATAATTAAATTGCTTATTCCAATGCCACAATAAAAAAGAATGCTATGAAAAATTAACACACCTCATTAGCGAATATCTGGCAGCTTACATGTTCTTTGTTCTAAATATGTTTAATGAAAGAAGAAACAAATAGAAAGATCATCACTGAAATTAAAAAAAAAAATTAATTTCAGCAAATGATCCCTAAGATGGTTGGGGCACAGCTACCCGTGTAGCTACCAGCTACAATCTTTACAGCTACTCTCCACTTTTTACTGCAAGTCTGTGAAAAATAATAGTCCTCACAATGACATCTGTTTTCCCAGGGTTTAACAAAATAAGTTTAAAAGATGAATAGCCTCCCTTTTCCAAACTAGTCTCTAAATTACAGGGATTCACCAGTAGAGTACAGCAGTCTTTTTGAAAGTAATAGAAAGCAGTCATAAACCTAGTTTAAACTCCTGGTTTGATGATGTTTTCATACCCTTCACATCAAAACAGAGCAGCTGGTGTGCACTAATGAATATAGCCCATTGCTCCCAGGTTTAAAGGGAGCTTTGCTCACTCCAAGTCACATTCTAACCCAATTTGACATTCACAGTAGCAGCAGCTTCATAGAAACTACTGGTTAGAAACAACGCTAAGGGTTGGACCACAGCAAACTCCACTGGGAAAGGGACAGAAGCACACACAGCCAGAATAACATTCCAGGTTAGGGAGCAAAAAACTCCATTATATAGTTCCAAGGATCTCCTTTTCTGTTGCTTCCCACCACCTCAAATAATGTGGTACCTCAAACCCTTCTGGAAGTGGTCTTCCCCTACTTTTTTTCCCTGGATCACAACATAACTGCAGGAAGTTTCTATGTTGCCTTCTCACACTAATCCCACACAGCCCCAACCACATTACAGTTTGAGCTGAGAATCAGGGAATTGCACAGCAAAACAAAATGCCACCAAGAACAGTAGGTGATAAGTAGAGAAATTCCAGATGTCCTTGGCCAAAAAAAAAAAAAAAAAAAAAATACAACGTAACTTAAAATAGGGTTCAAGGAGCACCTTGAATGGAAGGTCCTGGTTAAAACAATCTCAAGTTTTTCAGAAAACTTAAGCTCTTCTTAACTCAGAGAAACAGGACTCTATATAATCCCTGTGGAATAGACCAAAGTGTATATGGAAACGCACTGCATGGCTATGTTTCATCTCACAATTGGAGCAATCAACAAGAAATCACATTTTTGCTAGCTGCTTAATTAAAAGAAACCACTGGTATTTGCAACAGATACTGAATGACCTTCAAACAGAAGAAAATCTAATATATTACATTGACCGCTAGACACAAGACTGAAATGACTGAAATTGGTTTGATAAATCTAGACTTTAGGAAGAAAAAGTACATCTGCCTTTTATTCACTTCCTCTTCCTTCAGTTATTCATATAAAGAATAATGAATTCTTGTTCTCTTCCTTAGAGGCTCTATCAATAACGTTGCAGACAAACTCAATTAGCATTTAAAGGCTGTAACCTGCTTGAATTGCTTTGAGATTCCGTTGAGCTCATCTCCTAGCCAGACAATGTACTGAAACTGATTTAGCCCACTCTTTTTGAAATATTGCTGCTATTTTGTTCTTAATACATCACAAACAAAAATATGCTTTCATTCTGATAGAGGGCCACAATGGATTTTGCATAAAGTTGAATAAATGAGAGCAGATCATAACAAAGCCCTATCCAATCTGATGGTTTCAAACAGAACATTTATTTTGCATAAACAAATTAACTATTGACAAAAACCTCCTCAAAACCATTTACTTTCTACTTTATTCAGCGGTGGTGAAAGTCTGAAACCATCACAAAGTCATGCTGTTCTAGAGGGGCACTGAAATTGGTTTTGAGGGTGGGATTTTGCATATTATCATCACTATAGACGTTTCCTTTGTTCCCATAAATATTTCCAGCCCCCACTTCCAAGGCTGATAAAACACTAGTCTTGATACTGTCTTAAGGAAATTACTGCCATGGGTTAATCATGAAATGTGTGAATAAAGTCTTTTCTTTTAGCAGTTTTCTATTTTCCCCTTCCAGTTTCAATCAGTGATTCCTTGTTCTTCTATTGAAGCTTTAAAAATAAAATACGAACTCCCATCCTGCTTTTCTTTATTGTAATCATTACTTTGGCTAGTTTTACTGTTTCCTTCCTATTCCTCTCTCTCTAAATAGTCCAAGTCTTTTCAATCTCTTTTCATGTAAGAACATATCCTCTATACCCCGTCATTCTCTTCCTCCGTCTCAACCACTCTACTTATCCAATATCTCTTTCTGATACAGCAATTGGAACCAAACACAGTGTCCCAGGTGAGGGCACAGCACTAATTTTTATTTTGGCTTTTTCAAATAAAATCATAGCCATTTTCTTCAGCATTTTTCTCTTTTCCATTGATTTAACTTTTGAATATTTGTTTATCCTTTGGCAGCTGTTGCACAATACATAGCCTGAATTCAGCTGCCTACACTGATGCCAAAGTCTATTTTTGACTGTCAAGTTAGAGCATAAAATTAATTTCCAAGTTTAGACATCTACATCTACTAGACCTGAGTTAGTTATCCAAGTTTCTCTAGCCAATGAAGAGAAATAAGCACTTTTAGAATGGATGTCTGAATTTGTACCCTATGAAGTGAACTGCACCCTTCAAGTGCAGTTAATGAAGATGTTGACATCTATGCTTCAGGCCTGAGGAATCCTATCCATAAAGATAACCATCTTCAGTCTTTACAATTCTACCCACTTGTATTTCTAAAAATATTTTTTTTAAAAAATAAACTAACTACAAAGCACATGAAAGACCTAAAAATCACAATAATAATTTTAGTGCACTTTCTTCCCAGGCTTGAAGCCAGTGTTTCATGAAGTGGTCATTACCAAGTGAAAGAGAATGAGGATTAGCAGGATAAGTGAACAATGTTTATTTTGATGACAACATTTTCAGAATCACTGTTGTTCCATTCACAAATTATCACAGCTTTGTCACATTCTTCTGATGAATTATTCAAACCTTTTTTTTTCCTTTCACATTGATAAAAGCTTTCATTTCAGTTCCACAATTTCTAGTCTGAATTACAGAGTTGATTTCTCTGCTACCTTGTTGAGCCGGTAACGCTTCCTCAGTGGACGAAGGCACACAGAGAAGACACTTAAAGTACAAACCAAGAGATCAAGAGATCTCCGAGATAATGCCATTTAAGAATAGTTCTCCACTTCCTTGCAATTTGGCTGTCATTTATACCATGGTAAAGAAATGGAATTGGGGATGTGAGCAGAGGAAGAAAAGGGGAAAGGGAGCAAGACAATAGAGATGAATAAAAATAAAAGAGAAAAAAGTTAAACCTTTTCATGTAGAAGATACTGTATTGGTACAGGACATACAAGAACATGTGATTTATATTCCATGAAAACAGTAGACTACACTTTCGGATCATAAAATAATTTTAGAAAGGTCCTAAAGAGAAGTCAGATTAATGTAAGACTCCAACTGCATTGCTGCCCTTTTGTGCAAACGGTGAAAGTTGGAGGAAGATTTCCTTTCCCAATGGCAACGAAGGCAGTTGTGCTCAGGAGCTTTCTTCAGTTTTCATTTTGCTTGTTTGTTTTCCAATAAAGTACTATTGATTCCCAGTCAGGTGGTACAACGGGGCTGTATAAATAGTCTCTGCAAAAATAACCGTAATGTCCTTATTCACCTCCTGCCCTCTCCTTCCACTCAGCTTAAACAAAGGAGACTTAATAATTCTCCCACTTGATGCTTCGGGGAATAGGAAACTGCACTTAAAACAGCAACCACTGTTTGCTTACCAAGTCTTTCATCTTAAATGCAGGCCCTTTAAGAATACATTGAGGTGATTTTAAAAACTACAGAAAAATTTTAGCAGCTCTTTCTGTATAATCAGACATCAAAGTTTGATGTGGAATATGGTTTTGAAATAAAATTTTGTTCTTTCTCATTTGCATTTCAAATAAACCATTAATATCTTACAAAAGGACTGAGAACCAAGATAAAACACACTTTACACTTTGATATGTCAGCTGTTGTTCACCCCTGTGCCTTCAACTTTTTTCTGCTACTAGAGTTACTACAACTTCACACCACTTTTCTGGTTTGTTTTTTTTTTAATATTATTTATTTATTATTTTATTTAACCTTATGCCATCATCAGTATGTGAGGCTGAAAAAGCTGCCCTGACATGGGTTTCTAAACACCACAAAATCCTATGATAGAGATAGATTATCACTTCAAAAGCTTTTAAACTTTACTTGCAGCTTATTTTTCCCTTTATCCCCATTCAGTGTCCTCAAACTCCCTTTCAGCCCCTTTTTGTAGCAAGCAACATCTGCTGCTGGACATTCTCATACACTTCCTGCTGCAGCCTTTTGTTGTTTGAAAACAAATATAGCAGATTAAAAAAAAAATCCCATGAAAAAAATCCCTAAAATATTAACCCAAATCTCTTCAACCAATGTTGCCAAGTATGTAATTCAGGAGTGCCACCAGGAAGGAAAGGAGAGGTCATTCACGCTATCACCACACACTGTACGAAATATAAGTGAGTTTGTATCACCAAGGTCCCAAAGCAGAAGCTCTAAGTTCCCATCACTACCTCACACCTGATGAGGCACAACACATCGAGGAGGGGTGAGCAGGAAAGACAACATATAATGAACCAGAAAAGACCTACTTCCCATCTACCCGACTTGTTTTAAAAGAGTCTTTTTAGGGTATAAAGATTGTGATTTTTTTGGAGATGGCCTGTCACTGAATCAAAGGCAGGCTATTTCTGTTTTGTGTGCAGCACAGATGGGGTCTTGTGGGAGAGAGGCACATCTTGGAAACACTGATAGAAAGATGCTTGCAATGCATTAGGAAAACAAACAAAAGACAAATACAGTCATACCTCATCCACATTTCCCAGGTGAACAACTTCTGCCCTCCCTACTGAACAACCACAACTTAACCCTCACCACTGCAAACAGAGATCATCACCATCACCAACACAACTTCTGCCAGCATATTCCTATCCAAAACCTGTATTATCAAAATTGCCATAATGAGGATGCAGACTGTGCAGAGCCTCATGCCAGACATTAGGTTAAAACAAGACTTTCTAAAGTGAAAACCACCAGAGCTATTCATAGAGCATCATCTAGGGGTGGATGTTAAAGGTTAAGTTGAAATAGTGGTTTTCTCTTCTAACTAGGTCTCTTCTGTCATGTATAAGTTCTCAAAAAGCATACATTTGGGATGATTCTGTTCTATTCTATTCTATGATCTTTCTCTAATCTTGTCTTGGTTCCAAAAGAAAATACCTTGGAAAGGTTAACACAAGATCATTTTGCCAGTTTAGAGTTATTTAAGCACAAGGGAAAAAGCAGTTGTGTCTTTTTTTAAAAAAAAAAAGAAAGAAAAAAAGAACAGTTCTTTCTGCACTTTTCTGTACACTGATAAATCCAAGTCTAATATTTTATGGGTAGTTACTTTTTATTGTTTGTTTTCAGTGCTGACAACATGCTCTGCACTGTCATGGATGAGGAGTAATCCCTGCCCCAGAGAATGAAGGTGATGTGCAGTCTTAGACTCACAGGGAATCCCTACTGAAGTAAAAAAGATTATTCATGTATGTAAAGTTACCATTTATATTAAAGGAACAGATATGCAGAGCTTAAAGGCTGACAGAAAAACAAGTCCCAAACAACCGAAAATCACCAGAAAACCACTGGAAAAGTCAGTGGGTGGAATGGAAGGAGTAAAATCAGAGACATCTTCCTACCCCTACAAAAACCACATGAGAACCTGAGCCTGCACCACTCTTCAGTTATTCTGTAGTGTATTTAGCCACAAACCTTGACACTTAACACAACTGTTTACATCAGCATGCTTTCCTCAGCTGAGCTCAGACATTCCGAGCAAGACATACAGAAAAAGGTATGGGTTTATGTAAAATAAGAATTAAAAAAAACCATGAAATAAACTGAATAAAGAGTGTTCTTTAAGTGAGCAATTTCATATTGTTGGCATTACACTTAATCTAACTTCTGGTGCTTGTATTTGGGGAAAGAGTGAATTGGAAATTATTATCCTTGCCTATCCAAATAGTCCCACTTGAGACACACCTAACGAGTCAATTACAGGATTAGGTCTTAATATGTTGTGTTTGGAAACCACCTATTTCTCTGCATTAGGAAGGTGTTATATCACCTTCTCACATGAAACTCCCCGCAGTGTTACCAGGACTAAGGCGCATTAGACTTCATCCCTCGGGATGCTACAGGACAGCTATATGGTTTTCTGCACTCCATATTCATCTTGTGCATATATAATAAACAAATTACACTGAGATCACAAAGGCTGACTTTAGATCAACATTACCCTCAAATCAGCTATACATTTTGGATAAAAGGCTTTTGTTTCTGGGAACTACCTCGGTATCAACTCAAATACATACTGTGTCTACGTGAAAATTCAGAGTGCCTCCCTGTCATCATATTCCCAGGTGAAATATAACGACATGTCTGTTTTCCATGGTTTTTCATGTTATATCTATATGATGCCATTAATTCCTAATTCCTGATCATAAACTTCTAAATCTCTAAATTACAGAGAATTAGAAATTGTAATTTAAAAAACTGGTTCCAAAACACATCTGTTTTATTCCCAGATATTTGAAGTCAAAAAGGGATTACTAACTAGTGCATAATATGATCACCTACCTTAATGCTTCCCCTAACCCCCATAAGGTCAATGTAAAAATGAAAACCAATTCTAAAAAATAAACCAGTACCTCACAATATCATAGCCACTTTTTTCAACCTCTTTAATGATGTTGCTAATTCAACACAAATTTAAATTCAACAAAAGTCATTTTATTAAGCAAAGTTCTGCACTTTTCACTGGACGCAACTATTACAGGCAATATAATGTCTCCGAACTCTACTAACCAGTTACAAAGACCTTGCACAGGGGCTGACATAATTTAAACATCATACAGGGAGGCTGTTTGAACTATAGCTCCATCTGAAACAGAGCAAAGGGTTTTAATAGCCAGGGCTGTCAGCCTGAAGAGATGTTGCTAAATTCAAGTAAAGGGAAGAAATGGAAATCAATATTATTATAAATTATATGTTTTCCTGGAATTTGCAGCCACTGAGAGACATTTCTAGGGGCCAGATATCCATTTGTTTGCAGCATAGACCCTTGTGCAACAAGGGTGATACTAATAAAACACATACATGTGTCAATACTTGAATGAGTAGTTACTAAAAAGGTTACAAGTACAACAATTCTAATCCAATTATAAAAGAAAAAAAAGTCCATAAAATCTATATCAAAAGCTGAGGTATTAGTCTAAAACTTTTCATTCCACGTTGACACATGAATGCAATATTGTCCTTAGCAGTATGTACTGAGTGATGCATTTTTTGCTATCATTTAATAGCCTAGTTATATAAAATCAATACTCCCACGTATGCTGTCATTCTTCTCCTTCTGTCCCATTCTGGACTGTGGAAGCAAAGAATCCCTGTATGCAATAATAAATCCATTTAAAACAAGATATTGAACACTGTCTTCAAATCTTCCTCATACTATATGGCATTTTTAATGTAATTACTTCTAAAACATCCACAACTTAAGCTACTTTCCTTATGGAAAAGGCTTCGGAATAATCTAGAAATGCAGAAGAGGATGAAAGAGTTTTTAACATGGGTGTTAACATGGTCCTTTGGTCACATCTACAAGGGGAGTCAAGACACTACATTCCAAAGCAGAATTTGCAACCCAGCTTTTTTTAGGAGCATAAAAGTTTGTCTAACCAAGTGCCCAGTGAGGCTTCCTGAGCCAGCCCTGCAAGCAGAGGCATATGCAAAGATTCTAGGGTTGGTACTCTTGCCTAACATGCAAACACAGACATATTGATTCTAGGAGTAAAAAAGGTAAATGTGTGTATATTGCATCTTGACATTTGGATTTCCCTTGGGTCTATTTTAATTTTATTTATTTATTTTTAATCTAAACACTGCACGGAATGCAGAAACTGAGACCTATAGAGTGGAATTCAACAACTGTCAGTATAACAAAGAGAGAAGAAGATGAAGAGTGCACCTAAAGTAAATGAGATAAAATGATGAAAAATACTACCTCTAGAGGTGGTACACTTAACAAAAGCCTCCAGCTTGATAATGACAGAAGAGCAGGATATTAGCTTCCCCTAAATTAAATGTTTCACTGTATAGACAGAAGTGACATATGCTTTTCTTTTGTACGTTGGAGGAAGGGGTATAAGAATTGTTATTTACTATACGGTATGCTACTCACAAGGTTAAAGAGCATGTCACACATCAGCTTTCCACCAACTGCACAAGGGCACACGTTAATGCTAGGCCACTATGTCAGCAAGAAGTGGAGATTTAGGGTGGCAAGAAGGGGGGAGTATCAGGATCCTGACTTTAAGTCCCTGCTTCTAGTAATCATCTGGGAAAGCAAAGTCCTGGACTGGCCCTGGCTTTCAGAACTACATTTTATATTCCCTGATCACTTAGCACAAAACAGAAACTCTCCTAGGAGAGCAGATACTTCGGGGAAATTTTGAAAAGTGCAATTTTGGCTTGAATTCACTCACTACAATCCTGGTTTTCTATTCCCTGGACCGACGTCCTTATTGCTCACTTACAGGTACACAGGTATAGCCACCACTCATAGCAATTACAGTAGCCATAACTTCACAACACTTTCAGTAAAGGTTAGACATGTACTGAATATACCTACTAGATTATTTGCGTGGGGGATTAAGCAGCAAGATACCAGCTGTGTGAATCACACCCTGCCTCAGGCACCAGGCAGGTGCCAAGACACAGAGGCATCTCTTGGCTTGCATAGAAGGAGAAGCCTAGTAAAAATTCTGGACTTCCAGGGATTGTAAGTCAACTAGTGACATCCTCACGATTATTCTCCTGCACTTCAATTCCACCAAAACTTTATTTAGATGCTAAATTTTGAGCTAGGCTTAAGAGAAGGATGAAGATTGTGCTATAAAGCAGAAACAAAGAAATGAATAACTGGGGAGACGTGTGAGCCACATTTGCGGAGAAGACTGTATCCATATCTATCTGCTGAAAGAAATGAGAAGATTTAGAAAGCTATGAGAAAGTTCAGCACCCAATATCATGTTCATCCAGTCAATCCATCAGTTAACAAAGACAATATATAGAAAACATCACATGATAAATTGATAAATCTATAAGGGAATTCCATTCAGAATGTTGAGAAAGAGTATTTCAGGTGTATTCAAGTGTATTCTGCTACATCTCCTTCTGAACAGAATCATATACCACGTGACATATCTTTCATACTGTTGGAACAGTTTTAAATTAAGTATTTTCAGTTATAGGAGAGTAAATATTGAATAATTCAGAGAAGTTATTCAAATTATTATTTGTAAATATTTTATAAATTATTCAAATCCAGAGAAACTATTCAGAGAAAGCTATACTATTTAACTTAAAAAACTATATATATTTGGTGCATTTATCACTTCACATTTAAAGAAAAAAAAATAACCCCAGGGAGCACTCGCCAGTGGAAAATGAAGATGCTATGCAGGGGCTTTTACAGTTTTATACTCTTCAAACATTCATAAGATTAGCCTGTACTGGTGCTGACAGAGGGCTCACATCAATGTCTTTTCCCCAGGACTGCAAAAGTATAGATTTCTGAGAAAAACTACTACAAGAAAGTGCCCAACACTTTTTGCCCTACAGTTTTTATATACTGAACCATGAGCTGATAGAAGATGGAAGTGGTTTCCAAGACAAGAGTGGCAGCCTTGTGTTTAACAGTCTAGATCTACTCTTCTTCCATTAATTTCTTGATTATTTTTTTTTTAACCATAGCAAATGTTTTGCATCCACAGACTCCTGTGCCAATACCGAAACACACACAGTAGCAGTGAACGTAGGACCAGTAGAAAATCCAGACTACAAAAAAAATCCCTATAACACTTGAGACATTCAGATTCATACAGAATCCCTTCAATACAAATCTTATTTATTATTTTTATTCTTTAACAGTGTTCCTATTTGATTAGTTATGGGTATTTGACTCACTGTGTAGTTCCACAGATCACACATCCTCCCTTTTCTTCCCCCGTAAGTTTTGAAGTATATTTGTTATCTGGTAGTCCTCCGGCAGCACATTGGATTTCACCAACAGGTACAAGGCAGAGCTATTTCATCCCTGTCATCAGCTCCTGGCAATTTATTTTAATATCTCCTCTACTGGCACTTCAGTTTCATCCACAGGACATCCCCTATGAATAAGGGTGCTGGTGGGAAGACTGCTTTACTCATTTCAGGCAATAAAAGTTTCTTCCATTCTCTTTGTTATTTCAAAGGTTGCACCTGACACAATAGACACGATCAAACCAATCGATTGTCTTCACTGTACATCTGTGGAGTGAGAAACAACTTGATGCTTACCTTCCCATTGGTGCTTATAGTTTAAAATCAGAGTAATTGTTATTAAGTGTTCTCACTCGAAGATGTTATTTTACTGCAAAAAAAGACATTACATATTACAGCACAGCAGAAAACAAGTAATTATCCTGAACAGCAATTAAGTTCTTTCACAAGCTCACATTAAAAATCTATTTTATCCATGCTATTAAAAGCATTAATGGAATTGGGAAAGACGAGTTCTCTTATTCCTTGCTGTTGAGGAGTATAGGGGACACCACCACTCACAGACATGTTGGAGCAGCTTTCTCTCCTGAACTACTCCTTGCTCCGTATATTTGGACAAAGAATTTACACTGACTGTGCTCTCACTCAGGGCCCGTATATTCAAAACGATGGAAGAAAGACATTAAGTCAGTTATTCAGATGTAAAAGGGAGATAGCCCGAACAGAGTAGCTTGGACTGGACACACACAGTGGCTTTCAGGGTTTATATACAAAGTCACGTATCAACCATTTCTTAAAAAATATCAAGCAACTGGATTTGACCTTTGTAAAGGTATGTCCATAAAGAATTATATTTAAGCCAATATTTCATGTTTAATTTAGGGAATATTTTATTGGAAAATTAGAAGGTGGTGTGTTTTGCTTTGTTAATCACACAATTCAATGCTTCTTCTATTTGAGTATTTCTGAACTTTTTGGATTTTGCCCCAGAAATCCAATGGCCTACAGAATTCCTTATTTTCTTCAGTAAATTTAACTATATAGATTTCTCTAGTGATAGTACTATAAAGCCATGTTATTTTATGGAGGGGAGTTTGTTTGCTTTATGTTTTTGTAAAGCCAAACACTTTTGCTGGCAAGACTGCAACTCCCCTTATAAAATGTTTATTCCCTTTAAAAAACACTTTATCACATTAATAAACCTAAATTGGAGCTGTCAGATTTCTTCAAAGCATCCTGAGGAATCTGTCAGCAGTGTGACCGAGTGCATAAATCCTGACATTTCTTTTCACAGTAGATCAAAATCTAGATGGATGAATGATCTGAAAGTGTTATGTGCGCGCTGCTGGCTGAAAGAGTTGAGCTGTTTGGTTTAATGCCAGACAAATGTTCTTCCAGCTGCACTTATATGACATAATCGTGATGTACAGTCAATGGTCAGATTTAAGGTCTGCGTTATAACACCTTTAGATATGTGAAAGCTCCAAGCTGCCCATTCAAGTTTCTAGTTCTAAAAAGGCAGCCTTCAGTCCCATGCCTCTCACAACAGACATAGCTCTTTTCTAACTCAAAGGTGTATCAGCCTTCAGCAAGGAGATGGTTAGAAGATTTGATTTGGACATCGAGAGGTTGGTTGTGCCATTAGGCTTTGCTGACAAATAATGATTTCAGGGAACTACGACTGCATTTACTTCTGGAGTAGAACAAACAGCAAAACATGCTCAGTAAAATGCATTCAAATACATCAAACATCTACTGCAATCACGAGTAGCTTGTTGACCAAGTTCAGCAGCAGAAGTGCCTTCAAGTACACCAGCTTGACCTTCAGAAGTACATGACCATGCAACCAAAAAGGAATGACAAAAAGAACTGAAAGGGGAAAGGGAAGTTGCAAATACTGTCAATAAGATTTAAGTATATTTGCTCTTCTTACAGAGAATTTTGACAAATCTACTTCAGATAAACATGAAATGCATCAGTAGAGGAACACACAATAGCAACCCATTGTGGGTTTACCAAGTCCTGTCCACTTTAAACCCTGGGTTTAGGCCTTTGCTACTAAAATTGTACTAATTGTGATCTGGTACCTCTTCATCTAGCCTCTGCTAAGAGAAACAGATTCAGTCACTTTAAAATTGTCCAGCCATGGAAGAAAAGTGCTCCAAGCTGAAATAATTGCTCTTTTAAAATAAAAGATGAAAGGGAGAAGTTCTCCATTTTCTCCCTCTATGAGAATTCCAAAAATTATTACCCAAGTTTCAATTCTTGTAGCTGCTGGTTAACGGTGGAAAACTCTTAGAAAAGAAGAAAAAAAAAAAAAGGAGAAAAACAATGTAACTGAGAATTACATTCTTAGATATCTTAAAGATTATCATCCCAAAGTATATCAAATACGTTATAGTTTATAATAGAATAAAAAATATTCTAAATTCTCCTACTACCCCTGTTACTTAATTTCTTGAGTACTTTCATACAGCTTCAATATCGTTTAAATAATTAAGAAACTGAGAAGACCTAGAACTGCTCAAAATCTCAGATTACCTTGGGAAACATTTGAAGTTACAATGATTTCTCCAACTCTAAAAGGAGATACTACACATGAAAAGCCGTAGCGTTATTCTTGAGATTTTTATAGCAATTAGTGCTCATTTATTTAGATGGCAGAAATGGAACAATATTTCATTTTAAATGGTACTCAGACATGAGTTATGCTATCCTAAGTTCTGGGTCCAAATATATGAGCCAAGATTGCAGCAGACTGCCATGGTTTCTTTCCCAAATAAAGGGCAACCGCGCTATTATTATGGACAAATGTATCTGTACAATTGTGTGTACCGAACAAAAGAGGTGTTTTACCTAATATAATATCAATGAGCAAAATAATATGTAAAACTGGTGTTTATTCAGCTTTCATAAAATGGAAGACACCTATTTTTACATTTTCCCATCAAATTAACTTTAATTTGCTTTATTTTCACTAACAGAAGAACAAATCTAATTATCCTTCAAGAATTATTATTTTGCAGAAAAATAATACTAATAAATATAACTATGATGAAAAGTCTACAAAACAGCATCTTAAAAGTTCAATTATATTTATAGAACACAAGTTTGAACACGCTCTGATTTGCACTTATTTTACCTGATTTTCCCTAATGTAATACAAAATTCAAGCAACCTCTACTGTCATTTTAGAGCAGATGCAGCAATCCATTGCAGGTTACAGTAGGAATGTATACTCAAAGACATAGTTAATTAGATTAAACCCTTCTTTGCTCTCTTCTTTACTGTGTAAAGACTTCTCAAACATGGTATGTGCAGTTCCTGCTGCACACAGGCATGGTCTGGCAGCACAGACACCAGTTATGAAAGACACTTATTCCCCTTGTAGTATCTTCTGACTCCTTGACAAACAGTAAAACGCAGTACATAGGCAGATGTACCAACAACTTTTGACTTGGCCCTGGGCTGCTCATGAGTTGCCTCTTTCTGACCTGTCTTTTCATAACAGTTACCAAGGTTTGACTAAGACTTCACACACAATTTGACAATCAGAAGCATTTCTTTTTAAATGAATGCTGATATATGGAAAGAACTGCTCCTATCAAACTCCCGTTTCAATCTTTATATAAATGTGTTTCATCAAGTACTGAGACAGTTCAGATCTTTCTCCCAAACTCCCAAAACTCCCAAGCCAGTTTTGAGATGTACTTAAATGTAGTAATTTTCCAGGATGTAATAATTGTTAGGGCACAACACTGCAAGGACTCTGCAAGTTTATGTTTAATTTTATACCCTATAATTAATTCCAATAGCTTTATTTGTATTGTAAAACAAGCCATCTATCACTATGCAAGAAATTTATTAAGCTGTAAAATGTAATTTAAAGTTACTCTAATGCGTTAGTCTTTTCAGAATATCATTGTGCCTGTGCAACAGCAAACTAAACAAAT
Organism: Scolopax mira; assembly: GCA_004320125.1. Taxonomy (NCBI): domain Eukaryota; kingdom Metazoa; phylum Chordata; class Aves; order Charadriiformes; family Scolopacidae; genus Scolopax; species Scolopax mira. The sequence continues at coordinate 101,693 of BJBW01001254.1, read as the reverse complement.
CTTGTGATTTGAAGAACATCCTGACATGCATTCTAATGCTCTTTCTCATCTGCAATAATAAATTGAGTGCCAGTGCTCAAGTAAAAAAATACAATAAACAACTAATCTAAAAGACCACCACTGACTTAAGAGATCTCTAATTGAAATATTAAAGTTTGAGATGGGAAAAAAAAGTCTGAGGTTTTTCAGAGGAGCCGCTTTTCTGTTAAAATTCCTGATATAGTCCTCTTCCCTCCTCAAGGTCACACGTCTCTCATTGCTCATTACATAGAATACTATGCTCTAACCCCAGTGCTCTGATTCACGCCTACCTTACGGGTCCTTGATATACCAAAAGAGTAGCCTAAGGTAAACATTATTAGGGGTATTCAGACCATCTCAGAGTATACTGCAATCATTAGGCAACAATTTTTTTTAAAATGAAAATGTTTAAGTATGAAAAAAAGATGTCTAGACAACATGGACAAGGATGACTTTACCAGTATTAAGAAAAAGATGAAGACAGATTAAAAAGGGAAGCTATAATTGGAAGTAGCAACTGAGACAGCAAAAAGTAGTCCAAAAGTTGTCCTTATTTATTCTCATAAATATGTAAATTATCTTTGTTCCTCCAGTGACTGCGTTGCCTGGTTTGTGCTTCCCTTTGTTTTCTGATACTAACATGCTGCTGAGGAACAGGGAAGTCCAGCATTTCAATTCAAAAATTGGCATACACAAATTACACACTTCATAGGAAATATGTTGCTCCTTCCCTATTCTCCAAAACATAACAAGACAGATTTTCTCATACTAACTCCAGCTGTCTTCAGTCTAAAGGTAGCAGCATCAGGTCAATGAATACATAGGGTATTATTTTCTGACTCAATCTTTTTCCATGATGCTTTGTTGTAACAGTAATGCAACATTTATCAAAGAGTTTGTGGCTAGAACATACTTTTAAGATTAGGCTTTTTTTTTAGGAATTCTTTGTAAACAGAATTTCTTCCTTTGAAGTAGGATTTGAAAACATTGATAGTGTTTATCCCAGAAGGGAAATAAACAAGAAGATACATAATTAATGTATCAAAAATAATGAGTTACGTTGAGAGGGGGCTTGCTTTCATTTTCTGTCTCATGACAGAAGAGTAAGATTCAACAAAAACCGAGTAGTGATTTATTTCTTGAAATAAACAAACAAATAAATAGGATACATTAACTCTTTCCTCTTCACTCCTTGCTGTGAGATTGATTTTTACACAAACTTATTTCTCTTGGAGACGGGATATTAAGCTAAGCAGATCACATCTATTAATGTAATACTTGATTGCTTAGTACAGAGATACTCTAATAGATAAATTCACTAACAATAGTCTTGATGCAAACATTCAGCTTGGGATTCGATTTCAAATCAAATGTAGTTTATCCATCTACCAAATATCAGCTGACCCATGGCAACCATCAGTGTGCATAGTCTTAGACCATAATAAATGCAAGTTAACGCACTACAAATTAGAAGTCAGTGGTTAAAAGATAACTTGCATGACTTTGTCAGAGGCAATTTGTTAGCACAATAACTTGACTGTGTGTTTGAGCTGTTAACACCAAATTCATCCCATCTAATAGTAGACAACCACTTAATCTGTAAGTAAAAATGGCACATGGCCCTTCTACAGTGAGTGAAAAGTCCAAGCACAGGACTATTCACATCCTACATGGAGGGAAATGCATCCTCAAAATGTCAGTTTTCTACAGGGAAAGACTAAGTTGGAAGGTTAGGAAGGTAAATCAAAGATATCTATTTGTAATTTTTGGAATTAATTTGTCAGGTTTTGGAGTTAATCTGGACCACAATGTTCAAATCTTACTCTCACCAATCTCTTTCTCCAAGATTAAAATAAACCAATATCATGGTTTAAACCTAGCCAGCAACTAGGACCATGCAGCTGCTCGCTCCCTACTCCCCTCCTCCAGTAGGGTAGGAAGAAGAGGGGAAAAATAACCTCATGAGTTGAGATAAAGACAGTTTAATAACAAATCAGAAATGGAAGAGGAAAATAATAACAACAATAGTAAACGAATATACAAAGTAAAGTGATACAACACAAGTCGTTCTCACCACTCAGTGATCAGTTGCCCAGCTCATCCTGAGCAGATATCGTGGATCCCTGCCCACTGGCCAATCACCATATTTATACAGAGCATGGTGGCTATAGTATAGATTATTCATTTGGCCAGTTCATTCTCTTTATGCTCCCTCTCAGCTTCCATAGGAAGCTGAAAAAGTCCTTGACCAATATATATATCACTTAAGAACAACTAGAACAATATGGGCTATTGACGTTATTCTCATACTAAATGCAAAACACAGCACCTCCTAGGAAGAAAATTAAATCTGCCCTAGCTGAAACCAGGACAACCAAGAAAAACTGAAGGCCAGCATTTCCAATGACTACATGTTTCTACAAGGTGTAAGCCTTTCCCTTGTATAAGCTGTTTGCTAACTCTTTGGCTGAAGACCACCCTCCTACTGTTGACTGAGGAGCTGACTGTATAAACATTCCTCGTCCTCTTCAGAGCAGACTTAGATGTCTTGACTCGGATAACTAGTCCGACCTGATTAAACAAAGATAATTGATTTTGCATGATCGCTGCTGAACAGTCCTTGAAAAATTTGTTCTGCTACCTCAACTGTCTTCCAGCCCAATCTCTGACTCAAAGGATGAACGATACTAGGGTTGATAACACTTCAAATCACTGCAGCTGTTTCTCAAAGGTCATCTGACCACAGCTGAAATCCCACTGATTTTGCAGAAGAAAGTCCTCTTCCTCCAAGGAGGACAGGACCTGAACGTGGATTACAGGCACACTGTGAACTGTCAGCCTCTCTGTTAAAAGCTGTTAATAATTCATTATCACCATTTTATACCAGCCAGCCCCTGGAGAAGAGCAAATTAAAAATGCTTCTTGAAATATCATCCTTATCAGCAATGCCGGGAAAAAAAGATGCAACTCCTCTTCCCTACTCTCACTGCTTGCAAACACCCAACGAAAATTGCCTTCTTTAAGAGAAAACAGTTGCTGACATTTTATATTTCTGTTTTTACTTTATTTACAGAAGACTCTGTCTACTGGGAAATGACATTTTCCTTCAGCTATAAAAATATATAGAAAAAAGGTACAGCTGGCATTTACAAGAAATACAGCTAGAAAATTACAGGGGACAAATAACCACTTATATTATCTATAGTTACACAGAAACATGAATTAGAAATTTTATTATTGTGGTATATTTATTATTCTATTTATGACCTCCAAGAATGGATTCCTTTTCATAATATACCTGTTATAGCACCAGTCAACACTATCACAAAGAATGTTTCTTGAAATTACAGTCTTAGAATGCAATTATAAATTTTTGTAATATTTTGGCAGAAAATATTATATTACATAATGATGAATATGTGTAAATATAGATTTAACATGATCAAAATTACAAATGAATTCTTATCTGTTATCCAGAAATTACCATAGATTTTTATTGTAAGATAATGTCGAAATGATCACATGAATTTATTTATAATCTTGAAAATACAGGCAGAAAGATGAAATACTAAACTCAAAATATAATTATTCAATCAAGTCTATTATATTCAACCCAGAAATAGGATACCCTGGTAACAGCACATTTTGACTAAAAATTCATATTTTTATTCATGACTTCTACAAACTGTCAGCAGCTGTAGGAATACAGACCTTATGTTGCCAATGATAGCACCAGTGAAGTAACCGGCTTTCCCTTCCCTACATGCTTGAAGAACTGCAATATCATTTATCCACCACAAAGGTTTACAACGGCCTGGCAGAGTGAGATTAATATGCTTCTTTATGAAGCAAGCAGCAATGTTTACATCCTTCCTTCTCTCTCAGTAGCGCCTCACTGTAAACCCTTTGTATTATCAGGCTTGATGGGGGTTACTGGAGGCTTAGAGTAAAAAAAAAGCAAAAAAAAAATCACACTTTAAAACAAATGGAAGAATATTAACTCTTTGTGGAAGAATTATAGTATTCAAGCAGGATCAGCTGGGTTTATGGCTTTTGATTTACCTTACACCATATGGCCAGCTTTTCCAGCAGAACAGCAGCAGAGACAACTCTGCCCAATTGCACTGCAAGGCCAACGACACCCATCCCAAAAAGTTGAAAGACTGTATTGCCAAAATCTTCAACTCAAAAACATTTTCCCCACACTTCTCACAGACTCTGAAAACTGAAAGCAACCAACAGGTGACACAGTCTCCCAGGAGGAAAAAATTAAATGCCTTTTACCCACAGGAATTTGGCTCCTCATTCCCAAGTGACTTTGTCATCAGCCTCCTACAATACCACAGCCAGGGGAGACACACTACTGGGAGTCACAAGTCAGCAACAACTTCAATGCTGAACCTTGATTTTGCACCCAGGACTAAAGCAAGAGGTGGGATGCCATAGGTTATATTCTGCTCTCACATAAACACACACTGAAGGTAGCATGGATTTGGCAAAATTAGTGTAGCTGATTGGGATTGACTGGTGTAAGTGCTGAGCACAACATGGTCGCATGGCTATCGCTCTATTTATAAAGCGGCACCTCAAGTTTCTTCTGAAAATCCATGTTTTTTCTACATTTCTGCTGGCAATTATTCACCCACTTGTATCAACCGCCTCACTATTCCTTACACTGTAACTAAAAGGTTTCCAAAAAATTAGTAAACAACAATCTTAAAGAATTGCAGTCCTTTGGGTATTACCTATTTAAAAAGTCATAAGATTGCTGAAGAAGAGAGTAATCCAGACTCTTGAACAAACACTTCCAATTCATCCTAGAAGGGTAAAAATTAACAAAGTTTCTGCGTATACACTGGGAGCACACAGGCACATGCTTACATGTGCATATTCTCTTTTCCAGAGCATCCAACATTTATTTCTCAGCCCCAGAGGTGCCGAAATGACAGGCCTACAATTGTGTCTTTATTGAGGCATAAAAGAGTTCCTCTAAGTTATTTTTAGATTTAATTTTGCCCCTCCTCCCCCCAACAAATCATCTTCAGAGTCCTACAGAATCAACCTCTCAGTGGGTGGCTTAGCTTAAAAAAAAAAAAAAAAAGAAACCAGAGACAACCATTCGCTAGAAAATTATTTTTGGTTGTAATTGTAGGGCGGGATTTTCTGAAGCTCTCCTTGCCTGCCTTAATTTGCTGCCACTGGCTAGAAAGAGAAGTTTAACATGGTCTCCAGCAAAAGCAGAACTAGGCCAACAAGAAAGTCTTTGAAAAGCCAACCTCACAATTACAGTTCTGCATTCTGTAAGGAATTCAAGAAATAGTCTGTTTCCCTAGATGCAGTATCTACACTTAAGCAGCATTCCCTGTCACTATTACTGATCATATAGATTCTTATATAGATTCTTCACTAGTACAGTTTGTAGGTGACAAAAAGCCACACAGAGTATTAAGTAGGTAGGGCAGGGTATAGCTAACAAATAAATATCACATTTTACATTTCAGCAAAATGACACAGAACTCTAAGGAGGAGGAAAAAAAAAATAGAAAAAAACACAGAAATGCTCTAGGGGCTGAAAAGTCAGCTTTACCTTGTAAGGCCTCCAGAGCTCAATCTGTTCAGCTAGAACAAACTGGTTTGTACATAGACAGGGAAAAGTTGTGATGGCAGAGAGATGCTCAGTTTCAATGATGTATGTGTGTTAGGATATGATAGCTGAAAGCAGAAATGAAAAGACATGATGTTGTGGTAGTGATAATAAACCATTTTTTAAGTTCATGCTTTCCTGTCTTCCGTGTTCACACGAGATTTCGGATTGGGAAGGAATCTTACCCCAGCCTGTGCTGACTGAGAAGCGTTTAGCCAAGGTGTGCAGTGCAGACCTGGAGCAAGTACCACCTCCTGCCCCTGCTGAGGCTTCCGGCGCTGCTTGTGTCTGAGCCTTCCCTGTTTGCTTGTAGCGTGCGGTGCTTTGGGGCAGAACTGAGCTATTTTTGGGCTCAGTACAACACTACTCAACACAATTTAATAGCCAGTCTGAACTTGGCATGATTTCATTCTCCCCTTTCTGGTGTCAGACACTGTGAAATAAGGATGAGCCTAGGGTCAGTCCCCGTGCAATATGCAGCCCTGTGCTAATAGCATCAGTACTCTGGTTCTTCTCCTTAAACAGCTAGCCTTGCTTTTTTCCACCTCCTTTCAACTGCAATTTTACTCATTTCTAAATACAGAGAGGAACTTTTTGCTTATGGCTTTCTGCCAAGTATTCTTTCTTTCATGCTCTTGCACCTTGGCTTTATTAGCCTTCTCTATCAGTATGCCCAGAAGATGTTCTCACCAATGCACCTGACAGGCTTTCCTAACATTTCCTAAAGTACCATCAGCAAGAATTGTCTTGCTTCTTACTTAGAAAGTATTTTAAGTTTCCCCTCTCTCCTTCAGCCTGTCAGTGTGAAGCATTCCCTCTCTGGCATTAGGCATTCTACTGATTGATCCAATGCAATAAGAATAATTACAAGTGTTTGGAAACTGAGTTATTTAAAAGTTCAGCAATTTTATATTATGAAAATTCACCTAGTCTTTAACATTTTCTCTAAAGGTGCTCATGCCATCTTTTATTAAGATTATATTTAATGTATTTGTATTTTGGTGCAGACTTGTATAGTGGTCCAGATGCCATCAGGGCCCCTTTCTGCCAGGCATTCAGTCAAAATTGATATTGGGGACCCTTGAATCCAACATGGTCATGCATTAATGTGCAAAATCACTGCTTTCCAATAGATTTGTCTTCCCAACCTGTGCTCCTGCAGCTCTAAGGAGGATTTTCTGAAAGGTGATGCTAGGATACTTATATGAGAAGTGAGAGGTCCTGGCCACTTACAGGTGGTCAGGGAGAGGGCATTACCTGCTGCAGACGGATTACAGCAAGGGTGTTACACTGCCCGGTTTCTGTGCCCCAATTTGTTCTTGTTGCCTTAATAAGAGGATTTCCCCACCCCCCACCCCCGCACTTGGAAATGTCAATAGGTTGGCCTGTATTCTGCCTACAGTATTTAATTGAAGAGGAAACACACACCAAATATCCCACCATGCAACTCTCCTCATGCCTCCTGAAGCGGCACAAGACTTTTGCTGACATGTCTGACACCACTAAATCCTAGCACTTATTTACATTAGACTTTTTCCTTGCTTCTTAATTCTTCCTTTCTGCACATTGGCCTTTATCTAATATGACAAGAATTTCTATAACCATTTATATAGGCACTCACAATTCTCTAAAAAAAGTACTCTCCCTCTGCATTGGATATGACATTGTGTAGCAGATCTGAGGTCAGTTTAATCCAACCTTTTTTTTTTTTGCCTTTATCAGATACCTGAATACATCTGAAAAAAAAAAAAAAGAATCTTAAGACACTAGAAAATCAGTATACACCTGCCTTCCCTTCTTGCTATAAGATGAGCTGGTGTGCATCCATGCATAAAGCTAAGACCTTGCCCTGGACCTTCCCTCTAGTTTTTATCAAGACTTTAGATTTCACTCCCTTCCAATTTCTTTCATAACCAGTCAGTGCCAATTTGTCATACCCATCTTCTCCTGAAAGCCTTTACTCCAGGAGCTCAGGTGGCTCAACAAGTGTATCGCCACAGGCACGTGGCAGATCCATGGGGGGCTGCTTCCAAAGATCCAGAGGGCCATTTGTGACGGTCTCTGCCACCTCATGGAAAACAGCTATCAGGGGGAATAACTGATCTTTGTTTTTGTCATCAGCACTACTGGGAGTCAGGCTTTACCACAGAAACTGCTGATCCAATTAACAAACTGGATTAACTGAATCCTGGTCATATGAGCACTTGTTGAAGAGAGAAAAATTGTCTTTCAAGCTACAAAGTCCATTCGTTCATATCACTGTTGTGGTAGAAATTCATATCTTTACCTGATTTATCACTGAGTAACCTCTTGAATGTCCAAGGATATCACTTTGCTCACCTCCCACTGTAAGCTTTGAAGCCTTCTGAAATCCCTATTGAGCTACCACTAACTCCCCTGAATTCCTAAGTTAACAGCAGCAGTGGAAACTATAGCTTGCAGGCCTTACTGCAGAAACCCACCTCTCAGAAGCCTGGTAGCACACACAACCGTTTTCTCAAAGAATTGTTAATCTGTCTCCCTGCCATCTGTGACACTTCAAAGAGTCAAAAGCCAACGTTGCTTATCTCAATAACCAAACTTCTTTTCCCAAATCTTGAACACAAAGGTTCACAGCAGAGACCTGCACATACCGCAGATCTGAATTTCCCCGGATAATTTGTCTTTCAGTATTTAAATTTTTAGTAACAATACTTTAACACAGTTCTGCCCACCCCAAAGACTTCAGTCACGTATGGTGCTAATGAAAAGCTCCAACTCCAACAGAGTGACATCTGACAGCTAAAATCATTAGCTTCACCAGATTACAATCTTAATGACAGAAAAAAATTCACCTTTAATAAAAGAGCCATGGAATCTAAATATCCTCATCAAGCCGGTAGCACTCTAATATTTCACCTTCAGTGGAAAATCCCTATGTGTTAAATTGAATGACTGACAATTAACTTGCTTCAGAAAGGAGATGATAATCACACCTGCTGCCAAATCTGATGTGTACCACACTGAAGTAGTCCACTGATTATGTACTTCAGAAAGCATGTATTAGTATGCAACTAAGGAATACACTCAAGTTCTGCAAATATATCACAGTATTTTTCAGTACATCTTAAGTGTTAATACTATTAACATATAAAAATCTATGAAGAATCTCCTTTCTTTATTAACCACATTGAGATTTTCATTAAAGGTTAATTCTAAAGGAAGTTAATTAGTTCAATCATACCTTATAAAACCAGTTTCTACCAGGACTGGCACCTTTCTCAGGCAACATACCACTATGCTCTGTTAAAACAATGCCCACTGCAAATTCTTACGTAGGTCAATACGACCTCCAAGTTGTCTAGATCTACAAAGACCGAGCTACCTTTACCAAGAGACCACCTGCCTATTTAACATCTCCATTTGATTAACATTAGATGCAAAACTGTTATTGTCTTCTCTTTGCCATGTCTGCAGGAAAACTTGCCTAATATTAATATCACTGTAGTCTTGAAAAAGGGACAGATTGTACTTCAATAGAGCTTTTCTGAGGCAGACATGCAGCAAACACTTTCATGCCCTTGTAATCAACAGAAAATGGCCATGGATAATGAAGACTATTTAAAATGGTGTCACATCATCTTGTTGTGTGTTCTCCATTAAGTTTTTTTTAAAAAAAAAAGCCTCAACCAAATTACTGTTAGTAAGAGTGAAAAGTCACTTCAGTAGAGATGGAGTTCAAGTCTAATCTGCCATGTGTGTACATAATTGATTTATTTTTTTTTCCCAGGTAATTTATTCCTGAAGGTTAACAGTGCATACACAATTGGGAAAGAACATAGCATTTCCAAAGGCAAAACACCTGGATTTTAGGAAGATCAGCTATTAACAAACTGAAAATTAGAATAGATATCCCTAGTTCACTTTGTTCATCTCCAGGCATGCTACAATCTTGACAAATAAGGGGACCCTTCTACTTTTACTCTCTTTTCTACACTGCCACATCCTCAATTGTGCCAACTTGATATCTGTAGTACAGTTCCCCAGATTTAGAAGTCATATTTTACTGCTTTGAGAGGTATTCAACATGTCTCTTGGTGCAAGAAGTACCAACAGCAACAGACACCCAAACACCCACCTAACATACACTTAATAGTAATAATAATGGCAACTTATACCAGAACATACGAACGAATAAGCAACCAAGAGCATCCATCATTTCAAGCCAGTTTACGACACACAGTAGAAATGCATATGGAAATCAGGAACTTCTCATTAATAGTTTTCATTTGTCAGACATGGAATAAACTCTGCAAGCAAAATTCTCCTTTGGTAGTATCGATTTAGAAATGCAAACTTGACACAGGATTAGAAGCTTAAGGTTTTAACAGCGAACACACACAAAGTAGTAGTCAATAACGACAACAAAAGACCAATTTCTTAATCTTCTTACTAGTTATTTCTAAAAAGCCATCTCCCAGTGAAGACATCCTCAGTCTCTAGAGAAAGCTGGTCCCTCCTGCATTTCAATGATACATTGGTCATATTTCAACTCTCACTCCAGTTCTATGATGTGTCATGTTGAGATGCCATTGGCTTTTCATTAATTTTGACAATTAAAATGTACTAAACACCATAACTCTTTGTATCGCTGCTAGTGACAGAAGTAAGTCCTTCATTAATATCAACGTTCATATCACTTCTGGATCTGGCCTACTGTGTGCAAGATTACAGAACTACAGTAGCAGTAATTTTAACTTTTTTCCTTTTTACAAGTCACTGAAAGAATTATGGAGAAAATGCCATCCATTTAAAAAAAAAAAATGTACAAAATTTCTCCATTTCCCAAATCATGAGGAACTAGAGATGCAGTTTAGCAAGCAACTTTTCCTTCTTCCTATTCATCTTTTTGTTAACGTTTTGCAAGCTACTTCTGTGTACAACACACTTGAACAGACAGCACCACCACGTCCTTGCAGCGATTACAAATAAAGGACAGAGAAGTATCAATAACAGTGTTTTAAAACTGCAAAGTTAAATGAGCCATAAATACTGTTACATACCAACCCCCGAGTACAACTTGAGGATAACACAGCACACAGATTTTAATAGAATAAATAGTGCAGTAGGAAACAAGGTAAGTAACACTCATTACTGTGACTATAAAACCAGATACAGGAGCGACCTGGAAGCACTGGACACACACCACTGGTGGAGACAACACAGCCCAATGGGCAAGACAAACCCATACCAGCAGAACCAAGTTATACTTTCTATCTCCACAACCCAGCTCCTGTTTGACTTCAGGGAGACCACTTCAGTATTAGCTTCAAAAATAAACACAGTAACATGGAGAAAAGGAGGCAAAAAAATAATAAATCTCTAAAATGGTTTGATTACTGTGTAATAGAAAGGTTTGGGTGTTTGTTTTAAATGAATAGACAGTTGAACCTGTGAGATAGCATCTGAAGTTGGTGAGGGCACAGGAAGAGTGACAAACATGAGCTACTTTGAGTAGTGCTTGCCTTACCTTCCCTGCATTAAGGGCAAAAGCCACCAAGGTCAGGTCTGCTTTCCTCTGATTTCCACAGAGGTGGAAGCTGTCAGAGTTAGATTTTCACTGGTTATGCATATGTATTTAAGTGACTTTACAGTGAGAATGGCTGAAACATCAGTCCTGCTTTCTGTCCATTTAAGTAGGTGTTTGCTAACTGAAAGCTTAAGAATCCAATGACCTTTTATAGTTGCAGCAACAGCTGTATTATCCTGCCAATATCTACTCTCTCATGAACACCATGCTCATTAGTTGACATTAAGCATGATTGCCATAAAGGTGATGTAGCTGAGCTTTAAACGGTACCTGCATTGTCCTATGGATATTTATTCCAGAGCTATTCTGTAATTAAAGGCTTTATCAAGTCCTTTGAGAAATTCACTTCCAAACAGAGTTAAAGAAGTGTGAGTTGTTCCAAATTACTGTATTTTCACCCATCAATTCAGATGATTGCCAGAAAATGCAGCCAAAAAATCTCAAACACTTTTTAGACCAGGAAATGAGATTAGCAACAATCAGATCACACTACTACTATGTTATTTTGAGAGACCTTTCAAGGTACTGACCTAAACATCAATTATCCTTCTGCCTCGCATGCATACAAATAAGTGTCTTGAAGCCCACAATTTAGAACACAGCTGGTGATTCTGATGGCTGAACAACATGCTATGTTCAAGAAAAACCTCCCGCATGCACTTCCTTACAGCACAAGAGAGTAAGTCTACGTTTCCCACTCAACCAAAACATTGCCACACCGAGACCTAAGAGACAGAGCTATGCTCAGTCAATGACTCTTTGATATGCTCTCTGGGTTACAGTAAAGTTCACTTCATACCCTTTCATAGCTAATGCTTGCCATTTTAATTGTGGGTAAAACAAATGCAGAGGAAGTCAACTCAGTATGAACATGAGACATCACATAAAGACAGATCACCCGAAGTCTACAAAGCTCTCATCTACAAATCAACTCCTTGTCCCCGCCCTGGATTCTAGAAGTAGTGACAAACAGGTTAAATGCAAGTGCTGAAGGATGCAGACACACAGCACACTGTATCTCCATTTTGACCTTTCTTAAAGGTAGTTTAAGAAGGGCAGTAAACTCTGTTATTTCAGTGAATTATGCTATACAGATTTAAAAGATTTATTTCTTTCTACATCCATCGACATTCATTTTTAGTGTAATTAAACTGTTCTCATGGATCCTTGAGCACAGATAACAACTGGAAGTAGAGCGAGAGCATCCACTAGCAATCTTTTTCATTAAGTACATAACCAAATATTATTTGCTAGGCTGAAACACAAAATGCATCTAAAGGATCTCATTTTGTTTGAGACCTGAGGGAGAGCCACAGCATGTGACCTTCTGAGAGATGAGGACATACAACTGAAGCATCCAGGAGCAAACAAGGCAGTCCTTATTACTGCTATGAGGTTTAAATCTAGTTTCTACAGATGAGGCTCTAATGAAAATATAAACCCAATAAAAACGTCAGCTGGTAGAATTAGGCCCTTAGCAATAATATTATCACAGAATAAAATAAATCCAAAAGCTTTAACAAAAAAAAGAATCCAAGTCTTCTGGATGTTTATAAGCAAATCCAATTTTCAAGTTCTGTCAAATTGACAGTTCTTTAAAATCATCATATAACCAGGAAATTAAATAGGAAGTAACATTTAGGAAGCAGAGGAAGAGTAATGAGAGACAGAGAGAAATAAATGTTTGGCTTTTTTAATCCAGACCCTTGACATGTTATTTTTTCCTGTGTGTTGTTTAAAATATTATCAACACTACTTGCAAAACAAAAATCTGCTTCCATAATAACCACCACAACCCCTAAAATAATAACAAAAGTTGCTTCTAAATACATAGGACACGAAGTTTTCTGAGGGAAACAATGTCTAGGATGCCTAAATTAGTTCACCTACCAAATTTTTCAATCTTTGGAGAACATGAATTTGGATTTTGGTGTTCTTATGACTGTCCCAGCATTAAACCAATTCTTGCACACATCTCTCCTATAAGACTCTAGACACACAAAAAAACCCCAAACACCTTCACACTGTGTACAGATCCTACATGAACAACCTTTATACCTAGGATAGTGAAAGTGGATTGGCAGAGAAAGCACAAAGCATCACAGCTACACAGTACATAAATTGATGAATGATTATGTCCATTTAGTAAAGCTGGTAATGGCTCTTTTCCCTCCCCACCTCTAAAAGCCAAAAAGTCATTTCAGTAAATTCTAGAACAGCAAAATTTAATTTTCCAGACAACCCTGGACAAAAAATTACATATTTTAGATCAGTTTGCATATTTTTACTTTTGAGTGCTAGCAGAATTTAAAAGCATTACCATCATTGGTATTAATAGACTTTGCATGCTTAAATCTGACAAAGAGAAGCAAGAGCGTTTCCCTTAGCTTTCATTATATGATACTTTAACTAATAAAAACGTCCTTGTTCCAGTGCCCCTGGAAGAATAACTGTACTAGGCAAGAGACTGAGCTTTAGAAATCTCAGGAGGCAGCATCCTATTCAGTTACATCATCTAAAGATATTCACACCTTACCTGTGAATGACATGGAGGCCAAGACAAGGTTAAGACAATGATCTACCATTAACTCATTAATGGCCCTGCACCACATCCACAAGCTTGCTCTAAGCAGACAGTGGCAGAAATGGTTATTTAATTTTTCAAGATGACTGGAAGCTTCACATTCCAGGGGTAAAAAGAAACTCTCAGTCCTCAGTTTATTTTATGTTTCTAATTATCATAAGAATACTCTTCTGCTTTTCTGAAAAGGAGAACTACAGCTGACAGGGTAATCCCAATGAGCAATACAATTACTTGTGATGGTCCTCTCTTCCTTAACAGTTGCTCATTAAGAGATTTGATGCTAGTGAAAATTGTGTCAACATTTTCCCTTAATACAAAGCAGTAGCTTTCCAGACTATTTTGACATTTCTAGCTGAAAGAAAAAAACAATTCAAAGTCTGTGTTGTCTTCAAGGGATACAGAGAGTGGACGATCTGTTTATTCTTGCACATTTGCTTTCAAGGTTTATCACTTGGTCCACGTACGAAGGAGAAAAAAAAAAAGCATAACATGCAAAGAAATCAAAAAAAGAATACAAAAGAGGAGCTTATCTGCTTACGTATGCTGTTAGCAAAGTGCACAACTGGAGCAAAGAGGGATGCAGAGAACATGGGGCACTGACGCCCCTCACCTCCCTCATAGCAAAAGCAGGAGGCTATTTGGATGGAAAATTATCATTGTTAAGTGGGCAGAAGATCTGTCTCTGCTCCCTTTGTTTATTGTATATAGAATACAGACAGTATCTCCCACCAGTTAACATGCATCAGCACCACAACACCCCTGTGAAGGTAACTTAACGGGACCCATTCCGTGACTCTACACTGGCCAATCTCCTGCAATCAAAGACTATATGCAGCCCAAAGGCAAAGATGCTGTGGGTCCCACCACAAGGCTGCCACACTGTGCTACGCAGGGGAGGACAGAAGAAAACCTCACACAGGATGGGTTCTCACTATATAATAATTGGAAATCATACAAAAATTGTACTAGAATGCTTGGATGGAAAGTGCCACAGACAAGCTGCCCGACAGCAGCAGTCAGCAGCAAGAACATGTCCGTTGGGTTTCCCACCACAAAAACATGCTAACTTACCCCTTAGATGTGGGGATCTATGGAGAAGGCAGCAGAAAGCTGTCCCAAGTTTAGCTTCTTTGCACTAATGTATTTTCAGTTTTTATCATCTTTTTCAGCATTTCTGTCTCATGCTCGTGCCCTGGTCTGTTCCTTTGTGCTGCCCTTGATGCTTTCACAGACTTAGCCAAGGAAATATTACTCAAATATATGAAGCTGTTTTCTGCCACTATTACTGATACTAAACAATACAATATAGCATACAATTCTTCCTCTATGGCCTAATTCATATGAATGAAGGAAATAAAACCCAGTCCACAGAATTTAGTACAGTATTTTCTTTCAATATAGTTTTCAAGCTTATCTAAACAATTTTATAAGAGGAACAGAATTTATCTAATGCAATACAATTACTCCACAGAGACACCAAAGGGTAAAGAAAAGAAGAAAACAAAAATAACCCTGGCAGGATACGTTTAGTTCCCATTCCGCAACTCCTCCCACACACAAAAAAATACGTAACAGAAGTCAACATATACTATACAATATTTATTACCAGCTTACCAATAAAAATATGAAATTCTGCATTTCTAGAAGGGTTATGTCTGTAATTTTTGCTTTTCTGACCAGTTAACTAAACTTAATTTTAATAAAAAAATCAATGATTTCTAGAGGGTTAGTCTTGCAGTGACTGTTGTGTTTATTATTACATTTCCCAATCTTACTTTCCTAACCATGACCAGCTTAGACAGTGGTGGATGTCAGCTACTCCACATCTTTGAGTTCACTGAAATCTCAATAAGGCAGCTGAGCCATTCGCAACAAAATCTCAAATGTGGCGAGTCCCCACAGCTCCATCAGTGCTACCAAAAAGGGTTTGTTTTTTTTTCCAGATGTACACAGATGTATTTGACATAACTCTGGTACAAGTCTGCCCTTATCAAGCTTTCCAGCTTCCTTCCCCATCCTCACCTGCTCTTCTCAGCTGCAGCTCTCCTTGCCACCGCTCTCCTCAGAGCCTTCTCAAGTAACCAAATCAGCTCAGAGACAGCCCAGTTTCATTTTGTCACACAGTAGTGCAGACATGGGTGCCATCTGTACATCATCATGTGCTGACAGCTCAGAGACACATCACTCTCCTTCTTTCTAAGTAACTTGGGCTAAACACTAGGCTATTTCTGGAAAAAAAAAAATTCGGTGGGGAAATGACCACTAACACGTAACAAGGAATTTTATATCTGTACCCATATTCTTAAAATTAGCCTCACTTTTAACAATCAGTTTCTACTTGAAACACTTAGCATCCATTCTTAAAGAAGCAGCAGCTCCAACTATGACAATGCAGCTATTGTGCCCATTCACCGGTTAATGTGCTGCAAAGACTTACACACAGATATTTTATTTTCTTTAGCAAAACAACTAGCTGCTCCATCTAGTCATTCAACCCCCAGTTTAGCATCATTGCCTCTCTAACACGTCTATCGCTGAATTAACCAGCCTCTTTAGTCCTCACCAATGCATTAACAAAGCTTCCCTTCAAAGTATCACCCAAACTACTATTATTAGCTTAGCTTTAATATAGCACAGACATTAAGAATGGCTGCAGCTAGAAAAAACCTATGTAGATGTTACTTGTCTGACAGCTTCGGGCTTATTCTCAACACATTAAATAACTCAAAAATGACTCAGCCAGCTATTCACTGACATCAACCCCTGCACAGCTGAGTAAGTAATGTTAAGGGCCTGTAAATGGAAGGAAATCCTATTATGAATGCCAGGAGGGGCATCAGTCTTTTCTTCCAAGCCACAGCTCCCTGTGAATAAGGGGAACAGCACTAAGAACCAAACACAAAGCCTGATCTCCAGCAGCTACAGTAAAGCCACGTATTCTTCCAAGGTGGGGACAACCAGGGAAAAAGCTCCAAAAGACTCAGGAGCTGTTGAAATACAGAAGTTTTCAGAGGCAAATCTTAAATGTTAGAACTTCTACAGTAATACAAATTTGAGAGCAACTCTACTGTGTAAACAACACCTGGCTGTTCAAGCTTCTTGCAGTTTTTGGCTTTTTTATTTGCTTTTGCCATTTTCGTTCTTCAGGTTCCAACAATCCCCATGCTGTTGGACAGTCCACAACTGGACAGGCAGGGAGAAGCTGGGCTCCACTGCCCTTGGTCTGCAGCAAAACCATCTGCACTGAAAGTTAGCTTTTATGAAGAAAAATAAATTGCATTCCTGGGATTTCTCTGTCTGCTATGCCGCTTTCTGCTGGATAGAACACAACCAGAAAGCCAGCAGATGCCCTACATGTCTCCAAACAGATCAAAAAAGGGAGTAAATGGATACAAAAAGAGAAAGTTTCAGTCACCACAAAATGTCCTGCCAAAGAACATTTGGCAAATACTGTTATTGAGGTGCATATAAGCGTAAGCAGATCCTTTCTGGCATTCCAGTGACTTGAGAAGGAGGAGGAAAAAGGGGTTGAAGGATGTCTTACAGAAGGGGATATCCTTACAGAAGCGGCAGCTACTCTGGGCTACATAGAAAACACTAGTTCAACAGCAACAGCAAAGCTTAACGCACCATTCAAAGCAAGGGAGTTGGATTCCATTCTGGTTTTACCTTGGCACAAATCTTTTGGTTCTACTTCTGAATTACACCATTTTCTGTGAATTAGGACTCAGTGCCATTATTTCTGTCCTTTAAATAAAGGACTGAACTAAACTGAGAGCAACGTTATTTGGTATTAATACAAGTTGGGCAACAGGTAAGTTTTAACTCAGACATATTTATAGAAGAAAATCAAAGCAACATAAAAATATCTGATAATACACAAATCAGTAAGAGTAAATGCCTAATTTCTCATGATGATTGCTTCTGGAGTTAATGAACGACCTTTTTCCTCTCAGCTGTGCTGGAAGGTTTGCATTTCCCTTCCTTTGTTCACTCCCTCGAAGGTATTGCTATAATCAACATCTGTCCTGGAGACTGCCAGACAGTTCTAGCATGTTTTGGCTCTCGTTTCCATGTGACAATTACTAAATTTCATAAGGAGAGCTCATGTGAGCACCACTGCAACACTTGCTGGACTGAACCACAGTTCAGTGAAGCGTTAAAAATGGGAATGTTGCAGGTCTCCCCTCTGTGGCTTCTGCCATCTCAGGAGGGCAGAGAGCAGCCCCATAACACAACCCTTACCTGTAGGCCACCAAAGGGACCTGTATATTATTTTCCTCATTAGCTATAGAGAGAGGGGGCTGCCCCTATAGCCCAGGGAGAGCCACATCTCTAGATTCAATTGGAAAAGAAAATAACCAAAATACATTTTCAGAGGATTACATGTTTTACAACAACTTTTATTTCTTTGTCAAAAGCAGCCTGACAGAGGCTTCTCCTCTTTACAGAAATTATAAAATACTGACTGCATAGTCTCTTAAAATAACTCTACCCTTAGCTCTCAGTACAAGAATTTAATCCTTGCAGTGCTCACATATGCTTTGAATGTTATTTACACCAGTAAAAACAGAGAGTATTTCATTTCAAGATTACCTGAATCATACTGAAAACAATTCACGAAACGGAAACTAAGTAAAATCTATGGTCTCACTCATACTTCAATTTTTGGTGTAGCTTATGTGAAGTAACATTCACTGAGCAAGAGATACTCAGCCTCTCAGATTATTCCCCATTTACCACTAGAGGCCAGCAGTTCACCTGCAGCTGCTACACCCAGGAGTACCTGACCACCTAAAGGTAATTCTTCTCCCTCTTCCACCTGCTAAACCACATTAAAATAGGCTAGAAATGCATACACTCTTGGCTCACCCCTTGGCCATGAGTGATGCTATATATTGGGAGGGAGAACTAACTTAAGCAATCATATATTTAATGGAGGTACACACACACAAAAGCTACCAAAAAAAAAAAAAAGTATTGCAATTGGGGAGAAAAGAAATTCTTGGGGTTTTGTTATTGTTGGGGTTTTTTTCCCCACTGGAAGATATCAGTCCAAGGAAGGGTACTAATTTTTTCTGAATTTTAATGCTGTAACTGGAACCAGTATCTATGGTCTGAGACATGTCGTTTAACATTTGGCTGCCCTTCCCTCTAGCTGTAATAAGCTGCCTAAGAAGCAAAGACAAAATGGATTTGAGATCTCATTCCAGCACATCCACTTGGAGACAATCTCTTCTCTAGAAAATGGCTAAGAGTAATCATTTGAAAAAATGACTTGGTTTAGACATCAAAAAAAAGTAAAGATGTTCAAAATGTCTTTAGGATATATTTTTTTACCTTTACTTCTTTGCAGACTCTTACTTCTACACATAGAAGTAAGGAAGGGCACCTATATCATAAGCGCTGCCAAAATAACATGGGAAAACCCTTAACTTATCACAGACATTGCACTATTATAGACAAATACTAAAAAATGTAGCTTTGGACAAAAGCAGCCTAGCATTTTTTCCTGGTCTCTTTGGACTTAGATAGCACCCACCTGCTAGGAATTTTATAATTTAACAGCACTACAAGAAAACTATTTACAGCAATTAAGTTATTCATTAAAAATATTATCTGATACTAAAAAACAACCAACTGATTTCTGGAGGAGACAAATCTGTCTGAAGGAGAACACTTTACTGACAGTTTTCCTAAGGAGCAGGCAACCTGGAAAAGGTGAGCCCACCATTTCTTCCCCTTCTACCCACCCACAAACCAGCAGCTAAGACCTCAATGCAGGTACTGCTCACATGTAAATATCTTCAACATGTCACAATACAGTTGCTCCTTGAAAATGAGACCACCTTTTAAGTGCTTTTATGCTATGCAGCGAAATAACATATTGCATATATTTATACCTACCTCAGGGAGGTTCTGTATCTGCACCCAGCTGGGGGACTTCAGCCAGGCAAACAGTTGCCACACTGTGCTCCTCAAGAGCTGGGAAGCATTAGAGGTGGCAAAAGGTTGAATTCAGGAGACTCTTCAAAATCCAAGAGAGAAATCTTTAAGGCTAAAACTAGATATTTCCCCCATCCCAACAGTAAGCAAAACTGCACCACATGTAGGGAAAACAGCAGCCACATACTGCACAGCAGCCTCAGAAAAGCCTCACACAGCAGACCCTCAGGGTCATATAACAAGCAGAACTCCCCCAAACACAATCTAATTGCATCAATTTATACCAGCTGTGAATCTAGCACAGGTTTTTTTCGTAACTCTCTATTAACAGCTGGTATAATTCTGCTAAAACTGTGTCTTAGCACAGTTCAGCTGCAGGTCAGTCTGTTTTAAAGTAAGCAAAGATGATAACTTTGGTGAAACAGTTGCTTGAAATGCAATAAAATACTCATTAGGAAACTCAGGATGTTTCTACACGAGAACATTTATTAATCCTTGTATTAGGATCCTCAAATTCTGTTTGCTGTGTAAAACCAACCCTGTTTCTTTGCCACCTCCATTTTGTGTGGTCACAGAGCTGATGGCGTACTTGTGAGCTTGAAGCTTCTCCTCACAGTTTCAGGGGTCACTAAGCAAGTTTCAGGACAGTGGAGAATCAAGCCCCGAGAGTACAAAAATTATTTAGAAAAAGAGACATAACCTCTAAGTGAAGGCAATTCCAGCCATTCAGTGTCATTGAATCCTTCCCTTCTTTTTCCACAGACTTTCCAGGAACATCAGGTTTGCATAACCAGCAAGAGGGATGGTCAAGCTATCACATTTACTGAAACAAATTATACAAGCTGATGAGAAGTTTCTTGCAGCAGTAACAACCAAAGTGCAGGAGAGGGCACAGCAAAGACAAGGCTTAAAATCAAGTGTTGTTATCAATGAAGCTTTGCTTATTCATCTCAGCACAGAATCTGTGCTTCAGAAGAAATGAAATAGGGAGGGAATGGCTGTAATTCCCTACCAGGCAGCCAAATTAAAGAAGGACATACCTCTAACAGAGCTATTTAGGAAGTACTTCAGTAAGTACGCTCTAGTCCAGTAATTGCAGCATTCTTACAGCAGTAAATAGATTACTAAGAAGCAACAGCAAGTCTGGGGAAAATGTGATTACAGGAATAGAACTTCTCATCTTACTGTTTCTGTTATTTAGCACGTATTTTCCAAGTCGTGCATGACCTGCATTTTCAAAGAGGAGAATAACTGCTTCACCAAACCCAGGGAGAAAAAAGCAGTTTGAGAGACTTGGCTATTAACATGTAGCATAGTGGTTTGCAGACATCCAGATTGGCTTGATTAGATGAATTAATTACCCTCAGCTCCAAGACTTTAACTATCACTTTTTCTTGACTGGCATTTAGTTTGCACAAGAGGCCCAACACTTACACTGAGCCCAGAGTTTTTATGTGTACTGGAGACTTAAAACTCCAAAACTTAAGACCAATATGTCTGCCAATGTGCAAGAAAAGAGCAGGCATACAGCTGTAGAGATAGCAATACATAGTGCACCGTGGAAACATTTAAAATTAAAATCAGTGACAGCATTCCTCAATTGCACATACTATGATAACCTCATTTTTTATTATTGATTTGTAGGATTAACATACTATATTGAGAGAATCTATGTCTTTTTTAAGGTAGCACACTCAGATGTCACCATCTACCCTTTTAAAATCTCAAAACATTTGTTTCAGGTTATGGTCACTGCCCTGAAGACTGCAGTGACAGGCTCAGGTCATAAAAATGATGTTTCTGCTTTTCTGGTGAAGAAAGTCCACCCACCAGCTCACAGCAGTGTGGGAGAAAAAAGAGATCTGAGGTGATCTGAATCCTGTCCAGTGACACATGCAAACTGACAGGTGGGGCTGGATATAGCTGCTAAAAAATACAGTACGCTGAACAATTACGAACTTGTTGTTTGTCTCGGGAAAAGAGAATTGTGTGATCAGTAAATCTAACTGAGTTGTATTGATCGATCCAGCAATGTTGCCTCTTCAGAAACCTGATGAAAATGCCAACACAAAGTCCATCAATAGGTACTCTACTGTTTGCGGGGAGAGCTGAAAGAGGTCACCAAGTGTGCTGTACAGAACGTACTTTGCGTATAGGTACACTGCAGATACTCACAGCTTGTCTGCTTTAAAAAGACTTCGGGGGGAAAAAAACAACCAAACAAACAAACAAACAAAAAGTCCTGTTCAAGCCTACCTTCAATACCCTGTATGAACAGGCAAAGACCCAGCAGTTCATGCACTAACAATGAGGATGTAGCCTAAGAAACTACAGGTTGAGAACATGGTCTATTCATTGGCATGCAGTCTTCCTTGGCACGCAATTGGCACTCAGCATCCTTGATGCTGTCACACATGCGACGTGACCCACCTCAACGGACTCTACTTTTCTCTTTTTTCCATGAAAAGCTGCATTCCAGCACCTCACATGCAGTTTTGCCATGGCTTAGACAAATTTATAGTATGCTTTGATGTCTTCAAATGAACAAACTGAACTGAAAATTATTGACCAGTTTACCCAGACATATTTCAAACAAAATTAGATGGAAGAGGTGAAAAAATCCATCAGTAATCAGCGAAGTATGTAATGTAGAGAAAAACAAAATGATCTGCAGAAAAGAAGGCTACTCTGGAAGGGGGTGAATACCCCGTGTGCACAGTACCTCTTTCTCTTTTACCAATGAACTTGGTACAAAGGCTTTTGCTTAAAGGGAAACCATAACTAATGGCATCTGCCACAGGAACTGATCAGCATTCACTGAATTGCAAACCACAGCTTCAGACACCCTCGACTCCCACACAATAGATCACCCGTGCCTCTCGGGTTCAATTGGTCTCCAGTGTGCCACTAGACTTCAAAACAGGAAAGTTGTTAAGTGACAAGTCAGACAAGTGACAAAAGAACCAATATCAATATACATAATGCAACAAAACCAAATGAACCTGTGTCATCTTGCTTACAACAGCAAGGCTTTCCATCCCTGGAGAAACTGGGACAGTCTCAGCCCAACAAGGCACTGATTCTTGTCTCAGTGCTCTGGAGGGGGCACGACAGGAGCAATCATCTGTCCCATCAGGGGAAGGGGAGGGGGGAAATGTTACAATTTTGAAAAGTCTAGTTCAGACATTTACAACAGGGAAAGGATATCAAGGAAATGAGAAATAAACATTTAAAATGGGGTCTGTGGCTAACTGGAGGATTAAACCAACACATTTTTGTACAGCAAGCAGTGAGAAATCAGTGACTTAAAGACTCAGAGGATCTATTTCAAGGATTGATACTGCATGCTTCATATCATTTTCCTTTCTCATGGTGTCTTTAACTCTGCAATGTATAACCAGATTGTATACATAAATGGCCCTGCTCGAAAAAGTAGTTTTGAATTTAAATCAAACAATTGGACATGTAAAGTAAAAACACATTAAGTAAATCATAATCTTTGACTGGAAGAGCCTTGAAACTGAATTCTGAAGATGTGTGGCACTTAGTAATCCCAGAGGCCCAGCAGACCTAAGGAGGTGTCCGGTCCAGCCTCCTGCTCAAGCAAACCAGCCTGGGGGCTGACTTAGCATTGGGTTGAAAATATCTGTGAAAATTTTGGCATGGGAGGAAGAAAGAGGCTCTATGGGGAGGGCACAGCCAGGGCTGACCCCTTTGACCATGGCCTCACCACCATGGATATGCCATCACTGTGCCTGCCCCACTGGCTGCAGGTTTAACCCTTGGCTCCCAGCTCCCTGTCCCACAGGAAGCAGTCACCTTGTGCTGTGTCCTGAGACTGAGCACTGAACCTGGAATAAATTCTATAGACGTCCTTTAGCCAAGGCTGTCACTCTGCATGGTGGAAATAAGAAGTAAGTAGCACTCTGTAAAACTGAACTATTAATACCACAGTTAAAGAGATGATAGCATGATTACAATAAGTAATCAAGTAGTTTCCCTAAACCTGTGTGCAAACGTGATAGTCAGGACTATTATTTAAGATTTAAGAAAAGTTTCAAAGTGAAAAAAATTGATTTTTAAAAATATTTTTTAAAATATATTGTAAAATAAGTTAGTAGTTCATAGAAGGCATTTAAAGCAACTTGAGTCTGGTTCATAGCCAATATATGCTGTGGGGCAGAACCACATGTCTACTTACTGATTCCCATTAATAATGTACCCAGTTAATAAAATAAACCAATATTTTGCAGGTTGATTACAGCACCAGACCAGTAAAAAGCAGGTAGATGTGTTCCAGGCTTTCTGGAGCAAAGTATCTAGTCTACTTATAAATGGCATTTAAGAATAACATAACCAAAAAAAGAAACTGACAATATATATTTCCTGTTAAGAAACATATTTCAATTATTGAATAAATATCACATTCACAGAAAAACTTCCATAACAGGCAGCTTTAATGAGCCTATTTCCATAAAAATGCTTGATTTTCTGCTTCAAACCACTCCAGTGCCTTCCCTCAATTCCCTTGTTGGGCATCTTATTAAAAAGAAGAATTATTAAGAAGAATATTCACTATTCTATTCATTTGAGTTTTATTCCGTGTTCCAGGACTGTTCCCTAATATTAGCCTTACCTCTTACCCAGAAAATACTCTAGGTTATCCACTGCTGATAAACAGACATATATACCTCTGCCTCCACCCTAATTTCACAGAGTACGGATTGATTTATGGATTGTGAAATGGTCTAATTTTACTTACAAAATCTCCCACCTTCTATTGCAATAAAAGTAAACAAAGAGTCACCTTTACAATAGAGCCTATTATTTTCTACTTCCACAAGAGATGCAGGTTTCATTTCTCTACTCCCTGCTTTGCAATTTAGTCATTCAGTTACACAAAGTCAAACACACAGCACCCTACCCTCTCACCAAAAACTGCTGGATCCCTACCAAGCTCCTACAGTGTGAACAGAGCAGCCAGCCTCATCTGTACCATCCCAGGTGACAGGCACCACCACCTCTCTTGAGGGAAGGCTGCTGCATCAGGCTTTACTTCAAAGCCAGAAACATCAGGACACACTCCGTTTAATGTCCCTTGGGTCTGCAACATTGCCCTTCAGTCATTTGGCAGATGTACCTTTCTCTTTTTGCAAAGAGCTCCTTCAAGCCCAACCTGTGGCTCCCCCTTCTTAGGGGGTGAGGGATGGGGTGGGGAAAGATCCTTTCCTGGAGCTCTGTGCTATCCTAAAACCACATTTAAACTCACTGATAAGGAAACCAGGCCCTGGCAAGGATCCCCAGTATATACATGACTTTTCATTACAGAGCAGCTGTGGCTCCTCTGCATGGTCCAAAGCCCCATGGTCTTCCCTCTTCAGTGGTACTTCCCTTAACAGTAGCTTAAAGCCATCCGTTACTATTGGCAGCATTTCAAATCCCTTCACATTAGATTTGCCTAAGTTTTAATGGCACTGCGCTATGCAATGAAGATACAGCCCAAAATTCAAACTCTTGCAGAAGATCCCCCAATGAACAGCTGACCAGGAATGTAATAACGTAACAATATTCCTTAAATTCACCAAGAAAAAACAACACAATGCTTTTTCTCAATCATTACTGTGGTCATTACCTGTAGTACTATATTTTAAGATTTAACTTTGCCCTGATTCACAAGCAATACAAGAGGGTCAGAGAAAACAAAGACCTCTGCCAGGTCTGCTCTCGTCTGGTTTGAGGTCTTTGCTGGAGTGTGCAGCTCCTTTCAGAGCCCCATCGCAGCTGAAGATGTTACTTCAGGAGAATGTACAGTGGTTTT
The DNA here is from genome assembly GCA_004320125.1 of Scolopax mira. NCBI lineage: Eukaryota > Metazoa > Chordata > Aves > Charadriiformes > Scolopacidae > Scolopax > Scolopax mira. Next base: position 76,111 of record BJBW01001254.1, on the reverse strand, counting down.
AGTCCTTTTATCTCAGCAGAGGTCACCCTGAAAGCTGCATTGAAGAAACAAAACAAAAGCACATCTGATGTAATAAGCCTGGCTACTGAAAGGAAAAGGCCCAAAAGCTTGAAACAAAGCCTTCAGCAAAAGATTTTCATGTGCCCTGTGGCACACACAGCCATCAGCAATTTATGCATTTTAAAAAGAGCTAAGGGAAAGTCTCAGATAAACTGCATTTTGCTATAAAACATTGATTTCAGTTGCTTGGAAAAAAAGCTACTCTTCTGATTTATAAATTAACGTATGCAGAGATTTCTGTCCCACTTCTCTGGTAAAGACTAATCTTTGTGCATTCTATTTTATTCCCCAGTTCCCAAATGCAATTGTGCAAATGCTTAACCTTATGCACTGAACTGAAGTCAATGGCATCATCCACACGCTTAATGCCAAACGTGAACAGTTTAAACTTCTGCTGAAGCAGAACACAGAAACCAACCTGAAATTCAGGTCTCCATTCTTCAGTTTTGATGAAACTCTGACTGATGCTGGTTTCTGCAGGACTAGGGGACTGTTAAGAAGACAGCCCTTAATAACCATCTCGGAGACAAAAAAATGACACAGCAGCAGAACAGAGAAAAGAGCCCAGGATGTGTAGCTCCTCTTCATTTCAGATTGAGTCTTTAATTTCTCAGACCTATATGCTAATGAAGTGTATTGTCAAGCTGTTTCAGTACTGATTCAGACATGTGAATGCATATCTTACTCCAGCCCTTTGCTGAAGCTGCTTGAATTAAGCTCAATGTAAGTAGCATAAGAAGCAGAGGGTAAAAAAAAAAATGTAGCACAGGTTTCTTAAACCAAATTCTTACTGATTTTGAAGGACACTTGAAAAGCTGAAAGCCTAATCAAGAAAAGACATACATGGATGCTATGTAAGCAGCATATGTTTAATAACTGAACTCTCTTAAAAATTTGTATACTTCCAATTTTACAATTTGAATGTATGAAAATACATACTGTGGTCTGTATGTACATGCTGCATAAAGCTACCTGAGACACAAATGCGACTTTCTGAGGCAATGAACAGCAATCACTTCCACAGAAGCCCATGGGAAGAGATGCTGCCCAGCAGCTACGGGAGATGAGGTGATCATCCATGGGATCACCTCCCTGGAGCTCCAAGAGCCTCACATGCCTTTTCCATGGCCTTCTGACTAAAGACTAGATTAAGGAGATGTCTTTCAGAAATAGTGAGGTCAGGTCTGAGAAGGCAATGGGCGAGGGGTTCTAGGCAGGACACTTTCACTAGCAGTGGTTATGACAGACCCCTGTTACACAATCCAGCTATGTATCACAGTGTACAGCAGGCTTGAAATACCCAAATATAAAGCAAGTTTACACTATAGATGAGCTTCATATTCTTAAGCAAGCAAAGATTTTGAAAATTAATGTTTCAAAATCTTGTTATCCAATAGACAGGCCAAAACTTTCAACCTTAGCACAAGCAAAAACCTACTGCATTTTAGCACAAATACTAGTTCATAAGTAAGCAAATACCAGCAGCACTACTCTCCTTCTTTTACTGAAAAATCAATTGTTTGCTGAAGAAAAACATGTGCAAGAAAAACATTTGAATCTCTATTAAGAAAAATGCAGAGCATTTCACTTTCATAGAAAAATGTGGACAAATTGGACTATTCTTTGTAAAGATTTATAAATCGGTTAGAGATTGTTGTCACACTAGGCCTAAAACAATTTTACCACACTTAGAGACTCAGGAATGCTTTTGTTTGAGCACAGAACTTTTCTAAACACACTGCAGCTCTGCTAAAAGCCACCAGCCCTCAAGTAGAAGCCCTTGGAGAGGTATTACCCTGAAAGCCATTTATCTTTTACTTCAATTTGCAAGCAAACACCAACACAGAGAGCCATTAGAGAACAAGTGCTCTCTGGATGCTGAAAATCAATGGAGGAAAATTAAAAATCAACAAAGCTCTCACATACAGCCTCCAAAATGAAATGGCCTGTGATCCAGTCAATCCTTGTTAAGAGGCGAGTAAAATAAATTCTTAATCAAGGATGAGCTCTAGTGACACTTCTTATCATATTTATATTGCATATCATACATTTCTAGCTATATTCTGTGTCATAAGGACATAATCTGATAATAAAGCTACTCATAGTGAATAGAGCAATTAAGAAACTATTTGCAACACTCAAGTTATGGTGGCACAGCAGAGGTTTAGCCTCCAAGAAGGGTGATGAGTGAATGAAATGACATGAGTAAACACAGCAGAAGTTTTGTACACCATTTTGATAAATGCCCCTTCTCTTATATCCTGAAGAGTAAAGGCACATAATTTACATGGGGTTTTTCTATATTTTTTTTTAACAGTATTCAGCTAGTTACTATTCTCTTTAGGTCAGCTCATAAAGCAGCACTGGGAGCAACACACTGCCTTTGATGTTCTTGCATGTTGCATACAGCTGTGGAAAGGAAAAAAAAGAAAAAAGTAAAAATATCAAAAAGATTTGTCTGGGCTATCTTGCTATCTTACCTACTAACCGCTGTCACTCATGAACCAGTCAAACTACTGCCCCTGAGAATGTTATCAAGTTTTGATATATCAACAGAATGCAACGTCACATGGACAAATCACTCATTTACCTTGATAATTGCAATAACCTTGCAACAGCATGAGATATGCTAACAAAATAGGATATCATTCATCGAGGCAATTATTAGCCTTCCTAATGTAACAATTTCCCCATGATGTAATAGTCATGGCACAACTAAGCAGTTTTAGCCAACATATATTGGAACAATCTATACTGATTTATTTAATTTTCCATATTTTTTCTGAATGAAAAAAGGTCACTCTTTCCAATTTGGGTGGTAATTTCTCAATGTGACAAGAAGACAAAACATGAAAGGGTTTCCTTAAATCCTTCATAATTTCCATTATAAACATGACTTCTGTGAGGAAAAAAAGAATTCTGAGGTTAAAAATAATCTAAAATTAGAAACTTCACATCTAAAACATCTCCTCCCATTTGCCTACACCCTGTTCAGCAAGCACTAGCACTGATAAGTTGATGTAGAGGATAGGTTAGGAAACTAACACAGCACGTTTTATTGAGATCAAGCAAAACATAAACAGGATGAGGTTATCTACCTTTTTACCTGATGATGCAATTACTTCTAAATGGATATTCAATAGTACTGTATGGCATCATAACAGTTCATTGGTTCACAATAGCACTAGGTGGATATATATTCAAGCGATGAAGCTGTTAATTACTCCAAAAGACCATGAAAGGCTGAGCCTTTGCTATCAACATGCTTATTGATTTCTCTATTAATGAATGTGTCATAGTCCCAGCTGAGGCTCTTCCAGTGAACCTTCCACAGTTAGGTGTTGTGGAACCAACCTCTGCTTCCAAACTCTGCCAGTCAAATCTGGGCAGGACATGGTTTCTCTTTCCCTGTACTTCCAGAGAGGAATCAGCTGTTCAGGCTCTGCTGTGAAACACCTTCACCACATACCTTTTAGTCAGACAGCAGAATGGAATTACAGATCCAACAAAGCATTTAACGCTCTGCTTGACGGTAGGAAGGCCCTACAGAGAGATCTGGACAGGCTGGACTGATGGACCAAGGCCAATAGGATAAGGTTGAACAAGGCCAAGAGCCAGGTCCTGCACCTGGGTCACAACGACCCCATGCAGCACTAAAGGCCTGGGGAAGATTGCCTCATCTCTTCTTCCAAGTAACAGGCAATGAGACAAAAAGAAACGGCCTCAAGTTGTACCAGGGGAGGTTTAGACTGGATATTAGAAAAAATTTTTACACTGCAAGGATTATTAAGCACTGGAACAGGCTGCCTGGGGAAGTGGTTGAGTCACCATCCCTGGCAATATTTAAAAGATGGGTAGACATAGTACTTAGAGATATGTTTTGGTGATGGGTTTTGTCAGTGTTAGGTTGATGGTTGCACTAGATGATCTGAAAGGTCCCTTTCAACCTGGGTGAGTCTATGATTCTATACTTGACTGTTACCTCTTTTAAATCATAGACTGATAGAATAGTTTGGGTTAGAAGGGACCATTAAAGGGCATCCAGTCCAACCCCCCTGCAATGAGAAGGGACGTCTTCAACTAGATCAGGTTGCTCAGAGCTCCGTTCAGCCTGACCTTGAATGTTTCCAGGGAGGAGACATCTGTCACCTCTCTGGGAAACCTGGGGCAGTTTTTCGGCACCCTAATAATAAAAAACATCTTCTGTATATCCAGTTTAAATCTAGACTATTTTACTTTAAAGTCATTACCCCTTTTTCTGGTGCAACATGTGCTGCTAAAAAGTTTGCTACCATTCTTCTTATAAGCCTCCTTATGTACTGAAAGGCCACAAGAAGGTCTCCCCAGAGCCTTCTCCAGACTGAGCAACCCCAACTCTCTCAGGCTGCCCTCATTGGAGAGGTGCTCCAGCCCTCTGATCATCTTCATAGCCCTCCTCTGGACTCGCTCAAACAGGTCTGTGTCTTTCCTGTGCTGAGGGCTCCAGAGCTGGACACAGTACTCCAGGTGGGGTCTCGCCAGAGCAGAGTAGAGGGGCAGAATTACTTCCCTCAGCCTGCTGGCCATGCTTCTTTTGATGCAATTCCTTTTTGACCAGGCTGTTTTCATCACCAGCAAATGAAATCCCTCATCCTTGCCTAGTGCTGGTGATGAAATTGCTTGACCTTCTAGAAAACATATGGTCTTTGAAAAACATTTCACACACCTTTCAACTTTATCTTCTACAAAGACTGACTATTTTCCACAGTATTTGCAAGCTGCTGGGCATAAAAAGTCTCTAATGATTATGATATTTTCTCCTTTACCAGAGTGAGAGTGCTAAAACTTTGGGCATCACTGATATCTTCTACCACAAAATACAAACTGTAAACTACCCAGATGGTTACATGTAAAAAGCTTATTACAACCATGACAAAAAATGGCATGGCATATCTACACCACAAACATGACAAATTTAGGACTCTGTACATCTGCAGAATTGACTTTTCAGGATATTTGTTTGGCAGTCAAATGTTCTTCAAAATGATAAAAATAAAAATGGACAATTATTTTCTTTCCCAGAGTAAAGACAGGTTCCACAGGTCTCCCCTCAGGTGACTATCTCAGTAATTTTTAATAGGTAAGAGAACAGAAAAGAAAATACAAACTGCATTTTAACTTTTTATTTTATTTTCACTTCTAAGGTTAAAATTTCAAAATGTCTGGGTGAGACAGAGAAAATAGCTCAGGGCATCTTTCTTTATTTTAAAGCCCAAGAAAACTTGTGAGAAATCGCAGCAGATTTTCTCTGATTAAAAAAGGCAAAGGTAAAACGCCAGTTGCCAAAATTTTGAATATGTTTCTAGCTCTTCCCTAGCAAGGCTCATTTGATTGCAACTTGACTCATCAGATGCTGTTTTAACACCTCTTGAGATGCACGAAGTTGATGTCTATGCTCCCCTGAAGACAAGAACATATTTTTCAAGGCTCTAAGCTGCCAGCCACACTGCAGTGAAACATATGCTGTCCTGTTACTTCAGATAACAAACGGCTTCTCTTTTGCTCAGTGATTCAGCCACACAAATAACATTTTTTGTCTCCTGAGACTTTTGAAACAAGTGAGGTCTCTTCAAATAGGCATCAGCTGCATTGTGTTTACCGGGTAATACACTCCTAACACAGGGCTAGATTATCCCAGCCAAGGTATGGTAACTGAGCTGGCTTTTGTAAGTAGCAGCTGAGGCAATTGGTTGTGACTCCACTATTCCCAACGGTAATCCTTATGGAAAGACTATAAATATTTTATACCCACCATTATATGTGATAAACAAATATTGACAATATACTGTATTCTGAAATAGTCAGTAAGTAACCTCCTTCACATGAGAGAACTCCATCTACAAAGAGTCTTTTAGATTGAGTAAACATATCCAGGATTACAAAGACATCTGGTGACATAGCTTTAGAAAACTGCAGTACTGACATCAGTCACCAGCTCAACCCCATGAGACGTTACTAGTCCTCGTATTGTCATTCCTTTGGCACAAAGAGCATTTAGTCTGGAACACAGGTTCTTCACATAGAACTAGCCTCATATAAAGAGGATCATGAGGGGATTAAGAACACCACAGCAACCATTATCACACTTATTGTCTTTGGTATTTGGAAGCCACCCATCACCATGGTACTCCAGCGTGAACAAGACTCATACCCTAGAGCTTTAGAAAGGGAAAAAGTGAATTTACATAGAGATTCGAACAAAATAATACCAGCACTTTTCTTTGTCCAAAGGAAAGAAACAATACATTATGAGAGCAGAGTACCATTTTTGAGGTGATTCATGACCAAAATTCCATCTGATAAGCAATTTTGCATCTGACATGCAGCTCCCTCAGCTTTTGATGCTGCAGCCATTAGCAGTGCCTGTACCAGGCTGCCCAGCTGAGCTGAATGCTGCTGCTCCTGGGGTGAGGGTGCCAGGGAAAGCCCCCTCCAGGCCAACCTGCAACTGGAAGGGTGGGAGGATAAAAAGAGAAGTTGGATGGAATAAGCTGGAACGGAAAGGCCAGAGGGAGAACCATTACACCAGGGAAACGCTTTTTCAGGGCTTTCACACAAGCGAAGTGGGGAGAGACATGCTGTTTCCAGCAGCCCACTGCTCCCAGGAACTGACTGCTTTGCCTAGAGCCACAAGAAATAAAAGCAAACCAGGTCACAGTGACGCCAGACTTCCCCAGGTTATTACAGCAGTTCCCTCTACCTGGAAAATCAATGCTCAAAACACATGGAAGCCCAGATTGCAGCACTGTACACTGTTAAATAACAGCCCTAGATGAAAGGTCATCAAGCTGGAGTGCCCTGATTACCCTATAATATACTAAAACAGAGCTGAGAAAGCCTAAATTGGAGATTTTCTCTTGATTTTTGTAGTCTTTTAAGAAATCAAAGCTGGAAACTCAAACCCTACATGGAGAAAGCATAAGATAATCTTACTGTGCAGCCATCAACATATGTTTACTAGATTAAAAAGTGGACTGAAAATTTATTCTGTATTCTTATGTTATTCTTTACTTTTCTACTAAAGATCTACTAAAAAATGGCTACAGCCTTGAGAACAGACGTTTTTTTGAGATTTCTGGTAAAAGCCTGTAGCCCATACCACAGTAGTTGTCATTGCCAGTTTACAACCACAGTGTTCTCTGGGGATAACTTTGTTAGCTGAAGCTTATAAACTGACCTGCAGAGAAGGCAGAAAGGGGACTCTTGGGTTCTCACACTGCTTCACTTGTTGATTTTTAAATAAACTTGTTTGCTAGCATGAACATTTAGAGACTTAGCCTTTCTCTGGTTTTTACCTGGCTGACATTTAGCTTACATTTGCGAACACAGCTTAAATGCAGTGGCAGGTGGCACAGTGGTATTAAGAAACAGAGAAGTGTCCAACCTCAAACACTGACAAGCTGCAGTAGTTTCTCCAGTCAAAGACAGCAGACAAAAGAGGGTAAAAACTGCCTCAAACAAAACCCATTGTGTTATCAAAATGTTAAAAAAAAAAAAAAAAAAAAATCACCGAAAAACCACCTGGCAATTATGGTGGTGGCAACCACCAAACTCATGGACTACTGAATACAGGAAAAAAGAAAAATTAAGCAGTGTCATCTGAGAGGAGATGTCACCCAAGGGTGGGTTGAAGGATGATGGAGCTGGACTCTTTTCAGTGGCTTCCAGTGATAGGACAAGGGGCAATGGGCTCAAGCTGGAACATAGGAAGTTCCACTCAAATATGAGGAAAAACTTCTCCATGGTGAGGGTGACAGAGCCCTGGAACAGGCTGCTGAGAGAGATGGTGGAGTCCCATTCTCTGGAGATTTTCAAGACCCACCTGGATGCAGCCCTGAGTGATGTGCTCTGGGCAATCCTGCTTTGGTGGAGGAGTTGGACTGGATGATCCCTTCTGACTCCGTCGAATCCATGGATCCATGAATCTGTGAATCTGCAAACTGTGAGCATCAGCCTAATGAATTTGCCTCTTAACATCTTAGTTTAAAAAAAAAAAAAAAAAGGGAAGACAATAATCCCCTTATTAACAAATCAAAGAATCCCACAGAGAGAAAAAAATAAGCAGAATACATTACAGCCTTGAGATAAACTCAGTTATAAATATTATCCAAGTCAAAAATTTATCAGAGATTCTCTGTCAGAGAAAAAAGTGTATAAGATTCTGGCTCTTTACAGGCTATTAAAATGCCAGGGAACTTTCAGAAAAAATAAATTTTTGTCAGAATATGCTGACATGACAAAGGTAAAATTTCTCTCATTTCTGTCCCAGGCAAGTCACTTACATCTTTCTGTTTCCACATCTGTAAAAGGGAAATCCTACAACCTCTTCAGAATTCCCAAAGCTATTAACAGGAGACACCAAATCATCTATGTGCATATAAAATTTTGAGATCTTATGGCAGAGTACAATTCACAAGTGGTTTTAATATGGTCCAATATTATACCAAGCAATATTAGAATGGAACATTATTACTTCCTGAACAGCATTTTGTTTCAGAAAGGACAGTTTTATAGACTTTGTCTTAGCTTAAGTCAAGTGAAAAGTGCAAAGATCTTGCAACAATATACAGTGTGGGAGAGTTTCACAGGAGCCTTTGGGCTTTGCCATCCCAAAGCCCAGTAGAAACCCTGTGTCCCCAGTCTCTGTGCAGCAAAAATGTTAAAAATGGAGGCCCACATCTCCTGCTCCTGTGTTACTGCACCTTACAAAGCAAAAAAGCATTTTTTGAACCTTCAGCTGCAGGAAGAGAACTATTGCCTTTGCTGTAGCCCATAGAAAGAACAAAGTGTGAGACGCTTTTATTCTCCCAGACAGACTTGAACCTTTAGCCAAACTTCCACTAATTTATTCCTGCCTGCACTGCATCACAAACAAACTGTAAAAGCACTTAAACACAGAAAATCCTACAAAGTGACACAACGTGGAAAAAAATCAGTTCACAGGTACGGCTGAACAAGACAAACAGGACATATATTAGCATTAAAGAAGAACACCACCAGTGCATTTAGTATCTTAAAATGACAGGAGATGTTTGCTTATTCCCAGTGATCCTGGTCTGATTTCTGTAGTCATAGTTACACTGAAGGCACAGCTTTTTCTGCAACTAACAGTTGTCCATTTCTGGCGTCAAGCTTTGCAAGACAAACACTCCACAATCCCTCAGTGCTACCTGAGGCACTTCCCTCACCAGACCTTTCCACAAGATCCCCTTGTACAGACTTAGTGTCTTCTTTAAGAGGAGGAGAGAATTTTACAAAGTTAAATCTGAATGCTGTTTCAATGTCCAGATTGGAAATATTGTTTAAAGGATCGAGAATAGGATTGTAAACCTGTAAATTGTAGATCCAGGAATTGCAGCAAAAATTAATCCTGTTCCATTTGGGGCAAGTAGATTAATTTCCTCATTTATGTTTCCATCATATTTAAATTACTACTTATGTCCTGAACTGGCTATGCCTGATAAATAAATTCAATCTTGAAAAAGAGAGCAACATATTTATAATAATTATTTTCAGCATGCTGCAGATCTTAAAATGCTGTTCAGTACTGCAGGGATGTGACACAAAAAATACCTTATAAATATGCATCCCTCTTGAAATGGGATCATAAAAATACTCAGCATTCATTTCGGGATCACAGGTGCTCTGCAGACTTCAGTATTATTGTCTTAAGTTTATAAATAAGGCAAATAAACCAGACTAATTCTGTACTTTTTACAAAATCCTGTAACTTGACCTCAAGGTACACTGTCACATCATGTCACGTCACAGTGGTTTTGCACAAGGCAAATGATATTACAAGGTGCAAGGCAATGGGAAGTCAGGCTTCAAGGAGGCTCAGGCTGGCTCAAGGTCATAGAAAGTGAAGTCAGGTCTCCTGGCTAACAGCTCCCTGATCGAATCATCCTACTACTGCCATCGAAGAGATTTATTTTATGACTTATAGTTAGGTATGTGCCAGCAGTTTTCTTATTATCCCAAGGAAATTAGGATTTTTGAATAGAAACATAGACCATTAGCTACATTATTCTAAATAATTTATTTATTTTTTTTTAGTAATTGCAACTGGGAAAGAAACAGTTTAATTTGGTCCAGGTGTAAAAAGGAGTAATGCAGAAAGATGGAAGAAAGAAAAACAGGAAAACAAGAAAGTGCTGGAAAGAGATTAAGAGGTGGAAGGACAGAAAGAAGTGATGAAAGATTGCAAAGAATCATTATGAAAAAAAAATGGGGAGAGGTAAATACTGCTTAGACACAAAACAAGCTTGCAAGAGATTCCTTCTAAAAAAAAAACAGATCAAGAATTATGAAGAATTCACCTTTCATCTGATAGCAATCCGGCTATGGAGGGATGACAGCAACCCAGTGCATTAGTTACTCCCACAGATGGAAAAAATCTGTCTCTGGTACAAGCCTGAAAGAGGCCACTGTCAAGAAGGCTTCAGAGGTAGCTTAGCTAAACATAAGAGACTTCAGTTTCCAGAAGTAAGGATACTACTCTGCCTCATAGAAATACATATTGTGACATGAAAAACAACAAAAAAAAGTTTTGTTTTTGCATGAATTTTTGAAGACTATATATGGGCTGCCTGACAAGGACATGATTAAAACATATTTGTCACACAGGTCCTGCCTTTTCAGTAGAAGTTTTCTGCTGCAAGGTGCTGGGGCCACTGGGAATGGGGGCTCATTTCAGAATTAGAAACGGGTAAGCAGTTACATTCATTCCTTTTAGTAAATGCCACAAAGAGGGTGGAATAAACAAAATCACTGGCATACTAAGCTGTGAGATTCACCGTAGTTTAGGAGTCCTGTACAAATATTTGTGCTGTGACAGCAAGATTGCAGCAGCTGACTGGTTTAAGCAGCAGTTTTGCTCCCAGCACTGTAGGGGGTAGGAGCCACAGGGATTCTCAGTGGGATGAACACACTGGCAGCCCCATAAAATGGTTGTGGTAGCAATTTAAACTCTGCTCATTTCCACTGTGCTTCCATGCCAACCCTGGGTAAAAAAAACCAACGCTGTACATCTCTAATCCTGGGAGAGCCAGAGGAGTTTGTATGGTCAGCATGAGTGGAGGGAATAGCTGCAGTGAAGAGAAGCAGAATTTGACACATCAGTAGATTGGAAAATTCCAGCAGAGCATGAAGCGTGGAAGCTGGGACTTGTGCTGCCGTTCCATCATTGGGGAAATGAGGAGGAAATGCACAGATCTCCAGGAGATGCAGAAGATCCATCACCAAACATGATGGATGCGTTTCAAACACTCTACACCATTATTTTTGGGCTGCCTGGAGAATGCACCTACTGTATGCTGTCTTGGCAGACCTCCTGAATGGTATTACTTATCTTTCTTCAAATATTGCTCAGAACTTTTTGTATAAAACCTCCTTAACAGTAACAAACTAACTATTGGTTAGTTGCTGCGGTTAGACTCTGAGTTAAGATGAAAGAGTTCCCAATTTCCTCCTTCTGTAACATGGGAACCTTGATACATGCCTCTAGGCATGTTGTGATGTTCAATAAATAATTAGACAAAAGTAATCTCAACACACAGATTGCAACAGATATAACTAATCTAAATTAATCACAGGAAAACCACATCTTGTGTATGCCAATTTAGCAGAAACCTCACTCTGACTTATCTGTCTGTACCCATTTCTTCCAAGGATAGTAGGCAACCAATTAAATACTTATTAAGTAACTTAGGATGCTTGTTACTAATCCTTTACCATTTGCTCTTTACAGTTACTTTCTCTCTCTTTTCTGCTCTTTCTTTCTGCAAAGATTCAGCACCACTGATCTTCCTCTCTGGTTTTATCTGTCACAGATTCCATGCAACCCTGACTGTAACTGTTCACTCTTCATATGAACACCTTCTCCTTTGGACACCATCCCATATATTATAATGTGCCTCCTCATTCTATTTAGTTCCACAAGGTCTGTATTGCATCAGAAAATCTTTCAGGATGATATTCTCATGGAAATGTATAACATTCAGAAAAGACAGAATTGATCCACACAGCTATTGATTAGAAGACATTTGTAGCTCTATCTAGGACACAAGAAAGTCCCTGCCATGCCAGACAAAAGCCTAGGTCTCATCAGCTCTAGAGACCAACCACAGATAATTTTGGTTTTCCCCCTAATTGTTATCTCAAGCAGAGGAGGAATTAAGTAGTACCTGGATGTTGATGAGCCCATGGGCAGCCTGGACAAGGGAAACTTGTTTCCCCATGACCTGCCTAGTGTCCCACACTGCAAATTTATCACTCCAGTCTTAGATTTTTCTCTAGTGTATGGTTCAGATTTAAATTTGGGTCCAAGAATCTACATTTTAAACCTTTGAAATGACATCCCAGTCTAAATTTTGTGAAATTGCCCTTCTTTTCAGACAAAAAACATCAAATCCCAGATCTTAAACCCCCTCTGGTGTAGAGCATTATGCTGTCCCATTCACCGCTCCTCTCTGACCAGCCGCCCGCTCAGTAGCACACACGGCCACGGGTGCTGCAGGTAGCTTCAGACCTGCTTTCTACTCTGTGCTCTTGATTGACTACTCCTATTTCTCCAAGCAATGACCCCTGGTCATCATAATAGGATATAAAACCTTGCTGAAAATACGATGCTTGGATTCCTTCTCTTCCCAGAATTACCGGGAGGGAAATGGATGTCTCTCAAGTGCAGAATCATATGCACAATGGTCTCTTAACACTTGCTCACAGGTCTTTTCCATTATCACATAAATCTTTTTTATGTTGTACTCCCACCAACTAGTCTTTTTATTTTTGGCTTCACTACAGTAAACTTAATTTAACATTACGGCTTTTTGGTAGTTGTTGGTCTGCTTTTATGAGTAATGAGTTTTAGACAGGAAATTCATAAAAACAGAACAAAAGAATCTATAATAAGCATTCAGTAAAGACAGGACTGTTTTTCCTCAGAATAATTGTATGCCTGATCAGAAAAGAATGCAAAAGTTGTACATTAGGCAACAAAACCATAGTGGAAGGTCAATCTCAAAAACTTCAATTGAGAACTCTGCATTAAGCATCAAATAAATTATAGGGCAGAATAATAACACAGAATATCCATTCAAGTGTGCACCCATTTAGCCCACACACCCTCCACCTTGATGAGTAATCATCCTACATACTATGGCAAACCTACACACTAGTCATGGCCATCTACTGTTCACTTCTGTTGTTAACCAGGTTTGTTGGTTTGGGGTTTTTTTGTGGGTTGTTGTTTTTCTTTTTTTAAATGAGATGCAGCCTTTGACCACTGTCTACTCGAGGTGCTGGACTACAAAACATTTATAGGTTAAAAGGAGCAGAACTGAAACCAAAATATTTAGAGGCAGATCAATGTTTCGGTAGGCATGCATGCAAAAAAGTATTCAGAGACAAAAATGCATCCAATCAACAAGAGCTGGGGATTCCTTCCTAGATCCGTATGCAGAAAACCAGGACAGAGAAACACACAGAAAGTGTCATCAGAGAGGCCCGTTCAGAGTGACACACAAAGCCCTGTAAAGCATTACCCTCAGAGGTTTGTCATCGTTTGTTGTCAAAACTGGGTTTCATAGCTTGAGCCCTCTGGTAACTGCAGCAACACAAGTTCAGCTTCAGAGTTCCACTGCGTTCAGCCAGAAAAAGACCCAGACTGAGTAAATTTACCTCAATTGTCAAAAAATTGTGTAGATATGACCTTGATACTACTCCTTTCCTCATTCATCTCTCAGGCCCATGAAAAGTGCTCATTGCAACTTATTCATAGAAGGGTAAGAGAGAAAAGGAATCTGCTCCTTCTTTGCACAGATTTAGTAGGGTTTATAAATTACTTCTACCAAGCTCAGAAGCTATCTCAAATTCCCCAGAATTCCTGAATTCCTGTTCCCCAAGATTCCTTGTAATTTTGTTCTTTTTTCATATAATCACTTTTCCATGGAGCACTGTGTGAAAAGGATGCCATTGCACCCTCTGCATCTGCTAATGTACTTCTTCACAAATAGCATTATAATGCTGTGGAATTTGAACTTTTTAAACAATGGGGTAAGGAAGATAAGATGTATAAACTTTTTTTCCTTTTCAATCCATCTTAAGAAAATACAAACAAGAGTAGTTCATGGGGACTGAAAATTTCCAGTACAATTTCACCTGTGCTGTATAAAGCTGGTCCATATAAGTCCAATGGCCTGAATGATATATTTGCAGCTCACAGAGTGGAGGCGTGTTGAGCACAAGTCACTCCAGTAGCTGGTGTACCAGGAGAGATAAACAGTCCAAGAATCAGACTTCTAGGAAATATTTTATCTAATTGCATTCCAAAACAAAAGTGGTCTTCTATCGCTTTGTATGGAAGCTGCAGTGAGATGAGACTCTGTTGAGACCTGCAATAGTCATGAAGTTATTTGTAGGCACCTCCACAAGATCATTCAGTCTCACTCACAATTACTAAGAACTGTGACTTTAATGGGGTGAACTGCCTGGAGGTACCCATGTTTCTCCACTGACTGCAGAGGGAGAGGCTTGACTAGACACCTAAATTGCACAAATTGCACAGGTGAGGTTGATGCTCTGATGACACTGCAGTGGAAATAATAGCATTAGACTTGCGGAATCAGTAGTTCCACAGACGAGGTCTACAATGGGTAAACAGACAATATTGAATAACGCTTAATATGCAAAGTATTCAAAAAATACCCATCAATGTCTTTTATCTCTGCTTTCATGTGTATTCCCAGACTCTAAATGCTAAGTGGTAGCATGGGACTACTTATGCTTTAAATTTTAAGTGCATGCTCAGTTCCAGCACGCACAGTCAGCACTCCAACACAGCTTTCATCTTCAGCACATTTCAAAAGATGTGAACTGGTAACAAAAACCTATACCCTAATGATCTATGGCCTAAGAGCATCAGGAATGAATAAAACCCTGGGATTTTTGCTCAGCTCAGAAAAGGGTGTCAGAGCTCTAAAGGTTCTATCCCAACTTATAGCAATTGGGCTGAAATGGATGGATAGGGAGATATTTTCTTCCATCCTTCAAAACAAATTTTGTGAAATCAGCTGCTAGTCTTAGTGTCCTAATCAAATGTCCAACACCAGAAAAATTGCCATTTTGACCAACAAATTTCTTATGACATCAAGACTTCCCCCTTACCTGCCACATGTGACTGCAACACCTCCAAGACCAGTTTGATGCTGTTGGTTACAGAATTTGACTCCAATGCTTTCACCATTTTTGTACCGTGTGTGTGTGTATGTATATCTGCATGCAGAAATATGTCTCCCTCTGGCATCATTTACAGGCCCTAGAAATCCTTTCTGCTCTGCTGGTTTTGTTGTTTGCAAACTATTAAACAACATCTTTGCAGAAGAAAATCCCAGCATAAACCCAGAGTATTTAATGACTATCCAAAGAGACTTGTATAACAAATGGATTCCGATATGGCAATAGTTTACTAAGCAGACTTTGTATCTCTCATAACTTCAATTGTCTTGAGCAGGATATAGATTTTTCTAAGATAGGGTTAACATGAGATTTTTTGTGAACAATAGTGTATCCTTCAAGCTTGAAATTCAGCAATAATCTTTCCACTGTTTATTTTGCCAGTCAACTGGCACAGCCACATTGCCACTAACCCCCCCGTGCTTACAGAGGTTTTCATATCGCAGCTGGGTGAGCTGGGAAAAATCCTCCACGGAGCTCTCATCTGTCTCTTACTTTTAGGTTTATTCCCAAAGGTGAAATGGGTATATTTTTTTTATTATTCTTTTGGACTTGAAATCAGCAGTGTATCTTACCTCTGATGCACAGAGTCTGTTGAAACTTTGTGCTTGGTGGTAGTTCCACTTCAAGAAACAAAAAAGTAATTTATGACTTCGCGGCAGATTGAAAATGTATTACCCAGCTCAGGCATAAGCATAGCTTGGGTGCAAAAACTTCAGTGACAATTGCAAGAGAAATAAAATATGTACTTAATCATCCAGGCAGCCTCGCAGAGTTCCACTGCTTTTTGATTAAGCAGAACAGACAGATAAACACAACTAGCATTGTCCTTCCAATCAGTGGCCTCTGCATGAAATCAATGCTTCTGGATTACACTGGAGTTAAAAGACCCTTATCAAGAGAAAATTCTTATTTCATGAAAAACCTACTGTGCTTGTGTTATTCACAATGTATTTCACAATTCTTGCTGTTTAAATCACAAGCATTTTGCAGACATAGAAGGGTTGTTATTGGGTTTTTTCCTCATAATTGCTCTTCCTGTTGCTTCTAATATAACATCCATTGTAAATACACTCAATGGGTCGATTTTGCTCTCACTTATAAAGTCCACTTAATCCTTCTAGTCTCCACGAAAAGCTTTGTGGTTTGGTAATGATGCAGGAACATTTTTTATGAAAGAGTTTCAAGGAGAGGGTGGGTTTTTTTATTTTTTAATTAAGGTTTTACACAGTATAAACATCATTCTCAATGACAGCCTGCCCAATCCCTATGTTTTGTATTAAGGAATGTGCAAAGGACTTTGAAATTGTACATAAAGGATGATGAGGTTGAACACTAGTCCCGGAATTTAGGTGGATGTGTGGAAACCTGGAAGAGCTGCTTTTCCACTTCTGTGGAAAGAAGCTCCATTTCCAGGAGCCAATGGCCTCAAAAGTTTTCATAGTCTGTCAAGGCATTTCTTCCTTTCTATATTATTCAGCAAGCATAAATATCCCGATTCCATATGCCACAAATTCACCTAAGGTGACCCGCAACTTTGTGAAAACCACTTCCCTATACTTTGAAAACCTGTAAAATGCACTTCACATAGTTGTAATGTTGCATAGTTGAGTGTCAGCTGCACTATAAAAAGTCAATTTTTTGCCACGTACCTTTTTCTTGTTGGTGGGACAAATGTAGAAATTGTCAATAACAGTGGAAATCCCAGGCTGTAGATTCAACTTCGTGTATAATGTCCCAAAATCTGAGGACCTGAAAAAAATCAAACATCTGTAAGTGCTTTCTTCTAAACACTTCAGCATTGAAACTCTGAAAAATAAAACCACAACAAAGCGCTATGTAGCAGTAACTATCCCTTTTCCGTGCTCCTCTGCCATTCTTTTGTTCTTTTCAGTGCTCATTAGCTAAAAGAAAGTAAAAGGAACCTGCCACTATTAAGAATATTTTTCTGGGTTTGAAAAAACATGGCTAGTTCTGTCTGTATTCTACAGTTCTCTGCGGTGCTAATTTTCACCCTGACACTGCACCGTGCAGTCACAGAAGCACAACACGTACACCTTTCCATCACCACCCACAAGGTGGAAAAAAAAAAGCTAAGCTAAGGCTCATCAGCAAGTGCTAACAGCACCTCCTCAGCTACACAGAAAAAGAAGAGCTAACTTCAGAGCCTGGTGTTGCATAAGAGGACAATTTGACCTGAGATCTGGAGGACTCACAATAGACCTCTACCAGAATCCATGCTTGATAAAGGTATCCAGCCACTCCTCTAGCTCTTTTTCAGAGGATCACTACATTTTGAGTGAATAAAAACGAAGTCAGAACTTGGCCATCAGTATGTCATACACAATAATCTAAGAGTATTTTAAATGTGGGCACTCAGCAGGAATTGCTTTGAATTCCTGAAAAAATACAGTGAAAAATGGCACCCGTGCTATGCACCTCTATTGGCAATGTCTAGAATAAAAAGAATGCACGAGGAAAAAGCCTAAGAAAACCTTAGTTACAAAACTCAAAGCAAGTCGCATCCAAAATTGAATCGCTTTGGGTGAAGCCTTGTTCATTCTATATAGGATCAACTTGCACCATATGGTCTTTCTATATTTACAGTTTTTCCTTTCACATTTGGAAGGGAACTCAGACACATCTAAGCCACCTCTCCCTCTCTCCCTTCTTGACCAAGAAGTCCTCCTAAGAGATGGTTGGTGGGAGGATTTCCTCTCTATACTCCCCTTTTTTCATTCGAATAAAATCTCCTTTAACAAACAGGGCTGAAGGTGCCCTGCCTGGTACCTTTGCATTATTCAAACTGGGTCAGCTCTCATGTCCAAGAGACCCAGGATGAGATCTCTGTCCTTCCCAGTGTGACACTGAGGACTGCCTCTGCAGTGATTTCTGCCCTATAGCACCATTCTTCCATACTCATTGCTTCCCAGCAAGCTCTATTCTCTATTGTCTCACACTCCTCACCCAGGGGAGTCACTGCTGAAATTCATAGGCACGTGAGTGAGTACAACAAGAGAGAAAAGTGAGAAACTAAATCCTTGGCTGACTGTGTCCACCTTGACAAGCGGCCCACAGCCTGAGGTCTCCTCCAAGTCACCTATGGCAGAATGGTCCTCAAGGGGCTGGTGCCTGCAGGAGGCTGTCATGAGCACTGCATGTCCACCTTGTGCCCACCCAGTCCTGTCCAGGATGCCACTTACGGCAGAGGGCACGTGGTATGAAGCCAGAGGCAGCTACTTTGCTTTTACACGTGATATGAGAACTTTCAGCTCATATGATATGAATCCAGCTTTCCACGTGATATGAGAACTTTCAGCTGTGGTTGTGGAGCAGCCTTCTGTATTTTTGGCATCACCAAACATATTGGGCACAGATTGATAAGCCTGGATCAGGTCCTAAGGGACACCAAGTCAAGAAGAGTTATATTTACCTTGCTTTTCTTCCCTCTCCACCAGTCAAACAGTGACTGGGGGTAAGTCTATGACACACACCACACTCACAGCCTAAAATTAAGAGTTTATCTGTTGTATAGTGACATCTGAATGAATTTGATCTGGGTTTCCCGCCCCACTCCCCCTCTTAATGATGCTTTGCCTGCAGATACACAGCAATACACTACAGAAGTTAATGGAATCATAGCAATTCAGTTTTGACAAATAATTACGGAGAAATCAAATACATATAATTGCACTGCACCCGGTATTCAGCACTGAGATAATTAAAATTCTAAGGGGAATAGGATGGACAGTGCTAAGCCTAATTTGCCAGAGGTGTTTGACAGAAAAGAAATTAAAGCCAAGACTAAAATACTGACTTCAGCCAGATGTACTGAAATCATGCAGAACAAATACGCATGATGGAAACAGAACCCAGTCTATTCTCTTTGAGGACAGAATATCAGGTCAGTGGCTTGCCCACTAATAACATCCTGAAATAATTCTCTGAACCTTAAAGATGATCCAATTTACTTTGAAGAGGCAGTTCCAGGATTAATACAATAGGACTACTGGAGAGTTACACTGCAGGAGGGATGGTGGCAGCAACCGTCTCAAGGTATGAAAAGGGGACGGGCAGGAAGCCCAAAGAGGATAAGCCATTTCAAAGATAAAAAGTTCCAGTCTAAAGCTTCCTCTTCCAAATCTTATGACTTATAAAAAGTATTACAAGAAAAGAATAAAGTTGTAACAAAAAGAGCAGGCTAAGGTAATGAAGGTATTTTCAGACAAAGTTAGAAAAACTATATAGTCAAAAATTTTTCATTTCTGGTACAAATTAGCTATCTCAAGGAGAAAAAAAACCCAAACAATTGCAATCTGAGACAACAGTGTAACGCATATCCATAAAGGTTTACCATGCCTAAAGCAGGAATACTTGGATTCACAGAAGGTCTATGGAGAAAGTTATTCAGACTACCAAATCTTTTATCTATAACCCCGCCTTGAGGGAGCCAAGAAATATCAGCTACTCTTGGAGATATTTACATACAAAAGGACACAGTTCAAGGACATCATTCAAGGGAAGCACTGTTCAAAATAATTGGTTTTCCAAATGTGCTATAATCCACAGAAAACAGGTCACTACAACTTTTTTACTTGAGATAGAAATTCCAAGTTCCTGATTCTGCATATATAAAGAATTAACATTTTGAATTATACGCTAGAACAGAATTCCCTTTGATTACACTACTGGTCTATAGACAGGGTTGAGAAGGATGAATTTGGGGACCTCAGAGCATGCCTATTTCAAGAATATATTAAGAAGAAGCACAAAATGTGGCTTAAACCAAATTAAGGAGAGGATAAGTGCTTTATACTCTTCCAGGCACTGCCAGGGCTTGTGGTTGAGTAATAGTTTCTTTGACAGCGTGTACATCTACTGAAATATGTGCTGTTCTTTTTTTTCTTTAAGACAAAAATAACTTGTCACTGTAACAATGGCATATTGAAATAATCACCAAAATTAAACAATGATATCACAGCACAGACAGAATTATGTCTTTTTAGCTTGTTTTAATACTATGAGCTCAACTGATATAGGTAGGAAAACTTCCAAGAGGTACAGAAATGTACCCTGATGAAACAAAATTTCCAAAGTCCCTAAAGTCTGAGGAAATTTGGGTCTTGTCCTTAAAATGTAACTTTTTCATATTTGAGTTAAAATAAATTTATGCATAACGTAATTTGGAACTGTACCTAAACACTGAGTCTGGACATCTTCCAACAGAAATATTGAGAAAGAAGAGGAAATTTAACAGGTACCAAAAGAGAAACAAAACAAATGTTTGCGTGTCCAAATTTCACTGTCATTTTACTCCCCACTGATGACTGATACCTATGATTTAGTATTACTCATTATTAGCTGTTTTTTCAGATATTTACAAGTATATATTAAAAAAATATGTAAGAAACATTAAAATGTATATAAGTAAGATGTTTTTAAAATTTTGAGACAGGTGAAAATTACATTCCCAAGTAAAATTTAATACTCAAAGAAAACGTCAACTGCAAATGCTTCTTTTCCTGTTTTCTTTTCTTTTTAATAAATTGAAGAGATGCACTGGAAAGAGAATGTTTGCAACACTTAATACACATGATCATCAGATTTCCTCTACCTTTCCTTCTTGAAGATTAACTCATGGTCCATTTTAGCCAAATGAGCAATCCTATACAAGCCCTATTAACCGAATATCCTGGAAGAGAATAATAATGAAATTTCAAATCACTCAAGGATTACTTAATTAAAATTAAAATATAAATAAAGCCTTTGGAAAAAAAAAAGAAACAAACATACAATGATCTGCTGGTTTAGATTATCAATAAATTGTTGGGGCAAAAAACATTCAACTGAGACACGTTACATAATAAAGGAAGAACGGATCTGTGCATAACACTCACTGGACTTCTTCCCAATAATTTTCTCCAAACTGTATTGCAAATGTTGTCTGCCCACCTTCTCCTCCTTTTGGTCAGAAGGACATTCCAATATTTACAACATGAACTTTAAAGTGCAAGAGAAATTAATTCAGGTTATTGCTCTATGCTCTAAGTCTAACACCGGGATTTCCTTTGTGTTCTGGTCCCTCACCTGAAAAATGGACAAAACACTATCTCCTATACCTCAAATGTCTGCAAGGAAAATAAGTAGACGGTAATGAAGAAGTGGCTGATGGAGTAGAGAAAACAAGCACATCAGAAGTTCCAACAAAAAATGCCAGGACAAACCTACTGAAAAGGAAGTAACCAGAGTATCACTAACAAAGTGGTACGCTAATATATTTTTTTTACTTGAACAGCACAGAAGACTTCAAGAGTTCTTACACGTACAATGTGGAAATTGCAGAGACTTTGGTTAGCCTCATAAAATCTTTTTAAACAGCAACAAAAAACCTCCAAAACCTCAAAGCCTTTCTTCACACTAGAAACACATTGTAACACTGGTTTCTAGTACCCAACCCATGTATTGAGGAATTCACGCAGCTGAAAGTTTCTTTAAAGGCTGTAGAAGAATATGACTCTTAACAATCCAATTAACACATTACTCATCAGCTATCAGCTCTACTGGAGTACTTTCTGAAAATACCTCTCTCTCTGTTTTCTAAAAAAGATAAGCCTTTTTGAAGATACATAGTTTTCCTCTCAAAATTGGAAATACAGAAATGTTTCTTCCTTAATCCAGTTTTACACTAAAGAATCAATGGTGTAGGCAAGAGCTAAGAGATAAACAGTTTAGCAACGTCACATTTATGCAATAGACAGTTTAGCTTTTTTTCTTCCAAAAGCACTACAAAGATGAATGTATCCTGTTTTTACTTACCAACCCATTACTGATAAAATAGATTGATCATATATGCTGAAAACATAGATATTTTTAAGAAATGTTCATTATCACAACAGCCTTTTTAGCTGAAGTGACCTGCTCTGGAATGCACTGATGAGTTCAGAACATGGTGCAACTCTGCATTTATACAGTTACAGATATTTTTATAGGTATTACATGCACATGAAGAGCTCTACAGCCTTGTTCGCTACATGGGACAACCATAAAGGACAGGTAGCCATAGAAAAAAATCCAAATGAAAACAAAACACTGAACAGCCACGTTCATATCAAGTACGAACTCAAGGAGGATCAAAACATCAAACATTCTAGAACTGGACTTTTATTTAATGCATTAAATATACCCAATTCAACTGGCTGCACTCAGTGGTAAAACTAGTCCTGTGTAGCTGATAATAAAAGCAAGGATTACTCTGGTAGGTGACTTTAGGGAGTCAGATCATTCCTTAGGAACTACGGTTATTACCTTCACAGTGAGAAACAGGACACAGCCTTATTTTGCAACATACTTAAAAATCACAGAAGACAAATGCTAAACAATGCTACACGTTGGCTTCTCCCCTGAGGGTTTGACAACCAGTCCCCTGGGCTGACTGTACCCAATAATGGCATGCCAGGCTAAAACTAATTCTCCAACTACCTTAGCAGAAAGTGCTTCGAATCCAACATTTTCCAGGAATTACCCTGTCTCAGAGCTGTCTGGACACAAAGCATCACGTGGTACAGGAATCGTTTGTGTTTTCTTTTGAGGGAACATGGAAGCTGCCTATATGGATGGGGATGTAACTGGGCACAGAAAGCCAAGCTATAGAACAGATGCTTATGTAGGATATCTTGATTTCCCCTACGGGGTCTTCTGTCATGCTCATGTACTGGTTTTGGTTAATTACTTAATCTGTACAATATCCACACACACACAAACTCCAACAGTTAGCAGCATTATGTCTTCAGTACCTTTCAGTGCCGTATTTAAATGTTCCTGCTCTGCATAGTCCTTCTGTACACCAACACAGTTATCTTTCACAGCCCTTCATTAGTCCTTCAATATATAGCAAACATCCTGCTCATTAGCCTATAATCTATCTCACTGCTTATCGGTTACATTTTCAAGCTCCTCGTTATTCTGATGCACTGCTCCAATAATTAGATATTTTACAGGACCACAAAAGATTGTATTAGCTTCTATAAGCTGTAGCCATCACCTTTTCTCCCAGAAACTGTTAGTTTAGGTAGGACACCTACTCTGAAACGACTGCCTTGGTGCATTAATTCCATCACCAACACACAGCACTCACTGACGGCGCTGCTTAGAAGGTACAGCCCGTAGCCACGCTTGCAGGACACAGATATTTGTGATTAATCTGCTCATCCATGAAACAAGCAGTGTCACAGTGACAAAGCAGAGAAGACACTGCCAGGAACAGAGGGTTATGTCTTACTTTTGTGAAAAGTAAAAGCTCTGCTCTATTTCTTCCTTCTTAGCCTTGTAATCCAAGCAGGGCTGGGGCAGGCACCAGACACTTTCGCCACTGTCATTCAGCCATTTGCTCTTGTTAACAAAAATATTAGGAAAAAAAAGTCTGAAAAGATCCACATTAGAATTAATGGTTTGGAAGACTTGCTTTTAACCTGTATCATTTCAGTAATTCTGTTTACAACTCAGCCCCACAACCACTTGTAGGGACCTAAATAAGGGAGGAGAAAATGAGAATTAAATTGTGGGAAATAGGGAAAGACTTTCTTAATTGAATTCAACATGTCAACAAGCATTTATCCTAAGAAACATTTCTGTGTAGATTTAGTTTCAGCAGCTGCAAATCCAGCATTGCATTAGTAGGTCTCAGCAAGGAATGGAGTATATCATGGAGCATTTGAAGGTTTTTCTACTGAGAGACAGTTCTGGCATATTAGAAACATAAATAAAATACCAGAACTGATAACTCACACACTGCTACAAAACTGATTAATATTAATTTGGGGATTCTTGTACCATAAAAATGCTAGCTGGATTAGAATACAGGAAGAATTTTATCATGAGGTGTATATTTTTTTATTAAAAGTCTTTCCTTCACACTTATTTATTCATTATTTCTGAAAGTACTATTGGAAAAAAAAAGAAACAACAAAAAAACCCAACAGTGTCTTAACTATTTAATTGCTATCTACAAAAGACATGAATATTTCACTTCCTATATAGTGTTAACTTCCAGCAATTTGAGCAAACAACCTTTGAAAAAAAGGTTTTTGTTGAAAATTTAGGGGAGAAAAAAAGAAGAACGAAAGAGAAGCCTTTGGTGCTAAAATACCATTTTCAAAAATTATGCTTACTACGTTGCCAAAAGTGGAAACATCCTTATATCACTTCCAGTATGACTTCTCTTTTGTCAGTGTTCTTATTGGAAATGAGTAATTACAAAGGAAAATTTCTCATCTCGCATACTTGTGTTCTTTGGGGAAAGGAGATTGTTTAAGAACATTTTCTTGGGGTTTGCAAGGAACATTTAAGTTCTCCACCATGGAAAAATGCTAGGTATTTCCTACAGCCCTGTTTTTTTCTTTAAACCACTACACACAGCTGAAATATTTCTGAAACAAATTTATTCTCAGTCAGGCAGCTTCTTTGAAAGCAAGATGGATGTTGGGATGTATGAGAAGAGAGCATTTGGCCTTGTGCTTTCTGACCAGAACAGCAAATTTTCCTGTAATTGCTGGATAGATCTGAAAGCAACAAGAACATTTACAAAATTAAAAAAGATCTGATAATAATTTAATAAATAGTATGTGCACATTCACATGCAATTATGTATTCCTCTAGTAATGGGTTCTGCCAACTATAATAGCCAGGTACTTACTCTTCAGTAAGTGGAACTCTTCTTTAACTCCATTTGTAGAAGTTTTTTTTCCTTTTGCTGCTGAAGTGCTGACCTCAACTTTATGATTGCTCTGGGGGAGGCAGGGGGGGAGTGAATTATATGGCCAGGTTGTAGCACTTTATAAAAAGGTAAATGAAATCACTGTTTTGTCAGTGATTTGACTGTGGTACTCTGCACCTGAAGCCAAATGCTTGGCAGAACTGAGGGAGTAACTGGACATTTTTATAAAGAATGAAAATATCCTAAACAGTAAGTAAATACAGATAAGTAGAGTCTGGAAGGTATCAAGCCTCATGCTGAGTGCATTAGAGACACGTCAACTGCCCCACAGCTGCCTGTTGTGGGTTTTTTAGCATGCTTCTCTGAAAGTGCTAGTACACACCATGGATGGATGCCGGCCAGTGCTCAGATGCAGCTCAAGTTCATCCAGGATATCAGTTCCTACGTCCTCAGGTCAAAGGAGGAATCATTCTAAGTTATTACAATTGCATCAGAAACAAAGCCTTTATGAGGAATTTTAAGGCATCGCTTTGAATTTCTCTCCTGCAACAGAAGTTCATTATCTGTGTCAAAAACACCCCCTTCCTCATCCACGTCTGCCCAGGAACGAGGTTGCCACCATGCATCTGAAGTCATTCAGAGTTAAACAAGATCAGCTTTTCCTGACAGCCTTTAAAGCCAGGGTGAGTCTGTGCCACCTGACCTGGTGTTTGCAGAACACAGTGGGAAAACCTTCAGTTAGGGATGGGAGGAGACACACCTGGGGTGCTGCAGTAACCAGGGGCTTGCCTGAGGGTGATTGGAGAAACTCAGGTGTTCACAACCACTTCAGCACCCTTTGTCCCTGTTACTTGCTAATGACCCCAGTCGTAATCTCCTAATAGCCTTCTACAATTGCTGAAGCTTTTTTTATTTTTTATTTTTTTATTTTGTTTAGCGCTCTCAGCAGCCAAATTTCCCTTGCAGTCATTCTCCTGTAACGGCAGTGACACCTGGGGAGGCCTGAGCCCATCAGCTGTAGTTTGGCCTGCTGTTGAACTTGGCACGCCAACAGCACATAAAGCCCCAGCAGATGTTTCTGCTTTTATAGCAGCTCTTCCAAACCCTTGGCCAGACATAAATCCAAAATAGATCCAGAAAAGAGACAAACAGTGCCACCATCATGGCTCTTAAAATTAGGAGGCAGAACCAGCCTTTTCTGCAGGACTCTGAGAGACCATTAGCAGCAGAAGGCGCTGAGAAGTGTTCCCATAAATTATGCAGACAGATTGTGAGGGCCAGCCACAGCAAATGCAGCACATTTTGCACTGCGTCGCAGTTTGCTAGGGAACAGAATCTTAACACAAATACATGCATTTACACAGGAGTTTCCAAACTGAGAAGATCACACTTCATAGCAACAAGTGCAGGAAGCAAGCAGTTTTATGGCCATTACCACTTTCATGTGGATCTACAGTGCTTCCACGCCATGGTAATGAATGTTCTAAAAATAAAACAGTAAGGAGATGATCCTTGGCAGAAGGTGTCTTCTGAATACATGCCGTTATGGATCTATTCTGTAAAAAGAAAGCTGCACTAAGAGTGTTTTCATAGTGGATACTGCTTTGTAGGAGAGAGGGTTGATATACCGGGGTGACACGCTAATACATTCGTTCACTTGATGATGAGTAACTGCTCTTAAGGGAAGCTCAGTCCACAATAAATTGCTGCCAGGTAATTTCAAATGCAAGTGAAAACAATCCCCACAGAATAAGAATAGTTCTCTACATTCAAAATAACACAAAGCACTCAAGGAGTCAAACACTTCAATCACATTCTTGTCCACCATTAAGGGAGATGAGGAAAAAAAAGTGACTCAGCATCTGAAAAAGCGTTCTTTTTTGTAGGACTGAAGGTTATTTACATGTTGTACTTGCCCTAGCATTTACCATTCAAGCTCAGATGGAGCTGACAGCAAAAGGATGCAGATCTGCAGGTCTGGGGCTGCTTGGGTGTCTAGGGTCTCTCACAGAGGCTGGGACAGCAGGAGATGGGTTCTTACTTGAAGAAGCTTTGTGGTGGGGGAAGGTCTGGGTCACCAAGTGAAGAACTACAGGTGAAGGTCACCAGACTTCACAGCTTCCGAGAAGACATGAAAGAGATCCATGGGATGATGACAGCAAGTTTGTGGATGATACAAAACCGAGAAGTGGGTGATACATCAGTGATAAATCTTGTGGCAATATGGGCAAACAGAAATTTCATGAAGCTCAACAAGGGGAAGTTCTGAACCTGAGAGGAATAACCCCATGAACCAGTATATACTGGAGGCCAACAGGCTGTAAAGCAGCTTTGCAGAAAAGGCCCTGGGGGTCCTAGCGGGCATCAAATTGAATGTAAGCAAACCAGCAATGTGTCCTTGCAGCAAAGAATTCCAACAGTCCCTCAGGCTGCATCAGGAAGGGCATTGCCAGTGGGCCAAGGGAAGTGATCCTTCCTACTGAGCACTGGTGAGGCTAACCTGAGTACTGTGACCCCTCAGTACAGGAAGAGGCATAGACATACTGGAATAAGCCCAACAAAGAACCACAAAGATGATTAGAGACTGCAGCATCTACTACACAGCACAAGGCTGTGAGAGCTGTTCAGCCTGGAGAAGCAAAGTCTCAGGGAAAACCTTATCAATGTGGGAAAGAGTAAAGATGGAGTCAGACTCTTCTTGGCAGTGTCTAGTGACAAGACAAGAGGCAATAGGCACAAATATCTTTTTTACCATGAGGGTGGTTGAACACTGGAGCAAGTTGCCCAGAGAGTCTGTGGAATCTCCATCCTTGAAGATTCTCAAAACTAAACTGGAGAAGGTCTAGAGCACCGTGCTTTGAGCAAGGGGGATGGATTCAATGATGTCAAGAGTTCCCTTCGAACCTCAATCAGTTTGTGATTCTGCAGCTACTGAAAATCATATTACATGTTTTTATTTTGTTGAAGATACTGTGTAACAAAAACTGCAGAAAACCAACACAATTAGAGCATCACCAAGTCACAGAAGGAACTTGTTTAAATATTTTCTATGAAATGTACAACTTCACATAAAGCCTCGACCATACTAAAAACAAAATCTTTGTTCAGAACTCTGCCTGGAGCCTGCTTGTGCCAAAGAAGTGCCCAGCTGTGCAGCAGTGTTGATTAAGCCAACAAAAGATAACCTCACATGTACTGATAACAAAGTACCTACAACACAGGGCCTGCACAATCTTTGGATATGAAGTCTGAAATTATAGTCTACATTTGCAGTTTGAAAAGTGGCACAGAAACATTTTATCTACATTTATTTTTTGCAGTCACATAACTAAGTCTTATTCAACTGCCCAAATCAGTCAAGCTTGCATGAAAAAAACCATGTGGTTTTGCCCAATGAAAGCATTTTTTTTCTTTTCTGCTGTTGTTGATTCCACTCAAAACCACCACCTTGGGGAATTTAACCCATGAAAGCTTTGGCAAACCTTTTGGTGTATGCGGTCAAACCCCAGGTTATAGTGGAACTTCAGCACCACACCACTCCTCTACAAATAAATGTACAGATCCCAAACGCTTGCCACTAGTCCCAGCAGGCATATTTTATTAAGTACCTTTTATACATGACTCGGAAACTGGCTTGATCTTACACTAATAAAACGAAAACCAACTTGCCAACGTTTGAGGAGAGAAACTAAGCTACATTTGCTGTTATTACTTCCAAGTCACATCCACTCCAAGGCAGTCTTTCTTCAGAGAAATCGAGACTCCAGCTACCACTGGAGAAAGCACAAGAAGGGTGTTCAGGAGGAGTCACTCCATGCAATGCCTATTGCTCCACATTTGTGGGTAGTCCCATGGAACACATCAGACTGCAGTCTGCCCTCCTTCTCTCAGCTTCATAGCGTAAATTTACACATAAATCTACCTTGTGTTCAGACTGGATTAGACTGGATCCCAGATGTGAACTGAGGCTTGTTTTCTTTTTGCTGAGACAAACTCTCATTATCATTATGAGATAATGACCAAGAGAAAAAGCCTCACAATATATCTTAAAGACATATGTAATATCTTGACTGTTGAAGGTATCTGAGGTCCTTTCACGTGTAGGCATTTTATATTTTCCCTCATTTTTAATATCCTGTGCTAATAAAAATGAGAGATCTAAGTCATAATTTTGTTGCTCCTATACATTTAATTAGTAGATAAAGAGAATTCCTTCCTCCAGACCCATCTGTCTAACTTCAGACCATGTCCTACTATGTCCTACTGGTAGACTGGCTATATACAATATAACCACTGATTAACCTGTCTGTGACATCTAACCCTTTAGAGTAAATCCACAGGAGATTTAAGGAAATGAAACACAGTGGCACCACAGGGCAGGCTAAAAAGTTCCAAAGACTTTCAGCAGAAAGTTAGAGGAAAATGACCTAGCTTCTGAGATGTGTATTTGCTGAACCCATCAGCAGTGAAGCTTGCACACTCACGCAAAAGAGTATCTAATAACTGAAATAAAATTGTTTTTAATGCCTATAAATGAGTTATCGATACTAAAACCTGATCCTTCTTAAATTAACCATCTTGCTTATTTTAGTTACTTTAATATATCTTGTTCAAGAAGTTTTGTCATAATAGAATTTTTCAAGTTATGAATCTCAGAAGTTTTAAACTCCATAAGAGGTTCTTCTGCAGGAGGCTACCATCTTTCTAGATCATATGTAATAGTTTTTTGTCACTAGCCCAAGGATACCAAAATGGACGTCATGCACATACATTTCCCAAAACTGTATCTTTCATGTTGTGATCTCTTTTCTTTATTAAGAAGTTGCTAGTAAAACTGATTGATAGGTAGTCTGATTGTACCAGGAGGACTTGTCATTCAGCTCTTTGACCTTGTCTTCACACTAACACTGAAGTGTCTTTGAAATCTGTTTACTTCAGAATTTACGAGAGTATTAATGACAGAATGTCAGCACTTCTCAGGTTTGAAAAGATCTAATAATAGTAAATTAGTTTGGACAATAGGGTCATCTGTAATGTAGTTTAAGAAAGAAAGTAAGACAAATTTCATTATTCTACCTTGTGATTAAAGACAAGTAAAACAATTCTTAAACTACTTTTTATTATTTGTTTTTCTTTTTATTGAAGAACATCATTTATTTGAGGCCAAGATAGATCACAAGAAAAAAGCTATACTATCGAATAAAGGACTTAACAGATGCAACATCCTTTCCAGAAACAGCTACAGAACATAAAAAGCTTGTTCACCTCATATGGAGCGAGCTTTGGACAAGTTTGAGAAGCAACTTTCATAACTCAAAGCTGGTTTACTCTTTCATCATTATGTACGGTGTATAAAAAATGGGTTATTTATCCCTCTGTCACTAACATGGAGCCTGCATTCTTGTGCTTCAGATTCATGCAAATGAGACACCTAGATTTAAGGAGGGGGATGGAGGAAGGAAATATTTTCTGGTGGTAATACTTTCCCTCCTTCGTTAGCAATATTACAGAAAAAAAAATATGGCACTAATTTTCTCTTGTGTTTGCTACAGACTCTGCTTTGCTCAGGAGGAAAAGCAATCTTTTGTTCCAACTTCTTCCAATATAGTTCCACTCTCCTTATTTACCTGCTTACAAATTCATCTATTCTAAAGCATGAGATTAGTAAGAATATGCTAATCAGATGACCCATCAAATCCCAGAGAAATTCCCCTCCAATATTAGTGCTGTGGCTTCAGGAACTGACTAATCTAGCAGAACAACGAACAGTCACGTCACACCTGTATTTGCATTGGCCACATACGGCTTATTCAGCAGCTACGTGTAGACAGCATTTTGATTAGCACTTAAAGTTTCTAATTATTTCTTTTTTTCATTATAGCTTTTGGATTTGTCTCAGATTCTCCTAAGAGTTCAGATATTTTACACAGGTAAATAAATGTGCATTAACTCAACTGAGCTTCAGATTCCTCAAATTTCCTCAAATATTTCAAGAGGTCAGAGAAACTTTTGGTTTTGCTTCAATAAAGCATAAAAATAGAACAAAGTTGGTACCTGTTGCCTCTAAGATACTGAAGGATGTAAAAGCAAATGATATTACCGTATAATCAAAGGATGCTGTAAATTATTATAAAAAGAAGTAAAATAAGAAGTAGCTTTTGAGTCACTTTGTTAAGAATGCAAATTATAAGTAAGGGATATTAGCTAATGGATTGGTAAGAAATTTCAAGTGATTCCAAACCATTAAGTTATTCATAGTGATATTCAAATTGTAATTACTTTCAAACCACACAATAGAGTGGGATTAATGGAGCAAATACTTTATGAGCAACCCATGAGTCATGTCTACTTAATAAGTATGAGGTTTTGGTTACTTATCATTTCAGCTCCGTGGCTTTACTAAATAACAACAACAATAATAATAAATAACACCACATTCAGACTTTCACATCATTACGCACATACTGTCAAGTGCAAAAGGAAAGAAAAGAAGAACATTCATGTCGTCTGTTCAATTGAATATCTTAAAGAAAATACAGCTTGGGTTGTGCATACTGTAGGTAGATTTTCAGGCTTCAAGTTTATGCCTTTCATTTTTCTCTTCAAATGATGGCTGACCTTTAATAACTATATTTCAAATTATTATCACAGCATATACAATTTTTCTTTTATAGCTATCTTTTCTTTGCCTTCCCCATCAGAAGAACAGGGTTTTTTGTTATTTTTTCTTCCTGTTTCATTCTTATCTTTTGGCAGTGACTACACAAGACCCTGTGTATAACATAAACAAGGAGTGAGAAATGCATTATTCTGTATTTTGAAAGGTGGACATGCTGGGCACAGATATCATCTAAATTTCAGGTACAGCATCACTAACAGTACCGATAGCAATGGCAGGCATCCTTGACACACAGACGAGAAGGCCTATTTGTATTTGTTTTGGAAGTTTCTATTATGTTCTCTTTTAGCACATCAGTGCTCGGTGTCAATTTACTGCCCCATCTCAGAGAAGAGAAAATATCAGGTATGCTGTCTGCAGGCAACTGGTTCCAGAAATTTTGGATAAGTGTAACTCTGTCAGAATATTTCAGATATCCTTATACTTTACACTTCCAGTTGAAAACAACATGCCCATAGTATAGTTCCACAGCTCATCTCTGAAGCAAGAACTTGAAGACTACCAGGTCCATAGCCACCATTTGTGAACCACTATATAGGGGGCTTACAGATACCTGTAACAGCTATCAATATCTATTCAAGAGCTTTGATACTCTGCCATCAATCCTGGAGAGAAAAATAGGGCAGATGGCTGGAAATTTGTTCATCTAAACCTGCGGTACTCTGCTAATTTAACTGCATCTTCACGTATTTATCCTGGATTTAGCCTGTCCATTCTATTCACTTGCCACCTTCACCACCCTAGTTTCATTAAAACAGAGAAAAGGTGAAAATGATGAGACAAATTGCATTTTCTGAAAATGGTATATGTTCTGCAAAGATGTATAGAGGAAGGGAAGAGATGCTGCGAGGCAGAGAACAGTCCATCCTCTAAGTCCCCAGTAAAAAGGCACCTAAGTAAATCAGTTGGAATCAAGCCCTGTGCTTTCTATGCATATGAGAACTAAATTCATCTCAGTACACAAGAATATCACAGAACATTGCATTATGTTGCTTATTCAGACAAATTTGCAAATCATCTGAAAAATCAACAATAGTTGTCTCAGATTATTTGTAAAGTAATTGTTAACCTGTAGCTTGTTAGCTGTAAAATACCCGAGATCTGACAGGGCATAAAATAACAAGTTCAGTCCATTTTTTCGCCTGATCAACTTGAGACTTCTGTCCTATGCATTTGTGATTATAAATTCCATTTGCCATCCTCAAGCATTCTGTATAGTTAAAATGTACTGATTTGGCAAATCCTGCCATTCGCTGGAGTCTATTTGTAGAAAATGAACATAGGACGGGTCTAGACAGGATGGAAATAAATTAATTCTCAACTATGAGGTAATAACAGAAAACTTGGAATATTCTGTTACTAGTCTCAAGCAGAACAGGTGATTCAATGACTTGTGCAGCTTCTTTGGGTGTTCTGTGTCCCCAGACCACTGCCATAGGCTTCCTGTTTGAAAACAAACTCAATTGCAAGCTCCAACACACTCAAATAGAGGGAAGACTTCCAAGAGAAAATCAATGGTCGTAGCCACTCCTCTCAGTTTCACCTTAATTCATCCCACAATGGTACTGTTTGGCTTGTCAATTAATCCTAGGTGTGAGAGGAATGGTAGTTTTGCTAACAGGGAATATTGTCCACCAAACCACACCATCCACAGAACAAAATGATGCCAGCTCCTAGCTTCAGAGGAAGCAAAATACCAATGTTTAGTGCAGTTTGCTCACAGAAAACATTCAGTTTTGAAAAACAGTGATATGAAAAATAGAATCTGCTCTACATGCCGTAAAATATGTGGTGACAACCACTAGCAGGGCTAATTCTGTTTGAATGCCACAGCGTGAATCCTAAGTATACATAGTAGCTTGGTAGAACTTTCAGGAGACAAGAACTACTGACAGCAGCCCTTCTCAGTCACAGGTTTATCAAAGCAGCCAGAGCTCCTGGTCTCTTATCCAGAGCCAAGGAAAGATTCCAGCATTATCCTTCCACTTCTCTACCAGCTACCACTATTCCTGTTGATGCAGAACAACACCATTTTTTAACGCAACAATTAATTCTCTAAAGAGTGCTTCAAAATGTAAATGTTACTTTCCTATTGTCATTCAATATAGAAATACATTTATAAATACATTATTTCATCAAAATCTGCTTATCCAAGTGATTAAGAATCATTTCAATTGAGAACATACTCCTATTCCAAGAAAAAGTTATTTCAGTAATCAAAAATCATTGTTTCTTCTCTGTGACAACTTGAGTCCAACTCAACAGAAGTGTGCAGGGGGAGCAGCTCAAAAGGCATCTTTGTCCACCTCATGAACCACTTGCAACAGAGCTCTCTACCCTTTAACGAGGCCTCTCAATTAATCCTCGTGCACTGCATATACACTAAATAACACTGGCTCTTTTGCCCATGTACTCCCCAAACACACTGCTCCCCTCTCCGAAAGTAACAGTGATGGAACAGAACTGTAAGACACGAGTGATGTGAGCTGCATTTATCAGAGATGCAAAACTGTCACCATACCTGTCCCAACAAAACTAACCACAGAACGAGTGCTGCTTCACCTGGTCTACACTTGTGCCTTTTTGGCAATGTTTTGCCACTTGGGAACATCACAAATTCAATCTTAACCTTGGAATTACTTGTTCTAATGTATTTTGGAACATTCCCGCTTTCATAAAAATTTGATTTCACTACAGAACATTTCAAATGTCATCAGTCAGTAATACAAAAACACTTCTTGGCTCTTCTTCTTCATATACATTTGGACAGTGTTCATACTTGTCTGAAAACATTTTCAAGAAGCAATGGTTGAACAACACAACAGCCATATAAACCAAGCTCCAACTCTGGTGCTGCAAGTATTGCCATGCACCATGCTCACAATCTCCAGTAACTGCAGTGGGCTACTCTTAATACCAAAACAAATGATAGCTTTTCTTTTTTTTTTTACAATGATAGTGACTGGAAAACTCAGCAATAACAGGATCTGATTTCAGTGTTCTAACCTTATAATAGAGCTGACATCTGTGTACAATATCAAATTCATTTACAACTTTGCATGGGGACCCAGGAGAGCTAACAGAGTTAGGTGTTTACTATATCTGACGGGATAAAACCATGAGGTAGTGCCACAACTTGGAACAAATGAGTGTGCTCTAAATTGTCCATTTTTCCAAATCTAAAAGATGTAGGATAGTTAAGGTAACAAAAGGAATTGAAAATTAACAAGGGCAAAAAATTGAACATATGCAAAGCATGAAAACTCTAAAAGAAGCTTCTTGATTTGATTAGAGTTCTTTTATTGTACAAACTTCTACTGAACGTAGAAATAAATTCTAATGCCATGTAGGCTAATGTGCCTGCGGAGCCTATTAACTTTCCTACTGTGTTTTCCAAATTACCACTTTCAGGAGGTCACAATAGTAATCAGAATAAATCTGACACTTTAAAAAGAGCCATAACACTAACAATACATTTTATTTACCATCAAGATGTCAGAGCAGATAAAAGTGCTTATTTTAGGCACGGTCATAAAAGGAAGTTCTCCAGAAGGAAGACACAATTTACCACATACCGAAAGGATAATAATATCTGATTTTAATCTATTGCAGATATATTGACTAACTATCAATCAGCATACCAATAATCATCTGCCTAATTTAACAAAATCTCTTATCACTTAGATATAAGCAATATTACCTGTCGATGTGAAAGTTTTCATGGTTTAAGTACATAAAGCAATATATAATCCTAAACCCCAACATTTTTTTTCTGATAATATCAATTTGCCATTAGAATCAAAACAAACAAATCCACACAGAAATCCAGAAAACAGGGCTGCAAGTTTCTTCAAAAGATGCTTACTTCACTTACAGCACTGCCAAGCAGGTAAATTATACCTCTGTCAGCCGTAACAGATGTTTGTTTATATATTTATTAACCTGCAGTAATAAAGATTTTATAACCTCCTTCAGCAATTAATCCAGCTGGCACATCGGTTTATAAAGTTTTCCCTAATTTCTAACTTGTGTTTCCTTTGCTAACACATAAGTCTGTTACTCATCTATATATTTGGAGATGCATAGCACTATGCATTTGGAGACTGCATCCTCTTTGCTGACATTTTTGAGTGTTTTTGAAGACTGTCAACATATCGCCCATTGACTGCTCTGCTCTAAAAGAAATAACCCATATTCTTCTGATCTTTGCCATAGGTCACGTGTTAGACCCTCCTTCAGCCCTAATGCTCTTCTCTAGGTTGGCTCCCATCTGATGCCCTACAAAGCTGAGTTGACCAGAAGGACTAACCTGTACCTTTTGCATGTAAACCCAGATATACATATATTACAGTGCAAGGTTTGGGTTTTCTGCATAACCAAGGCAGAACTGAATTTCACTTTGCAATCCATCTTAATCAAATTTTATTTCAGTAAAAATTACACTTAATCAGTCTCTGTGAGGCTGTCAGCTCCTGTTGAAGTATAATAGTTTGCACTTACACCTACTAAATAATCTCCCTTTTTCCAATTATTTCCTCGGTTTGCCAAGATCATTATGAATTCAAATTTTATCTTCCAACATGCTCACAACCCGCTCACACTCCATGATATCTATGAATTTAATCTATATACATTGCCTACACCATCAACCAGACCACTAACAAAAATTTATTGTCCCCCAAGGACATGGATCTCTAGAGAATCTCATTCGTTTCAATTTTCTATATTCCCCAGGGTGCCAGTAATGACTCTTTCTGAGAGAGTCTTCAGACCAGCTCTCCACCCTCCTCTGCAGTTGCTTCATTTGATTGTTGGGATATTTTCAGGAGGACATTAAAATCTTTGGACCAAAATAAGAGGACTGGATACTCCAAAATTACTTCATGGAAAATCACTGAGTAAAGCAATAAAACGTACATGCCCTTTACTGAACTCATTCTGATAATCCCATCATCCTACATGCCAAGTTTCTATTGACTTCAGTGTTCAGCATTGGAATATTAACAATTCATATTATAATTCTGGCATTGTACATACAAAAGAGATGTGGTACACAACAGCAAAGGAGATGATTTACATCCTTTGCATGCTAACCACAGAAAGAGAAGTTTAAAACTGCAACAACTCTGGAAAAAATATGTTTTCTAGAAACTAACTCAAGGGCTCGTGACTGGAACTATTTTTGTTGGAGAAATCTGATGGTGGATTATAGAGGTGTCATTTGTAACAAGTATAATCCCTCACAGTATGAGCTCAGGAGATTTGAGATTTGGAACTGCAGAGCAACCCAGCTCCACATGCATGAGAGCCTTGTGCCCTTGGCCAAAAGATGGACATTCAGAACCCAATTTTGAATAACCATCAAGCTGCACTAAAGTTAGCTATCTACATGAGCTAAACTTCCACTATTCACATTTCAAATACATCACTTCTCTTGCACTTTTTTGTTCAAAAGAATTATTCACATTAATTTGTCTATATCAATGTTTGTAGGACCTGTAACCGAAGACATAGCAAGACATTTGGGAAAAAAAAAAAAAAAATAAGAGAGAGAGCAGAAGTAGTTCCTCCAAAACCTAAACAGAACCATCTAATATGAAGGTGTGCCTGAAGAGCTGAATCCGTATAGCTCAGGAAAGAATGGCTTGCAGAGGATTCTGACAGAGCAAATATAACATTGCCGGCCAGTCTAGTGTGCCAACTATTGAACAAAAGCAAACAGCCTCCAATGTTGACATAATTAGACCTCATTAAATCCAAAATACCAAAGCTTCTCTATATTTAAAGCAGAGGTGGTTTATTCAGTACTGAAAAGGCATCTTCTCTCAATTTATCTTTACAGGGAGTTTCCTAGGTTTCCACAGTGCCACCAGCATATGCTCAAACTAGAAAGCTTAAACAATTCTGAATGCTTCTTCAACTTATATCTTTATGTATATTTGGGCAGGCGGTGGGATAAAAGAAGGAGTTTTTCATACGATGTGACGGAAATTTAAAAGTGGTGTCTAAGGAGGTGCTTCACGATGGAAATTAAGGAAAAGACAGCATTGTTCTTTTTCCTTCCCATCTAATTGTTTAAGGGGGTGTCTGTGACAATGCAAACCTAAAACTTGTCTGAACAACAAAATTGCATTATACTTGATAATGTTCCACCATATACAGAAATCCAAACTAATAGGAAGTATTAATAGAAAACAAATTTAATCAGTGAGAGAATATTGCAAGGAAATAACTCTGTAGCACATCTCGTGCTTACCTTCTCATGTGACAGAACACTTGCAGAGTACAACATTTTTTAGCAAATAAAATATCACATGTATATATATAAATGCATGTAATTATGTCCTTTCCGGCTATGACCTGAGAGGAAACAGTTGAAAACAGATAACTACCTAGAACATACGACTGAAAATATGACTGAACAAATGACAACTGCATTTCTGAAATAATATAAACCCCTTGATCACCCCTGTAATTAAGTATACCTATTCACCTATACACCAGAGGATGCATTCAGCTTGACCTATAATGTGTGAGACAAGTCTTAAATATACATCCTTAGTCTGGCTCCCTAAGGAAACAAGATTTACATGATCATTTGTTTTCTCTTCTGGTTCCTTTTCCCATCCAAAATGGCTTTTGGACCCAAATTTCAGAGGAAGAGGGATCTCAAAAATCCTGAACTCCTAAGTGTTTTATGAATAGCAATAGCTGGATAAAGGATACAAACCCAATTAGCATCTCCACTGAGGGAAAGACAAATGGGAGAGGGCATCAGAGGGTCTGCCTCGCCAGCAGTCACGTGGCTCATCATCAACCACAGCAAGCTGTCCTTCCAAGAAGCACACGGAGAAGACTACAGGGTACTACAAGACTCAAAGAGAAAGGTCAGTGGAACACAGCAAGGAAGTTTGTTATTATAGTGCATAAGCAAAGTGTTCTGTGATTTTACTACCAGAGCTACCTCCATGTGACTAAGGTGTAAATGACTACACAGTGCAGAGGTTGACTAGAATAAAGAGTAGAATACCTTAAGATATGGGGAGAGACTTCTATGGCCTTTCTGTGCAAAGAGTGAGGTTACGTGGTGTCCCACTCGTACATACCAGTCTATAAACACAAATAGTAGAAGCTGAGAATTCTCTTATTTGTTTATTATCTCACCCTTAATAATTAGTTACAAAAATAGATATAGCAAGGTCTGGAAATAAGCAGTTCACGTGTGGTTAGTCACCTATTTCAAAAAGTAGTTAAGTACCCTCTTAAAACAACATTCATACACTATTTTGCTGATTAAGTACCACTTGCAATCTCATGAAGAGAAAAAAATAAATTAAAAAAACCCAAAGAAACAAAAATGATGTACCTATGAGCAATTTTGAAAAAATTAATTTTCTTGTTCTTTTTTTTTAATCCAGAGTTACCACAGTATATGGGCCTTCTTACACATTACTTAGTGTAGTACACTGAATATATTAATCTCCCTTAGGCTAATTCAATAGACATCATGTATCTGTCTAAGCGGTTCTTGATCAGATCTCACAGCAAAGTGGTCTACATATTTATTATTAATTTAGAAATTGGGTCACCCTACCCATACATGCTTAAATTACTGAGATTTTATCATTTCCTTTCCTAATATTTCATAATCTTTCTCACCTTACAATGATGTCTCTCACAGCTAGGCAGGAAACCGTTTTCTTCTCTTATGAAAGTTTTGAGATAAAAATTGCCACAACTTGAATTAGGATGAAAATAAGAATGAAATAAGACTTTCCAAGACTTTTCTCCAAAAAATCCCCCAATACCCAAACCAACAAAGTCTGGAGAAGGAGCAACATCCCAGAAGAAAAAGAAAAAAACTCTTATGGTGAAGATATCCACTAGTCCTGTGGAAACTTCTAGTTCAACTTCTTGACCCTACACTGCCTACAGGACCACCCTGCTGTTTCTGAGATAGGTGTTTGCTTGTATGTACATGGATACGTGGCACCCTCTCCTTTCAGGGTGGAATTTCCAGTCATAAACACGAAATGCTTGTAAAAGCATCCTTGGTGAAACCAGAACATTCTTGTAAAAAGCTTTCATTTCAGTAAATGTAAATGTACATTCTAAGAAAAAAAAAAGACCATCAGCCACTTTCATTACTGACCCTCATGTTATGTTCTTACATAGAACATAAAGCTGGCAAAAGCACAGAAGCAAGAAGAGAGTACACACACATTTTCCCAGAGTAACTGTTGGCATACTATTAGTCAATTCTAATGGGAAAAACATCTCTGTTTAAGTCTGTAACTCATTATTTTGTTTCAAATCTATTCACAGTAACTGACTGATAATATGGAAACAAATACAGTTTTAGTTCAATTACTAAAATATTTGAGTTTTAATATAGTGCTTTTTAACACATTTATTTATTGTTAGCTTCCAAACCTGTAAAATCTTTATTTTTGAGCTTTTTTATTTTAATCACCCTAGCCATCTGCAGCACATCTGTTACTTGCTAGTATACAGTAATTAACTTAAATGTAGGCTGGATACTATTCTGCATCAACAGATATCAAAGCACCTGCTTTGATAAGAGCCCAGCATCTCTTCATCACCAATGATAGTTGGTCAGGTTAGAGTTAGATTTACCTCCATCCCCTAAATGTATGTGGTATATTTCTATGTAGTAATTGAAAGCAAAGTCTGGGTTTTTTAATGTTCTCCATTCCGGAGGAAAAACACTGTTTCTTGGGAAAGAGATCTCACATTAAAAGACAGATATCCTGATAGTAGTATTTATTTGTTTTTAAACACAAAAAGTGAATGTTTCATATTCCCTCAATTAGAAATCTTGTGTCGCTGCAGTTTTTCTGCTGAGTGTGGAGAAAGCAATACATGTCTCTTTGTGATCTCTGCTGGAGAGAGAACATTTAATGAATCCATTACGGAAGTTCTCAGAATCATAACCAATTCGTTAGGTTTTGAAAAACTCAATCACATTGAATCCGTATAACCATCACCACTTGGGAACTCCATAGTCTGCCTTGCATTGGCCACACGACTACAACCATTAGACTTTCAGGACAACTGGACCCATCTTTAATTACATACTTAGTACGAGTCAGTTTTGACAATCCTGTTACATTTTAAACAAGCCATAACTGAATACATCATGAATCCCTGGATAATTGCATTTTGTTACCTTAGAGGTCTGCAGCTCCTATAATTAATTGAATTCTTTTTAAAGTCAGTGAGAAAAGAATGGCTTTCTGCCAAGAAAGTTTTTATAATGTTCAAAGACTCATTCTGAGGAACAGCAGGTGCTCTTTATTTCCCGGTGTGCTAATGCCAGAGAAGCAGGGCATTCAATTGCCATGTGTCCACAACCTAATGCTCTCTCCATCTCCATAAAAGAGAGAGATTATTGTACCATTCAGAGCAATACCCCAATAAACACGGTAAGGATCAGACTGTTAGGCAGGCTGTTTTGGGAAGTTGTTCTCTTGGGGAAACATGGTTTATAGGTGCACGTGAAGAAAGTCTGCTCCAGTATTTGTGCATCAAACCTTTCATCGCATGTGTTACATCCTTAGTGAGGGTGCTCAGCCTGTTAGTTCTCTGAACACAAAGCATTTCAGTCTGCCTTCCCTGGGCAGCAGGGAGCTCATTAGTATCACCAGCTCACCATCTGTCTCTGAAGGAGGAAGAGATGAAATTAATATATGATGGGGGGGGGGGGGGGGGGGGGGGTGTGCAGAAAAAGGCTAACAAAAAAATGGTTGGGAAGCAGCAGGATGTCATCCAGAAAGGCAGAGGATGTTTCCTTTGAAATCATCTCGCCTTGTCTGCACAAAGCATGGAAATGGCTTGGGCATGGCTATGAAATGCTCACAAAAACATTTGTAAAGACTGAATTATGATCATTTTTACTAGAGGATCTTTCAAAATCCACAGAAGAGCATCATTAAACACAGCTGTCCACAGACAAGTCCTGTAAAACCTTCCTGGTTCTGCTCTGTCTGAACCACAGGAGCAGGCAGCAGCTGCAACGATGCCTTTCTGGCTTTGAGGCATAACAGGAGAAACGGTAATGAGTGAGAGCAGCTCCTGGGATGGACCAAGTAGCCATCTTGCAGCACAGACCATGTGTGGGGTGTGTGACAGAGGGAGAAAATGATCTACAACTGGGAAGTGTAATGTCTGGTCTGCACACCTGAAATCACCCAAATGTGGAACAGTCTCCTTCCCAATTCAAGCCTTTACAAACAGTTGTAAAAGTGAGAGACCACAGAAGAAAGCCAGGGTGGGCCAGAGGCACTGAGGACAACGGCAGGAAGGAAAGGACTGACAAGGAAGAGGATTCCACAGAGCAAACCCAAGGGAGAGCACAAACCTTTGAAACAAAAGACCAACCTTCAGCATATATCTCAAAATTCCTAAAACATCTCTTTCATTACATATTAGCCATTTTAATAATACAATTATCTTTCTAAGAATATGACATATACACACAACACACTATAAACCAATGCCACCTCTAGAATGCCCAGCTTATAGGACATCCCTCTGAGTACCTGAGAATTAAAAAAAAATGTATTTAAAAAACTTATTGGGAGAAGTTTTTCTAGTACTAGCAATTGTGTTTGCAATTACACTCAATATATATCTAATTAAAACTCTAAAGAACAATGTAGACTTAAAATCTGAAACAAAGTAACCTATGTTGTTAATATGGTCACAAATAAAACAGAATTGAAATCACAAATTATAAAGTCCAGAGCAGCCTGAAAGTCAGTCACTGACTCTACCATCTAGTCCTTCAGGAACCTCAATATAAATATTCAGAAAGAGAATACATCTTAATGAAAATCAGGAGTGGTGCACAAAGCATTCAGAGCTCTTCTAAAACTGTAACATAAATATCAGCTTTTCAGCTGATCCCACAGACCTTTGGGTCAATCACAGGCAGACAAAGATGAACAGCTCAGATATATGTCCAAAATATGAGACTCCTTCATTTTTTTTGTGGTTTATAGTCAGACACTGAGATGTGAATCTGTTTTCTTTGGTTGTTAACTTCTGCATCAGGGAAAA
This sequence comes from Scolopax mira, assembly GCA_004320125.1. NCBI lineage: Eukaryota > Metazoa > Chordata > Aves > Charadriiformes > Scolopacidae > Scolopax > Scolopax mira. The sequence goes on along the minus strand of BJBW01001254.1, from coordinate 33,305 downwards.
GACCCTTGAAGCCATAAAAAAATTATGGGAAAAAAAAATACAAGTAACATATAATCCTGAAGTCAGATGGTGACATTTGCACTCGTACGTAAGCAGATGTCCTGATTTTCAGAATGGTCGAGCAATTGCCAATAGGTATTGTCAGGTACCACCATTTTTTTGGAAAACCAAGTCATTGACCTACAAGGTACTACAATCGGCTTTGGGGTTTCAAAGTTTATTTATTTCAAAGCTTTGTTCCGTTAAGAGGGAAAAAAATTTATCTAGCTGTGAATGCCAAAAAATGTTAATGGTATGACCTCAGTTCTGTGCTGATCATGAACTATGTGGAACTTGTCCAATAAACATAATAGAGTGGGAAAATGAGTAACCGAGTTCTTGAAAAACCAAAGTGAGCATGTTGTCAGCACACAGAGCAAATGCCCTTCTGTGCTACTTTCTGGGTCACGGGCACACTCAGAGCCCTCAGCATCCTCCTTTTGACTACCCCACACACCTCTGCGGGACTGACCTACCTTGACAATATGTCATTCTCGTATTTAACTTCAAAGAAACAAATGCAGTTACAAAAGCAGCACGCTACAGTAGCACATGGGTGAAATCAAATCTTACATCTGAAAAAAAACATGTTTATGGGTCAAATGCAGCTCTGCTTTACAAAGCTGTATAGCTGGAGTAGCTCCCTTAATTTCATTGGAACTGCCCCAGAAATGCAACTGGAGAATTCTTTTTAACATCAGTGTAACAAAGAGGTGAGTCCAGTTCACTGCACAAGTGTTTTCCCATTTCCTTGAGAAAAGGGTATCCAGGTTAGTTATGGGAAAAAGTATTTTCATTTCTGAGGTTCTTCTGTTTGAGATGAGCAGATTATTTGGTTACATACTATTATTTTCTGCTTCTCATGGCAGAATGTACAGCAGGGGGGTAGAGGTATGGCTACTATTGGATGCAAACTCTCTGCTGTAGAAGAAAACACAGAAATACTAATCCTGAGACAGGAAGGCAAGACACAACTGTTCATACTGGTTTTGTATCAAGGAATGGAGTGGCTGCAGCACTGTAAGGTGTATGTTCACATGATGATATATATATACACTCATGGAAATCATAAATATTTGTAAATATGGAGACATAGGGCAGAGCAGGGCAGAAAATATGATTATGTTTGTTACAAACAGGTATTTGCTTCTTCTGAAGCCATTAACATGAGATTTATTCATATTGCCACTGTACACTCCACTTTCATTGTTTCAGTGTTGATGCCTGTTCATAATAAATAAACAAATAAATACTGGCCTTCATGATATATTTAACAAGTCCCTCAAAATCCAAAATCAATAATCTTAGTGCTATCCAACTAAATCGCCGCATTGCCTGCCTCTAACACATAACAGCCAAGATTCTCTAAATACAGTAGTTGATCATGACAGCCGATTAGCACCCAAATCTTTTGGATCTGTTGGCACACAAAAAGCAGTGCTGCAGTAATTTATGACAACTGATGTCCCCAGCATTAGTATTGTGGTTCCGCTCAATAATTTTTTTTAGGTAACAAATGCAAGATGGAATGTGATGTCTGAAAATGAACCTTCCCCTTTTGGTTAATTATGATGACGTAGTAATTTTGAAGAAGCGGTTGCATTTTTTGAGAGGGGAGTTTGATTAGGTAGAGCTCCCTGTAAGGGATTAACCTCCAGAGATCCCTGTAAGGGCCTGGAAAGCATTCCTCCTCCTGAAAAAGAAGCGCATCTGCCAACCCAGAACCAACTTCCCAGAGTAATCACTGAAGTTGCAGAATTTTATCTGCTGAGTCACACATGGATGCTCCAAGGCTGGAAACACAATCAGGCACACGAGAAAGAGGACAGAAGTACTGACAGTCCTTAAGGTAGAAGATGTTTACAAGGAGATTCATATACAAATGCATAACATGTTCTGTGTTAATGAACCTCTAGTAAGCAAAAAATATATATACACTTGTAGACCATTAATGTATTGCTCACATACATGGCATAATTTTTCAGAAGGGGAGGTACCCTCCAGTTTACTGGCATAGTCTCAAAGTTGAGTCCCTTCTTTTTATTTGCTGAGCTCCTGCCTTGAAGCATTTTCCAAGTTGGTTTGTTTATTTATTTATTTATAATCACGCCAGACCTCCTAAAGGTTTGGAATCTTGTTTGATCTAACAAATTGCCCTAATAATTAATAAATGGGCTAAACCTGCTGTCAACCTAACTGACAAGGAAAACTTGACTGGGTCCTAGCAGGGGATGAAGGGATTTTTCCCTGTTGCATCTTTTTTTAAAAAAAAAATCTACTTCTGGTTGAGGACAGAAATACCGAAGTGAAAGACAGCACATTTTTAAGCCACAAAGAAGTTGAAAAAGGATAGGATTTTAATTTTAAAGCCAAACATAAAGCAAAATTTAAGTCATGACTGGAATTGAATTTACCCTTGGAGAGCATTAAAATGGCAAGTTGTAAACAGGAGATGATTGTCCTATTTTATGAATGCCTCTCCAAGAAACAAACTTCTGTGTGTTCCAGTCTGCTGGTTGCCCACCATGTTTTTGTTACTATTTCTTTCTCGTGGACATTTACTACTGCTTTTTGCAGAACTACCTATTGCCAACATATAAATTTAATGGAGAAGGGAGGGTATTATCTCCATTTGGTGACCCCACGCCCAGAACTTTTTCATGGGACAAATTAAAAACTGACAGACCTGAGTGATATTGCAAAGGCACTACGATAAATGAATCCAAAGTGATGGTGTGTTTTGTAACCTTGTTTGACAAGTTACGCTTCTCTTCAGTACCTACAGCTCCCTGTCGGTACTCCCATTCTATATACTGAACTAATTGTTCACAAAGGAAGCTGACTAATGTATAATCACAGTGAAGAGTCTCAGACTTCCTCAAAAAGGACCCACCAACTACACCTGTTAATATTAATTTGGGCTGCATGAAATCATCAGTGAATTAGGAACATCCATAGGTGCTAACAGACTTAACACACAGTTGTGCTGAAGTGCCTCACAAAGGAAAACTTCCTTGTAGTAAATCAATGTAAATCATTTTTTCAGTGCTAAGGGAGTGAACTGTGAAGACCTCAAAGAAAAAATGACAGGTCAATACCACTGGTTTCACCACTGTTGATTTTAGTAGAACAATGCCTGCCCAATCTTTTTCAGTTCAAAACACAATGCAAAGCTTAAGAAGAAAGTAACACCAAGCATTTGGAGAGTAAGGAGACATATCACCAAAATCTTCTACCCTGTGAATAATTTACCCTTATTTCTAGTGTGAAGAATAAGGGAAATAAAAGGGAAAGGGAAATACAACATGAAAAGCCCCCACTCCTTAATAAGTATCAAAAATCCTATGAGCTAAAAGCCCAGCGACCCCTTCTTGCCTTTGAAATTTGTTAGTATTTTCACCAAACGCAGAGCAATAGCCAGTCATCAGTAAGGAACCACACTGAACACTCAGCATCTAAAATATGAAGAAAGCTTACACGTGTTAAATACCAACAGATCGATTATTGATATGTTATTTAATTGGTAAATAACTTATTACATGAATTAGGTGGTCTTTGGACCAGGGTTCCAATGATAATTGTATTTGTCAGGAGGAAGAAGAGAGTCATACTCCAAAATATCAGTACAATATTCTTCACAAGAATGGGTATTGATTCAATCTAACTGTGGTTATCTAATTGTGGCTATAGGAATTATGGTACCATTTTCAGTATTGAGATTGACTGTAAGTAAATGAAGCACTTGCCTGTGATAAAAAAACCAGAAACAATAATGCTATTAGGTTACACAGTAAGCTTTAAAAGCTTGCTTGGATAACTCCCTCAAGTGAAGCTGGGGATATTATTAAAACCAGTGAATCATAATAGCTGCCATAGGGCAATTATCTGGTACAGTATCCTGTTGGGGTAACCTTGCACCCCATAGACAACTAAATACACGAAACCACCCTCTAGGGAAAATACTCTTTATTTCTATTATGTGCCACTTTGTAAAAGCCTGAGGTGACAATTTACTATTTGCTGTTATACCTTTTTTCCCCCCTTCTTAACCACTAAGCCTCTCTGATTTCACTTTCCATCAACAACACTTAGCTCAGAGATACAGAAATACAATTGTTGAAGGACTCCATTCACCTGGAATTTCCATAATTAAAGGTATGCCTTTGCTAGAGAAGTCAGTGCAAGCTTCTGACTCCCCAGACGTGCTGCTATGCATGTATTCCTTCTGTCTCCTCAAGCTCCATTTTGGCTCCTTGAGTCAAAATAAACTAAGGAGTCTGAAAGCAGAGTTTAGATATCAATATAAGTATTGCCCTATCCCCCATGGAAGGTATAGTGACCCCAGCTCCCAAGTACCTACGTTTCTAAACAGAAAGGTGTTTGAGTCATGCAATATCTTTATACCCTCCAGAATACCTATATTTTTCCAATAGGAAGGAGCATATATAGCAACAATATGAACTATATGTAAAAAAGGAATAATATTTAAAGAATTATTCCAATGTACAGAAGTTGTAAAGGCTGCTGCAAGCTGGTGAAAATCCACTTTGAAATTCCTTCTTTTATTAACTTTTTCAGCAGTCTTAAACATTTTTCCAGTACAATTTTATGGCTAATATATTACCATTATTTTGAATTGCCTGAAAATCATGAATCAATTTTGTCACAAAGCAGATCTGCTTGATTTAATGTTCTTGTTACTTACTATCTCACTGTTGCAATTTTCTCCCTTTGCTTCCTTTATTTCTCTGCCTCTCCTCGCATCACCCTGTTGTAATGCCTTTAATATAAAAGATGGCCTTCATTCTCATGTACTATTTAAATTCATCATGTCTGACCTCTTCAAATGCAATGAATGCATAATTAATTTTCATTATAAATTTAGAATACTTCCTCTCTTCTTGCCACTTCAAGCTTCCTTTAGCTTTCAATAGCTATCATGTTTTATTTTATATTCCTTAAAAAAATTCTTTCTTGCTCTCTTCTTTTTCAAATTTCACTTCATACACAATTTGACTCTTTGGTAGACACACACAGAGCAAAAACCAGCCGAGAACCAAATGCAAGAATAAATGCAAGTTTGGTCCATCCCTAAAACTCATATGGTTGGAAAAAGGTCTGTGCAAAAAAGATGTGTGCACCATCTTCCCAGGAAAGAGAGATTTTAGGAGTCATATGCAGAGTTCTTAATGCTAATACCAAGTATTTAAGAATTATATATTTAAGAATATTGAGCACAGAGCTAAAAGTATCTTTAAATTGTGTCATTACTGGAGCATGTTTTCTTTTTCACAGTCATTAGGAATGTTCTTACTTCATACTCATACACATTCCAAAATCCTGGTACACGGGCTTTGTTCAGATATCGGTTCTCTTGTTAGAAGAAGTTAAAAATTCTGTTTCTCTAGAATGCTGCCATTTGCATCTTCAGCACAACCATGGGCCAGTAACATGAATTCACAGACACAGGGTTATCAGCAGGAGACTATAGAAAAGGAAAGCAGCTTGCTCCATTTTGATTCCAGCACCTCCCATGTCACGGGGACTACTGCTTAAGGGAATTTCCTTGTGGCATTCCAAATTAAGAACTTTTGTGAGCAACAACAAGCTTATCTAATTGACCAGAACAGTTCTGAAATGTACTTCAAGCTGAACAAATAGACTTGTGGAATTGCAACACCCAAAATGCTTTCCCATGAAGGACACAGAAGTGGAAAACTCAGTTGGTATACATTTATTTCTGCTCAGTACTCCCAGTTTTTAGGATAAGCATAACAGTATACTCCATGAAGTTTTATGATTTGACTAAACTAACATATTTATGACAACTACATTAACTTTAGTTCCTGGATTTCTTTTTTTTCCCTGTGAAAAGTCTTTTAGAAGATCTAAAATTATTGCCAAAGGAAAATAAAAAACGCCTTAAAAACTGATGACTAGTTCTCACTATCAGGAGGTCTCCAGAAGCACTGCCCAATTTAGCTGTCTTCCACTCTGCAAAACACACCACCTTAAGACTGATGCTTTATTGCATGCATCACATCTACTGTAACTTCACAGGAAAGCTTTCAACATGCAAACTAAACTACAGGAAAACTTCACAGTTTAGTTGTACTGCTTTTTCAGGACACCCCTCCATGTCTGTTAGTTCACTGACATGAAGAGAGTCCTGTTTCAGACCAATAAAGCGTGAATTGTCCTTGAAGCCTTCCCAGGCTTGTTTTGTTAAACCACCTTTTGTGGAAAATATGTAATTTTGCTGGCATTTCAATCCCGCTGTCCAAACATACCCAATTCTAAGTAACAGGCAAATTCTTGCCAAATGAGGTCTCAAGGACATGACATCAATGCAGAAAGGTCACACACTGAGAATGCAATAGTGGCTGCACTGGAATTGTTTTGATGGATTGTCTTAGGAGTGGTTTTGTTAAGGGATGAAGTGTTACATTTTCCCGTTTATCCATCAAAAAAATAAAGCAAAGAGACTGCACAAATACTGTGCACTTTACCTTTTCAGTGTCATTCAGATTAACTGATCACCTCCTAATGGAAAGCCATCTGCTACATGCACTATATTGCTGTTCCTATCTACTTTGCTCAGATTTTAAAAAGCTGTAATATAGAACAGAATGATGTTAAAAGCAAGGGAATGGCCCAAAATCCAGAGATTTAACTCATGCAATGGAGATTATCAGAAAGACTGTTATTTTATAGGCAGTATCCAATATAACAGATATAAATCCTCTCAAAAAACTAAAAACAAACCCTAAACAAAAAAAGCTCTTAAAATAAGCTAACCCAGTCACTTAAAACATGGTCTTGACAAACACTAGCACGCAATGTAGACTACAGTCCTGAAGGCTGTGACTCCGTGCAGAAGTGCACTTGTATCATTTTGTTGGTCCTATGGAGAGATGGTGAGGTGCTTCAAAAGTGAAGCAGCATTCCTGTACGGGTACATATTGAGACAACTACCCTAGAAAATATCCTGAGGAGAAGGAGAAGAAAGAAAGGAAATCCTTGAGTGGCAAGAAGATTTATTGGATAATTTAATAGGATTTTCTCATCACTAAATTCTATTTTTCTTCTGTCCCTAATCACCTTTCTTCTACCTCATTAAATCCAATTTCACTTCATCATATATCTCTTTCCTCTCTAATTTCATAGATCATCATGTAATTTCTCTCTCGCCAAACAGCATACCTTCTTTTTGCATCATTCTTTCCATATCTACTCATTTCCACCTTATTATTATGCTGCCTTTAATTTCTTGCTCTTTAATGCTATTGTCATGAACTGGTCACTCCTCTGATGCTGTCCACCCTGTCTTTCTGCAGCATTGTGAAAACAACGCGCATCTCTACATTGCTGCTCAATTTCTTCATTTCTCTTAGCAAATTTGTTTACTGAGCCATTTTGAATTTCTTCATTTTTCTTATTTCTAGGAACATATGCACATAGAAATGATAAAACCAAGCTATACAATCATTAACTCATATTATAAAGAGCTACATCCATGCTCCTGCACACATTGTTAATTATATTGTGGGTTTGCCATACAGGAATAAAAATAAATTTATACATGTATGTAGTTTGGACTGATCTGCATTTTATTCATTACCCTTAATGATGGTTTATATTTCAACAATGAAAATTTCAGTAACTCTGCACATTTTTTGATTTTACATAAAGAATGAGACTAGTTGAACATTATGTCATCTTGGGAAGATACAATAACATACCTGAAGCACCATTCAATTTTGTCTGCATTGGAAAACAATTAATTTGGTCAAATATGTCTCAATACTATGTTTTGCAATATATCCCTCATATATTCTTAAAGAAAGTGAAAAAATCTCTGTATAACCCCACAAAAAGTCCTTCTTAGGCCCTGTTCCACATCTCACAAGGTTGTAAAAGAAAATATGACAAAAGAGAGTAACCACCCGTACCAATAATCGTTTTTATCACCTCTGAAAGAGTCCCTAGTCCATCATTTCACCAGATCCTTTAAATGAGCCAATTATCATCTAAGGCAAGGAAGAGGGCTGGCACGCTCCCAAGAAGGGCAAAGCCCCAAATAATCAGACACTGTAGGAACTTTGACTTGTTCCTGTAATAAATACACCTGTCTGTAGGAAGCCAGCTTGGCTTGGGGAGTTTGCATTATGTTACCACGGACACAGTATCATGAAAGTGAGCAAATTAAAATCCTCCTAGAAATGAGGGCATGGGAACGTATGCAGAGACACCCCAGCAGGGCCTGGGTAAGTATAAGCTTTGTGACATTTGGCTCATTTACCACTTTAAACTGCAAGATGAAGCCCTACCAAAGTCCCCCACTGTCTGAAAATCAGGGGTGTGAGGCAAAGGCAAGAGCTTCAACTGGTCACTGTGGTCAGGATCAAGGTAGAGTTTGGAACCCATCTTGACTTAAGCTGGTGACAGATGACAGAGTCAGTTTGAAGCCAGGTGTGTTCCCTTTCCCCTGGCAAAACTATAGATGCATTTATGCAATGTATTCCTGTCCTAAACTTTAATTGCTCTGAGCTGTTCCTACATAAAGCCAGTTCCCAGGAGATAACATCAACTACCAACCAGTCTGCCAGCTCTTCAGAAACCTGTATGTTCAGTCAATCATCCCCAGTGGTATGGGCAACCTGGAAAAGAGAGTAAGTACCACCCTTTTCCCTAACTATATTTAATGAAAGAGGGAAAAGATGTCCATGGGACAACATTGCCAGCAATTAGCAATGACGAATGAATAGAAGATAGTGATTCTCCTCTGGTTTAAAGCCAAAAACGGCCTAGGGATGTCCAAGCATCAGATGATCCTCAGAATATTTTCATTAGGACAAGCAGTATTGTCTGGAACTGGACCTATTCTCAGTTTGTCTTTGGCAGAAGGCTTAAATGTAAAATATTAATAGCCTGATATGTTCCATGTGTTTGCATTTTCACAAAAGACAATTTAAACTGTAGCCTTCCGTATTTACTAATAGAAATCAGCATGAAATGTTTAAACATAAAAATTGCACACCTTTTTGCAAGAATCCCCCCAAACCCTAGATCCTTCTGAGGAATGTGATTTGTATACAGAGGGCTGACTGGACATGGCTACAGAAATATGCAAGTGCAAAAGCATCTGCAGATATTTAATGTGGTTTCAAGAATGTACTAATAGTCGACAGTAATATAAATTTTAGTCAAATTCATATAGGTCCAAAAATGCAGCACTTGAATAAATGGCATTCTGGAGTAAGCATGTCATTCCCACTATTCCTTTTTCTTGATAAAATTACTCTGCTTGTGTTACTATTTCTTGATTGTCAGCTAAAATTTTACTATTATTACCTTGTATCATACCATGTCCTTAAAACCAGTGTTCAAAAATCCTTGTTTCTCAGAGACAGTATCCCAGCCTTGATGGAGGCTACTAATGACTATTAGAAGGGCTTGCTGCACAGCACATACAGTTAATTCATTTTGCCATTCTTTTTCCCTTGAGTTTTCTGCAAGGATATTTTAGAGAACAACACTCCGGTGTCACTGGTTACTTTTATGTCCCTAGTTGTTTCTGAATAGGATATATCCCACCAGTGATGAACCTGATAAAATGACACTGTAGACATATCTGCTTGCCAGCTGCCCAACAAAGGCTGTATCTGCATGAAGCTGATCCAGAGATCAACATTGTATTTAAGTGAGAAATAACAGTCAAATTAAAATCAATGAGGACATGTAAAATAGTACAGCATGATACTGCACCGTGAATCCCAAATACATAAAAATCTCAACTCAACTCAACTAAAAAGTAGGATTTTATACAAGTGGTTTTAATAATGAATTTGGGGTCTACTTTTAAAAATAATCTAGCTTACTTTTGTTGCATGTAAAGTGTTTCATCTTTTCACAGTTTCACCACCACCACCACAATGGCTATCAATTGATGAAGGCTCTATGATAGCAGTTATACAGTGTAAAAGCACAGAAGTACTGGGACATGTTTGACAGAAGACAAACTCCAAAAACAAGACCACAAAGTAAGGATACTGGTGAACCAAAAGGCAGCAGGATCATGGAAGCAGGACAGGGCACAAGGTATGAAAGGAGGAAAAAAAAAAATCTTAAAAAATTTATTCTTTACTACTGGTCCCTGTCTGCTGGCAAGGTGATGTGGTTGTAGCAGACTTAGTATGACCACCAGCAAATGAGAGTGATTTATCTGACAGCTTTACTTATACTTAAAAGCACAAGTGGGAAAAAAACCCCAACAAACCAATTCCAGTTTGTTCTGTACTGTATTTCTCAGTCACGGGTCCAATGTTATGTTTTATAACATTTAACAATGTACAGCTCTATTAGAATCAACTTAGTTAATGAGATGTCAAAAATATACTTCGTTGCATTTATCTAAATTAGTAGGAAATTCAAAATTCCTTTAATGATAAACTAATATATTTTCATTTTGCTGTCAAAAAGTCTTTGAGATTCTACTATAAGTGAATGCATCTGTTGCATTAAAATTCTTGTGTAAAGCTACATTCATCATTTGCTTTAGAAAAAAAAACTCTCAACTATAAAACTGCTTCATCTGGACATAAAAATGCAGAACACCAAGGACAGAAAGAGGAAGAAGAAATAATTTAGCTATAAACATACAACAGTAAAACCTGATGCACTGCTACATTAAAACATATTGGTGCACAACTTTTTTTTTGAGTTTGCCATACCAGTAGCTAGTGATTAAAAAGCAAAAAATAAAGATTTATTACACTTGAATACTACACACCAAGAAAAGCAATACAATGCCACATACCTCTGCTCCTGATTTTATCTATATAATAAAGAAAATTTTCATATTTGAGAGCATAAGCACATAGAGGATGTGAAAATCAACATACAGATGGCATCAGTCAATTCAGAGAGAGCACATCGACAGCTTCTCCGAAGAATGGATTTTGTCTGGAGACAGATACTAGATTCAACAATCTTAAGAGAAAATCTTATACAGGACCAAGATGCTTGAAACCCACCCCATGGGACTTTGATGAGAAAATGAAAAATTCAGTGAAACAAATGTAACACTCATGCTTCAACCGTGGAATATATTTCAGATTTAGGGCCTGATAGTACGAGTATATGTGGGAACTGACAGTCAATATTATAGCAACAATTGAATGAAATGAGTGAAAATACAGAAGTAAATGGGTTCTAATTTGTCGCAAGTATTTAAACAATATCATTTTAATATTTTACCATGCAATTTAGATTTCATCAAGAATGCAGAAACTTTGAAGTCTAACATAGAGAAAATGTTAATTCATGTAAAGCATTAACATGTCACTGCTGTTTTCTAAAAGCACATGAACAAAATATCAGTGGGGAGAGGAGGAGGGATACAATTTTCATTCTGTAAGGTGTACATTAAATCTGCTCTGCTTTCAGGTCATCTACTTTGTTCTTTTAAAGCTGTATTCATAGCTGTCTATACTCTGCTTTCCTTTCAGAGCCTGTTTTTTTTCAGCCACAACTTTATATGCCTCTGGTGCATCAACATTTTAGTAACAGCACAGGGCTGGCATTTGCCATTTTCATTCATTTTGTGCAATAACTTATTATTCAAGGATGGTCATGAATGCCTTTGGGCCTGCTCCCAGTCAAAACTAAGAGTAGGACTATAAGTATTTAAATCTCTGAAACTGTCAATTTATTTAGAGAAAACTGATGATAAAACATGCAATTTATGCCATTTGAGGCACCTTGTTTTACATAAAAAATTTACATGAGCACTGAAACAACAATCCAATCGTCTCTAAAGCAAGGATAATTAAATCCACAAAATCTGTAAGGAGTACCAGTCTTACATTAAAGACAAGTTTATATTAATCAAGTCATTGAAGAGATAGGAGATAAGGTGACAGCAGCTAGAACAATGCTGTTTCCAAAAAGTTGAAGAATTTTGTGATATGAATCTTAATAGCCCAGAAGCATTCCTCTTGGACAAGATTAGTCCAAGGTTTGTAATTTTGCAAGTGGAGAGCTGGAGGAGTGGCAGCAATAACAGTCCTGATATGGAAGAAATTTCTGGGCTCAGAAGGTCCTACTTCTGTCACCTGAGATTAGTTCTGTGGCCTCAAATCACTTAATTTCTCTGTTTTTCAGTTTTGCAGCTATAAATACAGATAAAATTTTTGTTTTTCCCAACCACAACTCCTCTTGCCTGATGAGAACACGAAGTCAGAGTTGCACATAGACATTTACAGATATATATATATTTACTTGCACACACCTACACTCTGGCATACAAGACGCCCCTCTCCCACAGAGAAGCACTTCACATCAACATATACTAAGAAACATTAAGTAATGTGCATCAACAATTTAATACAGCATGTGGAAATCAGTGGTGTTTTCACAGCTAACAAAACCATGTTTGTCAGATTATAGCTCTACTCTACTACGAAAACAAAAGAATACTAAATGAATTAATTGCATGTGGCTATATTTCTTCCCTTTAAGTGTTTAGTTTGGTGATCTTCTTTCCCTCCCACCAATACTGCGTTTCTCCATCTGTGAAAATATGCTATTTTGGATGACTACACTGTAATGATGCCCAGACCAATCAGCCTCGGAGAGAAGAGAGGCTGTATTTTAAAAGAATAATTCTAGAATACTTAAGAAGTTATTACAGAAAAGGATTATGTAGAGACTTGCATCATTGAGGAGGTCTCTCTTTCGGTACTATTACCACTATCTCTAGAAAAAACTATTTATAAACCTGACAGATATTGAGTGCTTCAGTTTTACCATTCTTCCTATTCTATATCCTATTTTTCCCTACCCTTACACACTAATCTCCTGCTAAATGTTCCTCCTTTGTCTGTTCCAGCTCTACAGTTGAAACCACATCACTTCTTGGAATGGAGTGTGTTAAACTATACTTTGTTTGGACTACTTCTGTCTCCCTCTGTAATTACATTTTTTTCCTCTATCCAGACAAAAAAAAAGGTGTATTTGCTTATAAAGAGGCAATATTTTGTTCTACCACAATAGTTAAATGTAATTAAAAATATTACATACTGCATGCAAAAAGAAAATGAAATGTTAAAATTAAAAAGGCCAACATGCTTTTTGCATATTGTAATTTTTTCAGAACTGTTCTAATCAGTGGATTTCAAAGAGAGTGGCATTTCTGCTTATTCTTCTGTCAATTTTATGCCCTTTTCCTTTCTTCACAACCAATTAGTTTATGTAACAAAGTTTTTTTCCCCTGCCGAGATTAAGATTTCAGTGTAAAGTATTACAGAATGGAGAACTGCACAAGTATTTAAATGACAAGTATTACTTAAAGTTGTAATATTAAGGATCATGCTAACATTTTCAAGAGAACTGACTTCATAACTCTTCAGCAATAATTAGAATATATTTTCAGCTTCCTAGGCAAATGTTATCTTTATCAACATTTAACTTTTTTTTTAATGCTACAATTTGTATTACCCCATTAATCAAATTGATAGTGGTGGTTTGAATTTCACATTAAAATCAAAATCAGTAACTATACAACTGTGAAGAAATTCTAGATTGCATGTCAGTCATTTTCTGAAGCAACAGCATATCATTCGCTGCATTTCATTTAGAAATCACTCAAAATGTCTCTTCTAAAATCTTTTAAATCAATATTCAGGAGTCGCGTCAAAAGTACATTTTATCTAAAATGCTCCTGCCAACAAAATACCTTGTTTGTTTCCATTGGGCAGAAAATAAAAGTAGCTGTAAGATAATTTTTAAATACTTTGAAAAATGGAATCACCTTTCATACAGGTTCAAATTAAGAAACAAGACAAGTAAATTACCCCATCTATTAGTCAATAATAACATGACTCGATTAGAGATGGTAACATGCTCCGACCTGCATGCAAAAGAAACGAAGACAGGAACCCTGCCCCGAGGCAGCTCTAATCACATACCAGACACACACATAAGACATTACAGAGCTGAAGATTACTTTATCTCAAACTGTAAATCATTTTAAGAATACATAAAATCATTTGCATGGCTTATTAGTATCAATCACACACAAGAGACGAGTTGTCAGAAAGGGTCTGAATGAAGAGAGATTATTTCCCCACTGAATAGGGAAAATCTTCCAGGTGTAAATAAGAGATCAAAGTTCAGAGTGGAGAAATAAAACAAAGAAAAATGATTTAATATGAGGACCATGCTGTGGAAATAGAAAGTGAGAAAATCGGAAATGCAAACAGCAGCAGAGAGCAGAATATAAGTGGCTGGGATTTGTTTTGCCAGCAAAGAGATCCAGGGGAAATGAAAGTGAGCAGTAGTGAGGGCAGGAGGAAGGATGAAGAAAGGAGAGAGGCCAAGGGCACTTCAACAGAAATTAAGATAAGGAAAAGAAGTTCTACTTTGGGGGACAGCAACACATATCCACGCAAGAAATTACAGAAGAAAAAATGCAAAAAATAATTTGCATGGCTGAAAGAAGAGAACTTGAAAAGAAACGCCTCTTGTATATAGCACCTTACCCTTAGTATTTATTGCCACAACTGGAGACTCATTTGTAGATATTGATCCATAGGTATGTTGGGCAATTGAAACTTTAATTTACAATTATTGCTCCTTTTATTAGAAAGGTCACTTAATCTATGTCAGCTTCTGCTTTCTCCAACATTATTTACACTTGCTTTCAAGACCTGGAGAATATTTTCTGTATGTAGCAAATAGAGCAGATTAAGATTTATTGTGCGTGGGCCTAAGAAGTTGAAAACTTTCTACTATAACCAGAGGAGTGTGTAGGTGTTATATTTAGATTTTTATCAAAATTTTATATTTCATACAGCTATTGATATGAGTCTAAAGAGAAAATTACTAAGTACCTGTTACACTTTAGCATAAAATAGAACTAATGACTGTGTAAGACTGCTAAAACCAATAAAATGACTACTCCATGTGAGAGTGTTATTTGAAAGGGAGAATTATATTGTTTGGATCAATGGCTAGAATGAATTCAATGAATTTATGTCATTTGAAACTTCTTTTCAATATCTCATTTCTTCTATCCTTCCATAAGGTACTGATCTTTCTGTAAGAAAGGAAACTGAGCTGTCAGGACCCCTGCCCTGACAAGAACAGCAGTTCCTATGTTCTTTCCTGAGCAAAATTAGGACATCCTGAGCATAAAAGGATGACACATTCTGGAGAGAAAGCCTTCTTAGAGACTGTGAAACTTCAGATTTACTAGAAGAGGAAGGAGGAACTGGCCAATCCCCTTGCTTGTGATCTTGCACTGTTACTGAAATGGGTCAGGATATTTTTAAATTTTTAAAAAGTTGAGGTATTCCAAAGAAAAGCAAGCCTGAGGCCAGGAGAAAGTCCTATCCCAGTTTACTGCTAAAAAGTGTTCACAAATCCCCAATCTATAAAAGGGAGCCTGAGAAAACAAACAGTATATGCCACAGAATCATCCGAGCTAGAAATTGGAAAAAAAATCTCAAATTAAGTCATTCATATTGCCAATATAGATTTATAAAACACATTTTCTGATATTTCAGTGCTATATCAAATTCAGACTGGTAACATTTCCTATCCAGGTCTATCCTTTCCCTTTTGGGATTGTTGGGAACAGTTAATCCTAGAGAAAATACTGAAGTGATCAACAGAAGAGTTGAGCAGGGGTGCTTTAAACATTTTCCCCTTCCCAAAGGAAAGGGATTACACAAGTTATGGATTGGTTTTTACAGTCACCCGGGGGCTGCATGTAAATCCCAGCCCAAGGCCCCGTTTTCCTAATTACAGCACAGAGATATCCTGTGTCTTTCAGAATGAACGGTATCCTAAAGCCTAAAATGAAAATACAGCCTTCTGACTAAAATCCTAAGGGTAGAGAAAGATATTTAACAGCCAGCTTAGATTAGAAAAAGTCAACCTTCCCAAAACAAAAACCTGGCTGAAGTTCATTACTAAGGCTGGAAAGAATTTCATGTATCTGACAGGATACTGGTTTCATTTGAATTTTAAAAGAGGATGAAGAGTTCCTGTTGGCTGACTTCAGATGCCTCAGGTTAGGACTTGATCAGTTTTAAGAAATAGTAAGATAGAGTTTAGGTATAGAACACAGCAAATGATGGCACATGATTAACTGGCTGTAATAAAGCAAGGAAAATCCATCAGTAATTTATTCTGTGAAGGTCAGCCAGAACCTCCTCTGTATCTGGGTTTTACCCACAACATCATTCTTCACTTTTGAAACTCCAGCTGCAGTGGAATTCATGCAGTCAACCCCCATTTCTGTTCAGAATGGGTACGACCGGCATTTCCGAAAGGAGACTCTAATTGTTTGAGTCTTCCTGTTACTTAGGATTTTGACAACCTGCCTTGATTTGCTGCAGGTAATGATCCTTGTGGATACGGGCCTCAGAAGTTCTTACTCACATGGCACTGTGGTCAGTGGCTCTCATACCATGGCTGCTTTGATGGCTTCTTTTGCAGATGTGATTCCCCAATGGTTTAGAGCCTTAATCATTAAACTCAAAGTTACTCTTCTGTAAAACATGTTATGAGATGCAGCCCATTTGACACAAGTGCAATATGTCACTACAATAAATTACTTCACAATTTATATTCTATGTGGCCTTTATATATCCCTATCATCTGAGAAGGGAGCTTGCTTATTAAAATCAGGAAGCAAGTAAGGTTTGGGGATTTCTGACTCTGCCCTGCCAATGGTGGAACTCATCTTGCCAAACTTTATACCTCTACAATGTAACCACCAACATCTGAGATGGTCATCTGGGTTTGCTTTATCACCAATGAGGAGAAACAGGCATACAAGGGCTCTGTTTTGGAATGGTTTTAGGATTATGAAAATAGAACATAGACAATTGAGACAATAAAGTACATTGTTGACATTTAAATTAGGTCATCAAGTGCCTGATGGCAATACTCTTACACCAAAAAGGAGGTTTTGGGAAATATTGCCAACTTATTAGTGCTTGTTAAAATTACTTAGTTGGGGTAAAAATACCAAAACTGTATTCACACTTCACTGGCTGTGAAGAATTGAGACCACTTTATATTTAGAACCTTCCTGTGCCTGCAATACTTTCCTTCACCACTACAACCCATGAGACACTTCCACGCTGAAAATCGGGTGGGAGCTGTTGCCTGGGTGTTGTCAGTGAGCCCTGGAAACATGTCATGTGCTCACAATTCCCCAGAGTCAATCCTCACATACTTTTTTCTCAGAAGCACTTGCAAAGAAGATCCACTCTGAAGGATGGGGATAATTTTACAATTACAATTCCAGCCATTTGTGAGCTGCCTGCTTCAGTTACATTGAGAGCATTTTGCTAATCAAAGCAACTGTATGAACTGCAGTGTAAGAAGCTTAACTCTCATTTTATTTCCATCACACGGTTTTGCCTGAATTCTACGGACCTTGCAGTGAATCAAGCGCGGATCCTCAAAGGAACCCTGTTAAAATAATCTGAACCTCAGATGTTTCAGTAAAAGGCAGAGGACTTAAAATGCTGTTAATGAAGCCAAAATATGGAATAAACTTAAATAAATATGCTTCACAACTAAAATTATGTAACAAAAAGATAGTAGAAATATTCCAGTAAGAACTTTTCAAGTAAGTGAAAATACTAAGAAAAGGCCGCCAAATAACCAAGGTACTGAATATTTGTTTGATCTCTAAAATTAGTAAAAAAGTAAATCTATGCCTTAAAAGACCCTACAAGGAAGGCACTGAAAATGAAATAAAAGCAATCTTGAAAATGTGTACTACACTGAGATGTCTAATTAGAATTCTTAATGCTAGGAAGACTTACATCACCAGATGGCTTAAAACTTTAATCCTTTTATCATTTCATGACATCTATTACAGGCATCTGGAAGAACCAATGAAGATGGAAAACAGAGAGACAGAGAGTCCACTGAAGAATTAAAGCCTTTTTTCAGCATAGAAAGTCACAACAGAAGGAAGGTGTTAAATTATTACTAGTGTACACACACATACTTAATTGAATTATAACTGAAGGTATGTCCAGAAGAAGGTAATTCTTCTCTGAGTGACTGTAAAATTATTTTCTCAGACCTCTTCCCATCTGGGATTATAAATATTTACTCCCTAAAATCATGACCCTTTTATAAATTAGAGCTCTTGTCTGTTGCGCAGACTTTGGACCACACACATTTCATGGACTTTTCCCTTCTCTTCAAGACAGAACGAATGTAATTTATACTTTCATTGTTTAAAAGACAGATATATTTTTAGTTCAATTTATGGATTCATTTGAAATTTGAGTGTTGTGACTCATGTGCAGATTAGATTAGGACAAGCAGAGTCCTGTAGAGCAAAATTGTTTTGCCATTCGGAAACTATAAAGGCAGAAGCCAGTTTATAGTTTTTAAAAAGGACCCAACTCTGTAAATCCCCACCCCGAATCTCTCCTAACACTCTCCATGTCTCTTCCCAGTTCTTTACTTGCTTTCTTAGAATTTTATGATGCTCACAGTTATCTTTCCTTTCTTGTAGAGAAATAAAAATTAAAAAGAATGAACAATATTAACTGCAACTCTTGATTGTGACAAAGTTGAAATGTCTTCATAGGTGACAAATGAGTCTCCTCAGATAGAAACAAATTATTTTTACTAAGAGCTGAAAAACAGCACTCTTGTCTCCCAAGCACACAATGCTTAGAGCTTTTCTCTCCAAATAATGTGGTTTTTTAATGAGAAAGTAGTATGGAAAAAAATGCACAACACATGTTGTTAAAAAGAAAGTAGAAATAAGTCTTAAAGCCAAATAATTTTTGCATCAACCCAATTCCTATTTAAATTAATGAGGAATATCTCTACTGGCTTCTAAAGTCGACAGACATGTTATAGACTTCAAGGCATTTTACTAACAAATTACATCTCACCACGGTTTTGGCAGTCAAACAAATGGAAACATCCATAAATGAGAACAAGAGTAATTGGAAGCAAATTGATCAATCATCAATGTCTTAGCAATACACCAACTGATGGAAGCTTACTCTCTTTGGAAATTCCAGCCAAATTAATGGGAAATATTAATGTTTCTTACTAAATTACAATAGCCATGTCCTTATAACTTTCATTCATAATGGACCATTTGGGGATTGTGTATGAGGGCCATGTACCTCTATCCATGCTCATGGATTATAGACCCTAAATTTTGTGCTTCCCCTATTTTAAGAAAAGAAAAGATGTATTATGAAAACTGCTTCTGTTGGCTTTAATAAGCTTCCACAAACATGAAATTTTGGTCTCACCGGAAGCAACGGCACTTTTGCAATCACCATCATCTTCTAAATCAAACTCCAAGTAGAAGAGGAAAGGACATAAATACCTTATTTATAATTTTTTAGATTTTTTTTTGAGTAGCCAGGTCCAGTGAAAAGTGTCCCTGTCCATGGCTGGAAAGATAGAACTGGATGATCTTTAAGGTCCCTTCTAATCCAAACTATTCTAGAATTCTATTTTATGTCAGACTAATAACACAGAGTAAACATAAAACTGGTCAAAGGGTAGACTTTATAACACATGACATAAAATTAAAAACACAAATGAAAGAAGGTGGTCTTTTTCCATAATCACTGTGTTTGGAATGCACAGCTGTCAGAGCTGGGCATTGTCATTTCTTCTTCAGTTTGATGCCTAATGGTGTATTTCACAAAACTAAAGAAAGCAAGCATTATTAGTTATTGATATAATTATAATGTGACTTCTTAACAGCAGAGAAGTAGAAACGAAGCTACTTCTTCTCTACATCAGGTTACACTGTTGAGATTTACTTTATCGGTACCAGCATTACTGAAAATGACTGCATTTTTAACACATTATGCTTTAGCACTGTGTTTCAACAAACTACACATCAGTAGTAATGTGAAGCATAAGCAAATCAGTGTGAAGAGAAACTCAGAAAAAAATCCTCTCTCCACATTAGTAGAACTGGAAACTTCCTATCTAACAGTACAATGAAAATGCAACAAGTTCATATCTAAATCCCCTGCAAGTTCAATTTCAAGACTGTTTTTCAAAAAACCTCTATAAACACCTCTCATTTATGAAGCTTGTTAGGATAAGTATGCTTTCAAAAGCAAGTTTCTCATGCATGTTTCTGATCTTTTGATGATGTTTCTTCATACTATCCTAATACATTGTCATTTCTTTTGAGTGTTTCTTTCATATTCTTCAAGTAAAATTATTCCTTATACCACATTTCCAATGTCTGCATCAGAGGAATCTCATTTTCATAATGAGGGATCTGAGAATTCAGACCTCTGAATTATGCCTGCAAATTTATCTTCACCTTAATTTTGTTTTTTAACATCTGATTCGAGGCAAATATTGTATTAGTCATAGGACTATACTGGGGGGAAAAAAACAGTTGAAGGACGGGAGTGTTTCTTAAGACTTTTACATAAGATAGACTGAGGAAAAACTGGTGCAATTACCTGTAGAGAGACAGGTGTCTTCCTAGTGACAGGCCTTGAGAGGTTTCATAGGGACCCTCTTGTTGAAAAGCTTTATCAGTATTCTGTACACGAGCTTCTACAAAGGGCATCTCTGGTTATTGTTCTAAATACTTCTAATAAAATCCCTAAAACTGCCCAATAATAATGAGCCATGAGATCCTATTGCACGCTTGACAATATTAAACAGGGAGCCTCCTGGAGCTGCGAAAAAAGCATTATGCTTCACTTTATCCCACCAGACTAGGGTCTGAAATTAAAGGTCAGACCCATTATTTCACATCAGTGCTAAAGGCAGGAGAATTTATTCACTACAGAATTAAAGATTAACCAGATGCTCCACCAGGCATATGACTGTTCATAACTGAGCAGACAGTAAGAGAAAGTAGAAATCTGAGAGCACCCTATAACAACTGATGCTGTCTTCATCCTTTTTCCAACCTACTCAAAGAGGCCAGGGGAGCTAAAACAGCAAAGGAATTATTTGTATTTTCAATATCAACCTTTTAAGCATCGCCTATCTCTGGCTGCAATTTGTGCAGTATTCTACTTTTAGCACAAGGTTATATTTTGACAAGTGGCAAAACAGCACAAAACCTACAATTACTCGAGTTATCTTCATGTGTAATACGGTTAGATAAAATGAACTCCCTGAGTTTTCCCTCTTTCTCTCACCTGGAAGATAAGCAAATAGAGCAGTAAAATTTTCCATGTTGTCTAAAAATACTATATTTCAGTTGCTTTGGTCTCTTTCTTTTGTTTTCCTTTGCCTACTAGATCCATATGGTCCAAATAGTTTCCTATATAACTTGTCCACCACCTAGCTTTTGCTCAAGCTTTCCATAATATATCCATATCTAGCCCCTATAGTTTAGGTGCTGAACGACTGAAATCAGTACAATCAGATTTAGGCCAAAATCCAGTAAGTAATATCATTCTCTATCCAGTCAGCCTGTTTTAGGTGGGCTGCTTTCTTCATCTTCCCACTTACACAGTCAATAAAATTCTGTCCCATGTTAGCCTTTGCTTGGAGGGTTGAAGGCCAGAATTTTAGAAAACTTGATTTAATGCAACTTTATAAATTTAGAAGGATGACCTCCTTCCTGTTAACATTCTTGTTCTCATGCTCTGACAAGAGCATCATTTCACACAACTGCCCTCTGCTGCATTCAAATTTCTAACATTCATAAAGGCTTGACTTTGCTTCAGTCACCTTAGTAGAAATGTTAAATAACTCTACTGAACTAAACAGATTGACTCTAAATTTGCACTTAGTTAAGCGAAAGCATAATCGAAGCATGTAAGATTTTACCAAAAAAGAAAAGCTTACAACTTATATTTTGGGAAATGTGCACAAAAAGACTCAATGCCAAGGCCTTAGCACAGGAGAACTTTCCTCTGTATGTAACTCTTAATTCCCTTCAGTTCTTGTTGCACTTGTCTTCTCTTGCTCTTGAGATGAGATGTATCTGCTTTCTGCTCCAACGGATGAGCAGAGCTGCTCCATCAATAACTGTGTCATTACATTTCCAGCTCTTAGATGCTTCTTGGATACTCCCTCAGGCATTACATATTGTTGCCAAGCATGACCCGTTTCCATAATCCACGTTTTCCACTGTTGTCTCTCCAAATGGGACATGTTCCCCTTTTGTCTGTGAATCCACAGTAGATCTCCCACGCATATCCAAAATGTTCTTCTTTCTAACAGGTTTCATTACTGGCTCACTCATAATGATGTACAAGCCTCGTTACTTTGACAAACAAAAGGATTTTTGCGACAGCCCTAGTGATCTAAGGCTGACTTAATCTTAGTCCCCAATGTGTAGATGGTAAAATGATGACAAATTGATTCTGTACCAATGCATGTACATCATGCATCGCATCTTAACAGTCTGTTTCCAAAAGCAATCACTTAGGTATTCCATTCATTTTTACAGGTAAACTTTGAAATCAATTAAGAAAGTATTTTCCCCCTTAAAAACGTGTCAGAAAACATTAGTTTCCCATCTGCTCAAGAGAAGTAAGGTGCATGCATCCAAACATGATTTAACAGACCACACTTTTGGTAACTCTTCTCATTTTAGCACCCAATTCTTCCTTCCCCCCACGTAAAGCTATCAGAGTGTCATTACCCATGTGCTATGGCAGGTCTTGAAACCAGCATGAGCAGAACTAAGTCCACACGTGCAGCGCAACGTGTCCCAACCTGCCTCACCACCAGATGTGATCACACAACATGCTTTGGTCTGGAAACTAAGCACGAGGATTTAAGATGGAAGTTTTACTCACAGCTTCTTCACTTAAAGGGAACTGGACATCAGTCTTTGTGACACTAAAGGCAGGGTCTATCTGCTGTTTAATTTTTCCTCTCAATTTATCTTCCAGCTCATTAATCCGTTTCCCAGCAACCTGTCCCCACTTTCTATTCTTACATACAATTCTTCTCTGAGCTCCTGCTGGGAGGCATCCATCTTTCAAAGCAGTCAAGCTTTAATTTCTTCTTGTCTAGCTTGAGCTACATCAATCCTCCTGCTTTTTTTCTGTCCTGCAAATTCAAGACTTGTTCTCGGAGTAAGAAAATGGTTTTGGAATTGGGACAACTAGCCTGAGTAATGGACACCCTTCCTTAGAGAATGAGCTTCCAAGTAGCTAGAAAAGGAACGCCCAGTTTTCTAGTAGAAAAATGATAACACTTCAATAAATAGAGCCTCATTTAGCATGGCAATTCTTCAGAGAACAGAGCAAGCCTCTTCAGCTGCAAAGCACCTTCTAGAACACGATATATAAAAATATTTTTTTAATGATCCTATCTAAAAAACTAATAAATATGTAATATCAGGTTCCTTTACTTGACACTTTATATTCATCCAGAAAACAACTAAATGATTCAGACATTATTATTTTCAATTCCCACCACACTGAAAGCAGTTTATATAAATAAATAAAACCTTCCTTTTAGAGCATTTGTATATACTGCCAATGCACATTAGCATCTTGACTGCTGTGCTTATTTCTAACATAAAGTGCTTGGGGTCACTTCTTGTACCTGATACAGAGAGAGAGATAATAAAAGGTGCTCTCATAAATGCTCCTTCACTTTCAGCCCCAGCTCAATTAAGAAATGTGTTTTCCTCTCTGTCCTCATATCTCATTTCCCACACTTTGGGATGGCTGCCAGACTAACCAAGCCAGTCCTACTGCTGGTGTAATGGTCGTAGGGACACTAATGTGACTCCCGGTTCCTTCATGGAAGATACTGCTGCTGCAACATTTTGCTGTCTCACTCTTGTGCTACTATTTATATTGTACTGTTTAAGCAGACATGTGCCATATATTTGGGGACAAAATGATCAGAAAAAAAAATATTGTTTTTTATTTTTTTCATTTAAAGGGGTATTTTTTCTTGCTGACAGTAATTCCAATGTAGAGCTATGCCTACAAACAAAAGATGGTTTGGAGAAGAGTTAACAGATATGATTAAGGGAAAAGATTGCTTTCCCTCTCCAGTACTCCTTTTTTATTACTATTTTAGGGTTTGAGGCATGAAGTAATTCCCTTACCTGGACCAATATATTTGGCCAGAAGTAGCTCAAATAATAGAAGCTGCAAGGAAAGCTACACAAAAGAATACAGTGCAAAACTATTGGAGACAATACACCTGGGGTTGCTCTACAAAGACAGAGAGATGGTGGATGTGGAAATCCACAGGAGACATCATACTGAAAATGAAAAAATGAGAGAAGTGGAATAAGAAGCAATGGCCTGTCTTGAACCTTTTTGTATTTCCTCTATACTCCAAGGCCCGGATAGCACACAGTCTCTCAACACCAATTCCTTCTTTATTATTGTTGTTTCTACCTCATCAAAGATTCTGGTCCCACTAGAGGTGCTCTGGTCATGTCTGTACTTATGCTTGCATTATCCTTCCCCGTTTCCTTTGTGGACAGCCCACAGAAATGCATCTACACTTTTGGCATATAAACTTGGTGGCCATTTAAGAATTACTGCATGAATGCCTGCTGCATGTGTGCCAGAGCCACAGAAACTGCCAGGCTGCGTACAAATAAATACACGCTCGAGTGAGCACTGAAAGAGGAGTTCCCAGAAACACCACTGGGTTACCTCAGAGGCAGCCCTGAAGAAGCAGCACTGGAGAAAATGCAGTATGTAGGTGATGAATTTTGCCTCAAGTCTGGCATCAAGGCTGCTCCTGTGCAGTAAGGAGAATGTAACTTGCATGTACAAATGCTTCCTGCTGTAAAAGTGGCATCATACACTTCTAAAACAAATTTTTGTGCAAGGCCAGGCACTGTTAAGGTATGTGTTATATTTCAATACTGCCCAGTTTAGTCAGCCTCCGTGCTGGGTGACAGTGTTAACTGTGGCTAATACAAAGACAGGACCTATGACTTAGATGGAAGACATTTTTTTACATGTATCTAAGCTAAATCATAATTTGCAGAGGATAGTGGGCATACAATGCCATGTTTACAGATAAGGTTGCTAACAGCACCTACATTAGAGACTAATTTTTTTCCACAACTAACTAGTATTAGTTGATTAGCTGACCTTGTGTTATAAACAGTTCACTGCCAGTTTCATTTGGAGCGTTGTTACTATGAACGAGCATTTTCTGGGGAATTTTTGAGCAAGTAATCCCTCCAATACCCCTTTAAAGTTGCAAGGTCATCATTATAAGTAAGATGGATGTCCTGGTTTCTAGTCATTTATCACTACAGTCCTATGGAGAAGATTTCTTTGCTGTGAACAAGAACAAAAAAATGAAGAGACAAGCCACAGACTGGGAAGTATGACAGAGTACAGGATTCAGCAGCCTGAAACAGTATAGCCTGAGCAGGCACGCTGGAGAAGAACAAGTCTATTTCAGAGCCTGATGGAGTGACTCTCACAAGCTCTGTATCTTAATTTTTCCTTTTTCCTGCTTGTCTTCCTTTTACTGCTTATTATAAACCATTTTGTGCTCGATATTCAATATCTCTCTTTTCCCCTCCAAAGGTATTTTTTTGAACAATGTGGAATCAACTTTCTCCCTCATATAATCCATACAGGAAACCAACAAAAGCCCATGATTCAAGCTGTGAGTCTTCAAAAAAATACAGAATCAAATATTTATAACTCAACTCTGTGCCTACATCTATATATTTCATCCTATGACAGCATCGTAAGTTTAGTATAGAGCAACTATCATTCCACAGTAGCAGTTGAGGCTGGCTTTTAGCTGTAAGCCCCATAAAATATTTCTAAAAAAAATTTAAGTCAAAGAACTCATCTACCTCTTCTCTACAATGTAACCAGCTGTTTGCTTTGCACAGACATCATGCCACCTCAAAATAGCAAAACATATGTGCCAGCTTCAGTACAGCTAACTACTAGATCACAATTCCTTCCAGTTGAAAGGTAAAATATATTGGAGGCACAAAATATTTCATTATCAATAACTTACATAAGCTTGGAAGGAACCTATGTGGCCACTAAACCATACATTAGTCAAATCTCTATTTGCTTTCATGAAATCAATGTATTTTTAGCACCACTGGCTGAACCACTGGCCATTTCATTAATCAAATCCTATTTCTGACACATGTGAAAAAATCTGTGGCTCATAATTGCAAAGTCCATCTTGGAACTATGTCCCTTTCAAACTTTTCAATGTTTATTTAGGATTGGGTCCAGACCTTACTAAAGTCTTGCGAATATTCTTATCTAGTTTATGGTGCTCCTTTAACCCATTGGGTGGTATGAACTGGCCCAGCCCATGGCTGCTGTGACTGAAGACTCCATCTGAAGCTCAAGACAGAATTGTGAAGATTTCCATTACCATCTCCTGCAATAGCCAACAGGGAGCCATCACACTTCAGACTCATAAGAAACTGTGTATGCTATGCTCAGGAGCGTAACTGTATA
This sequence comes from Scolopax mira, assembly GCA_004320125.1. Classification (NCBI taxonomy): domain Eukaryota; kingdom Metazoa; phylum Chordata; class Aves; order Charadriiformes; family Scolopacidae; genus Scolopax; species Scolopax mira. The sequence continues at coordinate 6,822 of BJBW01001254.1, read as the reverse complement.
TTTAAAAGGAAAGAGAATGAAAGGTAAGCCTTGACAGGTGATGTATTTATTTGGCATAAAAAATAATGTAGGAGCATGTAATAATGAAAAACTGGCTGGATCCCTCAAAGCCCAGACATCTCTAGAGTAAGTTTATTCCATCTGAATTTTACAATTAAAATAATAAATCAGGGAGAGAAGAACCAGAGCATTATCCACCTCAAAATACAAATACATTGCACTAGCAGAAGCCAAGAGCTAATTGTTAGTGGCTGATAATGAGCTAACCATCACCTTGGGAAGAGAGCAAATGAGGGAGAAACATGCTATACATTAATAAACATAAACTCATAGCTAGTTAAAAGACAATAAATACATTTTGTCTTTGGCTCAGAGAATTGAGATATTGCTTCTTAACCTTAACCTCTAGCAAATCAAAGAACAAGAATGCTGTTATCCTTACTCTAAGTTTGTATGCAAACTATTGCAGGAGCTTGATCCCTACAATCAGTGGTCCCTGACAGTATCCAACCGAGGATGCTGAGAGAGTTGGCTGACATTGTTGTGAGGCCATTTTCCACAATCTTTTAGAAGCCATGAAGATCAGGGGATGTCCCAGATGACTGGAAGAAGGCTAATGCCACTCTTACCTACAAGAAGGGTTTAAAGGAGGATCCTGGAAACTATAGGCCTCTCAGTCTTACTTCAGTCCCCAGGAAAGTTACAGAACAAATCCTCCTGGGGGCTGCCACTAGACAAATGAAGCACATGATTGGGAAAAGTCACCACGGTTTCACACAGGGCAAATTGTGCTTAATAAACCTGATCTCCTCTTATGACAAAGTAACCTGCTTGGTTGATGTGAGGCAAGCGGTGGACGTTGTCTGCCTGGATTTTTCCAAGGCTTGCCATACAGTTCTCCACAGCCTCCTCCTAGAGAAACTAATGCATTATGGTCTGGACAAGTAGTCCATGTGGTGGGTGGGGAACTGGCTGACAGGGCACACCCAGAAGGTTGTGGTAAATAACTCCTTGTCAAACTGGCAACCTGTAACAAGTTGGGTCCTCTGAGGATTGATACTGGGGCCAAAGCTGTTTAATATCTTTATAAGTGATCTGGGCAATAGGATCAAGTATATGTGTATATCAAAGATAGGAAGACCAGTGGTGATTTATTGAAAAGTATAAAACCTGGGCATTAGATTGATGGTATAGAATAAGGGGTAGATACTGTCCTGATTTGGGTTGGGATAGAGTTAATTTTCTTTCTAATAGCTGCTGTGTTTTGGATTTATTATGAAAATAATGTTAATAACATATTGTTTAGCTGTTGCTAAGTAATGCTTCTATTAAGTCAAGGACTTTTTCAGCTTCACAAAGAAGCTGAGAGGGAGCACAGTCAGAATAAGCTGGCCAAAGGAATATTCCATACCATAGACATCATGCTCAGTGTATAAATGGGGTCTGGTCAGGGATCCACGCTCAGGACAGGACTTGGGTGGTGACAATTTGTGTTGCATCACTTTATTTTGTACATTCTTGTACCAATATTTTCATTACTATTTTTCTCTTCCTTTACTGTTCTATTGAAGTGTTTTTATTTCAACACACGAGTTTTTTTTTCTTTTTCCCCCTCTACTTTCTCCCTACCCCACTGGGTGGGGTGGGTGAGGGGGACAGCGAATGGCTGCATGGTCCAAGCTGTCAGCTGGGGTTAAACCACAACACCACACATTAAATAGTGATTTCCAATTTTGAAAAAACGTTTTTGTAAGGTAGGCCAAGTCAGATTATAAAGAAAATATCTTGAAAATATAATTTCAAGCTTTACACACAGCAAGATTCGAACACTATTACACTGATTATACTCTCTTAAATTGTCCCAGTGAAAGCAACAGGATGACTTAATATAAGGTGCAAGCAATATGGTCTTCAGGTTAATAAAAGATACATATTCTTCTAGCTATTTTCTTATCATGATGAAGCTCAAAAAGAGATTAAATGATTCTGAAAGGCTTTTTTTCCCCTCTTCCAAAATTCATATTCCTCTTTTCAATTTCACTTCAAGTTACACACTTCATACATTCAATTTATAAGTAGGAATGTTGTCTTACACTCTTACACTATGGATCTGGGCCCCTCCAGATTGGGGGCAAAGGAGGTGAAAGAAGACTGAGAATTGCTAAGCAGCAGTAATCTGCAAAAAATCACTTCTTCCAAGGTGGAGAAGTGAGAGGAAGCTGTGATAAGTGACTGCACGTGGTTTCACTAGCAGCAGAAGTGCTCACCTAATGCAATTGTTTGCAACAGCTCAGATCCTCCAAAATGTTTAAGCAAGCCAGTAATTACAGCTGCATCTCAGTCTCCATATTGTCTACGCAGGGGGTCACATAAAGACAAGATAAACCAAAAAGAGCTCAGGTATTTCAGTGGGAAAACACCAAGTAGTCAGATCAAATATGCTGGAAGTCTACAACAGGAATTAATGCTCAGCCATTCAGATTTCCATAAGCACAAGTGACAGGGCCTGAAAGTGAATGGGAGCCAGGCTGCAATTACACATTCACCAGCAGTACCTCCTTTAGCAGCTCCAGTAATCACCTCCCAGTCCCAGTCACTTATTCCTGCCCTTGCAGAGCACACAGCGCTGCACCCAACCAGGTGTTTGTGTGCCTGGATGATGACTAGAATGGGAAAAGTGGTCAAACTGTAGAACAATTCCATTAGAAAAATATCAGTGATTGGTATTACCAGAGCAGTGGCAGCACACAGAAGCGACAAGGAGACAGCCCAGAGAAGGAACTGATTAAGTTATGCTGCTACCAGAATGTAGTTCAGCCTCTACATCCACTGAAGATGAGTTGCCATGCCTCCCTGAAAAGCTCTACCACATCCTATGCCAGCATCCTGGATTTCCCGTTCTTGTTATAACAGGAATATAAGAATAAAGAGGAAAAAAAAGTAGTACACTAAAGATGCATGCAGCTCAGTGTGTGTGTGTATATATATATGTATATATTTATTCACCTATCAAAGTATCCATGGGTGAGGTTAAGAAGTTATCAGTATTTACCTGGATTAGAAGCATTCTCTATCTTCTACTATAAATCAACTTAAATTGGCATCATCAATGTGCAGTCTGTCTTTGCAAAACTGCTTAATCATTTGTTTTTCTTTCATAACAGAGTTGGCATTTTTGTGTTTGATTGTTTGAGTTTGGGTTTTTTTCAGAAATAAAATCAAGCCAATATCCAAACGGGTTACAGAGCCACACAATCAAATAGCAGAAAAATGACAGACGCAAAATACTCTGTAAAGAAAAAAAGTTCAACCATCACTGGCACCGTATTTATGAAACAGATGCAATTTAGTACTTACTGCAGCTTTGATATTGGAAAATAAGCCTTTGACTATGATCTTTTGAAACTCTTCAGTCCAGTGTATTCTCTGTCCCTGGACGAGTTGATCTCTCTTCATTGTCAAATTTGTGTTCCAGAAACCAACAGGACATATGGCACTTTTCCCAGCAGGAAGTTAATTACCAGTATAAGGAAAAGTAGTTTTTCAGACTTCCATTTTCAGATAGGACATTCCCTTTAAACTGTTTTGCAGAAGCAAGCAACAGAGCGTGTAGTTTGTGTATTTTGTCTCCTTCCCTCCCTCAACAGGATTTATAATAGAATAAACCTAAAGCAACTATTGAAACACTGGATCGCACCATTTGAATTCGTGCAGAGGTAATTCTTACCTGTAAAGTACATGGAATTAACCTTAATTTGTCAAGGAGCACCAAGGGGTGACTGCTCACTGAAGGACAAGGTCAGCAGGACAAGAACCTTACCGACCAGATCCTACCACATCAAGTAAAGCAAGCTGGACAGACTGGAGATGGTGGCCTTGCCCAACCATAAATCCAGACCACAAGGCAATGTCACAGCGATGAGGCAGGTCTGAGGTCTTACCCACACGTCAGCCTGCATATTGGGGTCCAGATAGTCAAGGCTCATGGCCAGGTAGGGATAACTGGTGTCAGAGCTGCAGGCAGGCACATCTACAGTGTGGCTCAGGCGGGAGCTAATGGTCCCAGGCTGAGATGAAATGGGGCTCCTGGGCCCATGTAAGAGGCCCATGAAGAAATTAGTCAAGGCCACTAAGGCCAGTTGGTGTCTTCAGGACATACGATCCTAGGGTGGTTGAATGGGTTTTGTTGTTATTTTGGTTTTTAAAACACTGAAAGCTTAGGAGATCATGCTTAACATCTTCTGAGTGCTTTCCCGAACTGAGTTCTTAACATCCATCTAACCTGGAGGATTCAATTTGCTTTGCTTTAAGAATATGTTATACTTCAGAAATAACAAAAGGCTATGTGTGTTTTCCTACAGAAGTTGCTACTATTCGTTACTCTCAATTCATGATTACATAACATAATCAGTACAAATTTCAAAGACTTTATTGTGAAAGTAACCCACATTCCACCAGGTCTTAAAAAGAGCAGGATAATCATGGGGTATTAACTAAATATTATCTTTAAATGGGGGAAAATCCTTGCATTATTGTCATTCTACATTTTAAAGTCCACATTTAGCTGCTATTAAAAGATTCTCCAAATGACAGTGGATCAGTAATGCTCCATGGGGACTACAGAATTGGGCCCAACGAGCAAAAAGTGGAAAGTAACTTTGCCAAATTTTGTCACCTACTTATACTAGCTTGCCAAGTAACCCTGCTCATAAACCTGTGCATTAACAGCAAGTATTTTTATCATTATCAAACACACAGAATTCCAAAAAAACTGAGGTCTAGTGTGCTGGGAGCTGCATGTCACCACAGGTATGCTAAAGGAGATCTTTGAACTGCTTGTTATTTTTTTTTAAATCTCAAATAACAATAAAAGGATTCAAATGTTGCTCTCTCTTTTACTTCTGCCATTTCCAAATACTTTAAAGTTTCATCTTTTTTCTCCTACAATTTTCTTTGCTTTTCTCTACTTGTCAGATCATAATAAAGCCAAGCTACACTTTTGTACTACAATTCAGTGTGACATGCTCGGTTTTCATTACACTGAACTAAAGTTTCTCAGGAAACTACCTCAGTTATTTAATTCCTCTTGGTCTAAACATGAATACCTCTTTATAGTCCACCCCACATCTTCCTCTTGATATGGTTTCTCATCTTTATGCCACAGAACAGACCTTTGTGCACTTGCCAACACTTTTTTAAATTACGCACGCCTCTTTCAGCCACAATGATTGAAACACAAGGTACTTCTTGGGACATTTAACCTTTGTTGACAATGGATTCCACAAATATGACTTGCATTCACTTTATTGCTGTCATAAAAAATTAAATGTGATAGACGTACTGCTATTTTGAAGCAATGTGTTTTAAATGAACTCTAAAGAAGTAATAAGCCGTACACTAGCCAATCAAATGCCCTGATATAACTCCACATATACTATTAATTCTGAATTATAGTCCTCTTTACTAAATCTTCTTTCAGATCTCAGGTCCTTAATATATGGTAGAAGAGCACTTATGGGAATTGGAAATAGAGTTTCTAGTTACAGCTGCAATTCATTTTTTTACTAGAAGTCAAAATCAGCCCATCAGTCAAAGAAATACCATCTCCTGTAACTGCTCGTGAGGAACGGGATAGAATTTTCCTACTACTTCAGGAATGTATTATAAAATGGTCTCTTTAATTGACGAATCTTAAAATCAAAGTAGTAACTAAGACCAGAATGATGTTCCAATTTGCGGACAGAGGAATTACAACTGATTTGCATAGTTGAGATCTAATGTTCAGGACCAAAAAGTCTATTGAATTTTCCCTTCGAAATATAGCATCAGCAATGCCTCATCTCTAAATTCAGATATATTACATACTGTAAGACTGCTTTAAATCTATATTTTGAAATTTTAATTTTTTTTTTAATTTAGAGCAGATGAATTAAAAAATGCAAATCATCTATAGAGCTAAACTAATACAGAATTCTAAATACAGAACTTCAGTATTGCTACCTATCTGTGTCACTACATTATCTGTATCACCCAACCTGAGGCAAAGCAGAGAAAAGGAAGACGGTCTTGACTCTTCTTACAGTCTAGTCAATTAAACCATTGAATTTGAAGTCAAAATAACAAATTGCTTGCGAAATAATTTTAAGCGATACTTTCCTTTGAATATTCTTGTAATAGCTTGTTACAAGATTCAATGTCCCTGTCAAAATTCAATGTCTCCAGTCTCACAGACTGTGGCAAGCAGATTAATAACAGAAAACGTAATGCACTGTTATCCTTCATTGATTCACTGACAAACGATGAGGTCTCAGCTACATGCTTTTTTTAAATCTTGTATTTCAAAAATGATATAATCATCAATATAACCACTCCAAATTTTGCTCTTGACACATAATCTCAGAAAGACTGAGCTTATGTCGTTAGATGTTGTTTCTGCTTTAATTCTTGGAATAGGATTCAGCTTATGATTATGGGACCAGATAAAGGATTCTTGTGATAACTCCCATATTTGCCTGTTTCAGCATACCTGCCTTGGTTTCTTTTCACTGAATGGCACTCCATAATCCTGCTTTCTGGCACTGACAAATTTCATTCTTGCCATGCTGGTGCATGGACAGGACTAGATTGCAAAACTACACTGCACTTCTGCAAGGTGTTTGTATCTGCTCTCATTTCAGCTTAAGCAATGTATTTATTTCATAGAATCATAGAATTGTCTAGGTTGGAAGAGACCCTTGGGATCATCGAGTCCAACCATCTACCCTACTCTACAAAGTCATCCCCTACACCATGTCCCTTAGCAGTGTATCTAAACGGCCCTTA